>OX453255.1:19989638-20420008 GCA_949709985.1 Luffia ferchaultella | reverse complement strand
CCACGCGAGTGGAGCCGCGGGCGGAAAACTAGTAGTTTATAATGGTGTTCATAGTCTCAGTTTTTATACATGTCTTTTGGCATGTAGGTAGTCAGTCAGGAAATGACTTACTCGGAGGTACGTAACATACAAATATACCGACAAAAGGTGCAATCATACAATCACACCACCATCATTTCATCATTGAATCGTTCGTGACGCGCACACGCCAACTATATAGGCCAATTGGTAATTGGTGGCGCCACCGGATTTCACTGTTGCGGGTACTGGCGGCTAAAATGGTGGTCAGAATTCAAACTATTGCTATTTCAAACTAACGCGCCCTTGCCGCGGGTCGCATATGAAAACGATAGCGTATTGAGATATTCGCGCGTATTTGAAGAGTCTAATTAATACTCAACTTTTAGGTACACTTGAGAAGGTACCAGTGTAACGAGTGCCGAAGAAGTGAAGGTCAAGTTTTGAGAATAAAGAAATGAAGAAACGAGTTGTCAGTGTTAAAATGTCGTGCGTATTGTATAAGGATAGCCATCGATAGTATAAGCGAAATAAACGAAAATGACTGTATGTTTTCTGAATTTGGCACAGAACCCGGGGTTCTAACAATATATAAATTATTTACCTCTTTAGTAGTTTCTTGAGAAACCAGTTTAAATTCGGTAGGTACGTAAAGGTTTATGGTATTTTTAATTTTTTTTAAACTAAGTACTTAGGCTGAAGGGCATGCCTCCACTAATAAATAGATTCATAAGACATAAGCGAAATTGTGTTTAGTTTTTGGCGTAAAGTTTTTTCTAAACTCTTAAACCTAATTTGTGACTTCATAAACTATGAAAAATTATAAAAACTTAACTATTGTCTATAAAACAAAAATATTGATATTAGTAGCGTATATAAACTAACATGTTAACAATATACCTAAAACAAACCTTACATACCGAAGTGATTTATTTCAATAGGAGTCGGCATAACCATTTACGATTACATCTTCCGGAAGAAGGGTGAAGAGGGCCACCTCAGAGTAGTAGTGATATCAGAGGATATGATACGAATTGTTGATTCACTGGTGCGAAGAAGAAGATGATTTATATTTCAATACGATATGTATATTAAGGAAGTTTCCTTGATTAGGCCATGATAATTAATATTTATAAAAAAAAAAATTAAAAATATATGAAAAATATCTCAGTAAGTATCACTACATATTATAAAAATAAAGTCCCCCCGCCGCGTTTGTCTGTCTGAACGCGATAAACTCAAAAACTACCGAACGGATTGGTTGACGGTTGATCAAACGAATGGACGGAGTGATTCAACAGGAAGGTTTACGTGTATAATTTATTAATGTTTTGTGGAAATTAGTTGAAATATGACGTTTTTTGTCGAAGAAGTCGGAAAAAAATCAAGCCGGCTAGGAAGTTTCATCGAAAACGCTGTCTCATCCCTTTGAGATATAACAAAATAATGTACGGAAGAATTGTTTTTTTTTTATAGGACTAAAGAAAAGTCCGCGATGGCATATGTCTATCTTTTATGGAGAGCTTACTATACCTATTTTTATGTTTAAAAAAAATGGTGTCGTATGATGAGGTAATTGGAAAGCAATTTATAGGGATACAGTATTAATCCTTATCAAATTAAATTTACCTTTAGCATTTCATGCAGATTATGATTACCCTTTACACCATACAATTTAAATTAATAGCTTGGGAATCATCGTGAAATAAAAAATATCGCGCTACAGCGGCTGGGTGCGACGCATAGAAACATAGAAATATTACTATGGAACAGACAACACGGCCCGACAGTGCATATGGTGCATACGTGTGCAGCAATGAGCAGTCATAGATATACGATATCATCGTCACAGAGGCGACATGCGAAACTTTGTTTTATATTTTGCCTATTGAATTGGGCAAAACTGACGGTTTTAATTACAATGTCTGTTTTAATTAATACTGTGTATACATATTTCCCCATTTAAGTAAAATAGTTATACATTAAACTATAATTGGTACTGAATACAGGTACTAGAATATGCGCTTGCACTAACCAGACCCGACACTTTATCTCACTTTGCCTTGCCTTTGCAATGTTATATAAACTTTATTTACCTTTAAACAAAATTAGCTTATTTAGTTTCTGACTGAAAAAACGCTATGATAGACAGACAGACAGATGGCATAGGTTGAATAATAAATAAACTAAAAAATAATCAGTTACACCTAAGTCATATAGATCCCCAACATTTTATCCATGCGTATCCAAACTGTACCGTTCACTCTTCATAGTCTACGATTTTCATATAGAAATGGCGGCAAATTTGTTATCATTGATTTTACTTGATGGTTTGCTTATCAGTGTTGTATTTAAAGAAATATTTTAGTTTGTTTTATGTATATATTCTTTACTTTTTCAAATATTTACAGAATTGGAAATAAAATACATTAAATATTGCTCCAAGTAGGATGAACATACTATTAAATAGCTTACATGCTCTGCTACCCGTGCGAAGCCGGGGGCGGGTCGCCGATCTCTAGTATATTATGAAAAATATTTAAGTGTCTATACCAGTTGTCTACAATCCCATGGTGCCAGCATAATACTTGCTTATTTTGGAACTAGATGGCGCTGTGTGGGACGTCCTAGGTTTTATTATTATTATCTATTGATCCAATAGCCAAGTTTTTGTAACTCGTATCTCCTTTCATAAAATAATAAATTTCTTTTTTCTATTAGGAGTTTACATCGACAGCGTCCCCTTATTGTATCTACACGCGAACCAAATATGAAACCATTCAGTGAACTGTTCTTTAATCAGTATAACGTGACGTAAAATGTTTGTATATAATATCCACTTCATGACATGGCATCATACACGCTTCATACACAATTGTTTTTTTTTCTTTGTGTCATTTCTCGTTCAATTTTTTTTACTGTCAATTTTCTGCCAAAGACCCGTTTAAAATTTAAAAATAAATAATCAGATGAAAAGACACGACGTCTATAGGTACAGGTACTACCCGGTTAAAATGCTATTAAGATTGGGCGTTTTGGATCTGAATACTAGAATTATAGAATTCAAACGACTTTAATATGTAACGCGAAATGGCATATTTTTATTTTTAATTTTAACTAACGACCTGCCCTGGCTTTCACGGATTTGCACGGATAGCAGAGCATATGCCTAAATTTTCTCTCGTAGTGTTGTATTAGCTTGTTGCGTCGAGCATATGGATCAGATTTAATTAGATTTAATGTAACATATGTTCATCCTACTTGGAGGATTTTCAATGTATTTTATTTCTAATTCTGCAAATATTGGAAAAAATGAAGAATGTAAATACATAAAAACAGATTAAAATATTTCTTTGTATAGGTGCATCATTGATAACTTTTGCCCAGGCAAATAACAGAATTACATCACGAGTGTCGTGTCGGTATGAGATTGGATGAATTTATTTTGTCGCGCGATAGTCGATGTCGATGTAAGCCAATCAATCATATTTTGTTATTTTGATGACATTGTGAGTGTCTTAATAATAATAATAATAAATATTCCTTTTTATAATATATATAGATACTTTTTACACCCAAACACGGAATAAATATACATGGTCATGCACATAAATATTTGGCCCAAGCGGGAATCAAACCTGCGACTCTTAGCTCCGCAGTTAGGATCCCCACTCAGCCGACCGGTGAGTCATCAATAATGTTAATAATAATGACTTTAATAATCAATAATGTTTAAACACCTGTTATGTATTAGAGTTTGAATATTTTCGTGTTAAATTTTCACGTAACAAGCGGCTTCAACAGGGCCGAGTACGAAGTCTTGGAGATAAGAAAACGTCAGGCAAATCAAACTAATGTAATTTTTAAACAATAAAATTACACACGAAAATGTAAAGTTACATTATTCAAAAAAAACATCTGTATTTTTATAAATTCATATATTCATATAAATTCAAATAAAACATCTAAAACGAAAACTATAATGTAAAGACACACATAAATATTTTATTTTAATATTTTTCTTCCCTTCCTGTTAAAATAATCCGTTAGACGTTAAGCAATGTTAAGCTGACAGGAAAACTATCAATTTGGAAATACTGTGGATGATGACGGTAGATTCCTTTTAATATATTTATTTAACAATTCTGGATATAACTCCTTTTAAACCAGATATATAATATTCAATTTATCATATTTAAACTAAAGTGTCAGCAAATAGAGAGTTGCCTTTATCTAAATGCATCGAAATAGGAATATATATTATTGTTAGAAATCAGAAAAGACAAAGATAGAAATAAATAATATAAATTAAAAGACAAATAATGTTGGGATATTTTACCAAATTATGTTTTTTAAATACGAAGTTATCATTTGATTTTCGAAAACTATTATATTACTTATGACGACGACTCACGACGACCGCTTAGCCTAGTGGGTAGCGACCCTGCCTCCGAAGCTGGAGGTCCCGGGTTCGAATCCCAGGTCGGGTCAGTATTTATATGATGAATATTAATACTGGCACCGGGTCTTGGTTGTTATATGTATGTGGTGTCTTCGCTTGGTACCCAAAATACAAGCTAATGCTTAGTTTGGGACCTAGACGTTGTTGTGATTGTGTGTGTTATTATTATTATTATATTTTTATTTCAAAACTACCAAATAGTAAAAATCTACTAAAATTGGTCACACTTTTGCTACATCAACTACCAAACGGCCAATCTTAATAGCATCATAACCGGGTAGTTCTATCCATAGATAGATTGATTAGTTGTATATAACTACCCGGGTCGTAATATTATGACCACCGATAATGACTTTGTAGTATAAGGTAATGCAAATAGTTAACATCTGTCCAGTTGACGTCACAAGAATATTTTATTAATAAATTGGAAAAAAAATAACTAAGGAAATAATAATTTTAATTATTTTATAGGTTGGTCTGTATTTAAAAAAAATACATTAACTATTTGTTAAAAAATCTGGTCCAACCCCATTGACCAAAGTGACGCATTCCCCAGCACAAAACAGATTGTCTCAAACAATAGTTTTAAAAGATAAAAGCTCACTGCGTACAAAGACTGGCACAGGCACATCACAGGTGGCGCTAAGGCCCGTTGTTCAAACAGGACCTCAAAGGTTTATGGCTTATACCACGTGTCGGCTGATAACGCGGGCACCAAATTATGACCAAGTCCCAGACCGTGGGAGCGGTCTTCACAGACGGTTTCCACCTTTAGTTTATGGTCACTAGCAGGTGGTCTATTGCCTAACTTACAAAGGTGTCGGCAATGTAAGGTACTGTTTATGAATGAATTTTTTTCACCAAAGCGATAAGTTTTTACGAATTTTAAAGGATCTATTAGTGGCATCTACAATAAGTTCCGTTTTGGTAGATTCCAAGACGGTTTTCATACTCCAGATAATGCTACCGACATTTTAATGAGGGTATCCTTTGCTGTAGCCACCTGGGTACCGTGTCAGTCAGTGTGACTTCAGTAAAAAACACAGTAAATTCTTTACGTGTTTGTTTTGCTAAGCAACAGTACACAGCGAAATAAACAAATGTCTGTGTTAACTTACACGTCCTTTAACATTCATATTGAGAACTGGTTTGTTCTTTCTTTACATTTGACTTTCGTTCAACTTTCTGGGACATAACTAATAATGAATAGACCTAAAACCTAAAATCGATCTAAAAAAGATTATTTTTACTAATTGATGCTTAGGTATCTACTATGACATGTTTCGTGAGCGCACATTTGAATGTTTGTTAAAGGAACCAAGTAACTAAAAGCATTGACTCTAAATGAAACCAGGTAGTTCTGAGACATTATATGCAGCAAGAATACAATTTAATACCTACTTTTGACCCAGATCCGTAGTGAGTGCGTGGCGCAACGTCTTGTGGCCGCCCTAGCAATTTGGCAGCGCTACTACGTAACTTATCTGGTTCTAAGTTATTTAAATAATTTATTTCTTTTACAGCATTGAAGTTTATCATTATTTATATGACTAATCTAAGGTACTAAACGGAAGTTAAAAAGCTCAAAACGCTTTCGTACTTTCGAACTTTCTTGAACAGAACTAGTGAAGAGTGATTGATTATTTATATTAATCAATCACTGTGCGTGAGGTGTGTGATGAACGTGATGAAAGGGTGCACCTGCATGACACAATTTATGAATGAAGCAAAGGCGGTATGTAAGGACCGTACAGATCGAGCGTAATTTTATGTTCGCTCTGAACATGAGGCGAAAGCAAGTCTGCGGCGATATGCACCTCCGCGCACACACCAATAAGCTAATAACAAAAACTTGCTACTGCGACACTATACGTTGTCGCTATTTTCGTATTGTTCATAAACGAGTAAAGTGTACTAGTGGTGACGACCTGCCTTATGGATAACGGGCGTAAGGTTATATGATATGTATGTATGTACCTATAGTAAATTTCGTATATGAGTACAAAATTGATAATTATACGCAGTTTCACCATATAATTAGTAATGAGTTATGCAGTGAGCGTGGCGGAAGTAACCTCTTTGGCATGTTTCGCGCCATTACAGCAATTGGCCGCTAAGCAGGATGGCGTCGTTTACTTGGATTTGACGACACCGCACCGGTACGTCGTCGACTATATGACTCATCGCGTATGACACCTGCGAGGGACGCTGGAAGTATTATTTTGTTTGTTTCATGTAATCTTCACCAGGCTCGAAGAGTCAGGGGCTAGCTATTCTCTAGTCAGGTGACTTCATGACCCTATTATATTGTAACAATCTTACGGGCACCATTTAGGCGACAATCAAACTCCTCTTGAGCCAACCTTTATTACTAACTATAGGATAGGCCAAGTTTCTGGAGTTAGTGTATGTATTATTCCTTCAAAACTATATACTTCTTATAACTCTTTAATTTTTTTTTTAATAGATACTCATTAAATGAGTAATAATATATTTAAGAAAATGGTACGGTTACACTTGGTTTGCTACTCCAAGTAGCAAATTATCAATTTTAACTATTTCTACCTGTTTAATATTATTATTTAACTAGATATAGGTTCATCTGTGAATCCGAGTGTTTCTTAGTAATCTATTTGAATAAAATTATAGATACTGGTTATAGATGTCTATGTGTCTGCCTATAAGAGCTAATATCTTCTTACTATGAGTATTACAAACAGATATTGGATGCACTCTCGGTAGCGTGAATAGACGACCCGATAAAAGTAGTGGGAATCTACTTGATACAGGTGGTGAAAAACCAGAGCACGTGCCACATTGAATAAATTCAGGCTGAAATAATAACAACCTGAATTTTAATGATTTCTAGCATTCCATATGATTAACGCAACAAAGGTCGTAATAAAAAGTAAAATATTTTTATTTCTTTTAACGTTGGAAGTATACAATAGGCATTGTTAAAAATTTTGTATTTATAGGAATAGGCGTTTTTATTCAACAAGAAAAATATAAAATTTTTGGAGGTGTAAGACCAAAGATATAAAAGATGGTACATGATATTATATTCCAAGTGGAAACAAACAAACTAATAAACACGTTGATACTCGTATAACTTTATAATTGTATGGAATCCTCAGGCCGTGAGCCCGATTCGCACTTGACTAGTTTTTTTCTTAGGAACTTTTAATTATCGTCTTTTGTCCTGTCATTCCTTTATTATGTTTATCATTGTATACACAAATAGGCTATTTGCTAATGTAAGTAAATGTCATTATTATAATATGTGTTTTTTTTATATTTATTTCCATATTTAATACGTTTTAAATCAGGTCCATACAGAAAAAAGTAGTTTTTTAATAGGTAATAAAATCCAAAGCTATTCCGCTATTGCTGTACAGTAATATTTACGTGCGTTTATTTACATTTAAACATCTTAAAGGAGTGATCCAGTGAGCTTTACCGCGGTTTTATAACTCATCGGTAAAGAAGTATGAATAATATAATAATAGTAAGACCAGAAAAAGCTGAAAGTCCAGTTGAATAGGCGCTTGTTTTGGTCTTATGTATTATTCTTACTTCTATACCGATGAGTCATAAAACCGCGGTAAAGCTCGCTGGTCGATCACCCCCGTTAGATAAGTGCAGGAATTTTCACTGAAATAATGAGCATTTATCGTTCAGTAACCATTGTACGGCGGACAGACGCCGCACGTAGGGATATTGTAAGATGAAAGTTGCTCAAACTTATTTTAAGACTCATTCAATCGGAAATCGATAGCTTACTTCATATACCTAATTATTTATTATTATAATTACAATGACCAAAACTTATTTTGAATTTAATAGAAAAATGTGCTTCTGAAAAATGTTTCGTATCAAAATAATTACTTAAAAACAATCAAATATTTTTCGTATTTTAACAAAATTCTTATCTAATCATATCTTCTATGACTTTCGAAGTGTCTGTTTGACCTGGAACCCGTAAACATGTAGTAGTGTATTTTCCTCCCTTAATTGATCATAAGATTAAAAAAGCGCTCGGCGTTAATTATGAGTGATTGAATGGTATTTCCATTTTATATATACAAAGCATAGAGTAAATTAATTTGACAGCAGCGTTTCGTTTTAATCTGAGATTTTAATAGTCATAAATGTCAATTCACAGTATCGAATTTCGAAGTGACCTAACGCAATTTTGCAAGTTCAAAGACTAGGGCGCGGCACCTTCCGCACTGAAACTCGGTCTGAAACTTGGCAGCTTTCACCAGCTAGCTAGAGTATGAATGGTTAGACGGTAAACGCAGAAGAAGGCTTCTATGGAGTGGTTTTTCGTTTCTGGCAAATTGATGCAAATAAAAGTTCAACAAGAGGGCAGACGTTTGACAGCATATTTCATTTATTGGGACGAAAACCTTTCATAAATAAGGTTTCTCTTCTATTGATTATTTTTTAATATTCATATTTTCCATTTCATCACATGCAACGGCGTCATATCGAGCCTACATAATACCTAACCGTTCAGAAAAGGTTACTGATCGCGACCTTGAACAGCGGTGAAAATGCGTTAAATTTACAAAAATTAACATTTTAAATTTTTTTTGACATAACATATTTAAAATTTTATTTAGGCTTAGAAGCTGATACTTAGTAACTCATGTCAAGCTGACAGTAAGTTTAAATATAAATCTGGTGCATACACTTTCATACAGTGCCCATTAATTTATACTTACCACAGGTTATTATTATAATATATATATATATTATTGTTTTACTATTATTTGTTTTTACAACCATAAACTTCATATTCAGTTATTTTAATGATTTTTGATGAAACTATCTCTGTTCTCTAAATTACAAAAACAGTTTTGTTTTTTTTGCCCCCATTATAGGGAACTATGACTTGTGTTTAACTCATCATGACTTTCTAAAACTAAATCATACTTAAAACATTAATATCGCTAATTAACAATTATCTCTAATTGACCAGAGGAGATTAAATTTTAAGTACATTTTTGGGCCGAGCCGTAGATTTTGTTTCCAACAAATTACTACCTAGCTATTAAATGACAATTTGATATTTACTGTGTCAAACCTATAGTAGTCTGTCCAGGCAAGTTCATCCCTCATATGTTATCTTATCTACATATTTTACCATCAGGTCATTAATGCCCCAATGCGGGGGTTTAGGCCTCTTCTCGGGATGTGGTGGACTTGGAGTTTAATCCACCACGCTGCTTCAATGCGGGTTGGTGGATTTTGACGACTGCCATCTATTGATGGCGACCGGGACCGACGACTTAACGTGCTTTCTGAGGCACAGTCGATAGTTGTGTACTTAAGTCAGAAAAAACTTATCAGTAGGTACATGCCCTGAGATTCGAACCACGCCCTTATAAACAAAAAGCGGGTTCTCTACGACTCGGTAGTCACGAAATACATAGCTTAAATAACGTAAATCACAATATCTAGACAAGTATAACAAAACTAAAACAATCCATAATATACACATATTTTGTATTACACAGCAGCAACGTAAATTGAGTAAGAGTTGAGTAGGTATGTTTGTAATTATAGTAATTCGTATTAAATCCCTTTGAGCTTTATTATATAAAATTGTTAATTTATAAATTGTCCTTAAACGAGTACATCCACTAGTGTGAATTCTCCGTTAAATTATTTATACAATACATAATTATATCAATTTGCAACAACTATACATATAAAATGAGAAAATATGTCTCAGAAAATACCTACATAGCGGATAATATCGTGGGAGGATCTCGCGTTCTTTCCCGCGCAGCCGGAAGGAAATGTACTCCGTTCTATAGGTACATATAAGTACAATTGGTGCGCATTTAAATATCCTTTACGATATATTTTTATTTGTACATTTTCATTAAATATTTGGGAACTATCTTTTCGTGTCCTAGTTTTATGAATGAAAATCTACATTTAAGCATAGTTAAACTAAAAGTTTGAAAGAAATATTAGGATAACTTAAAAGTAACAATGTTTCCATTCCATTCCAGACTCTAACAAAAATTAGGACTTAAGGAGTGCATATCTCAACAACAGTTGATTTAAATAAAAAAAATACCTATCTATCTATTAATATACCTATAATAAAGACCTATCGTTTGGTACCTCTCGCGTTAATATACGCTGAATTCATTTTTTTCGTACTTCAGTTACATGTATGGCGACCTACACCAAAAAAATTCTTAATTTCACTACGTCGCGTCGTTGTGTAGCGGTTCATAGATTACACCTACCTTCCAAATTTCATCTATATATATATTGCCAATAATTTCCGAGAAAAACCACAGACTCCGTCCGTTCGTCCGTCTGTCTAGACAGACAGACGAACGGACATGGCGAAACTATAAGGTTTCCTTTTTGCCATTTCGTGACCTTAGAATAAAAGGGTTCCAACTTACAATTCATGTGTAAATAAGTATAAGGTTAAATAAGTTCCAACTAACATCAGACTATAAGATGAAAGTACTTTTAACGCCATCTCTTGATTCTTTTAGGTAGATTGCGTTATCAAAAAGTTCTATTTGATAAATGATTTTTCCTATTTTTAGTTAAAAATAGTTCTATCTGGTTAATAGAACCTTTTTTTATTTACAATGAACAAAATTTGTATAATAAAGAAAAAAAAGGTTCTAAGTGACCAGGTGAAACTGTTTTACACTTTATTTTGTTGGAACTATGGAATGCAAATGTCCATTTTACGGTTAATTGTGCGTTGATGTGTTTTGTTGTATGCGATAAAGGATTCGTTTTTGTGTAAAAAATGTAATTTCTAGTTTTTTGAAGGTTTCATTACGAAAATGAGTGTTACAGATAGATCTCTTTGAAGACAGTGGAGAAGACACAACATATCGCCCTCCCAGTTGCATTTCGTCTTTGGGCAGGTAGATATCTTCATTAATTTGTAACTTTCATTGTAGTAATGTAGAATTGAGTTTCTTGATGCGTTTAGATAACGTTTTTAATAATAACTGTTTTTGTTACAGTGATGAAGAAGCACCAAGACCATTGCCAACAACAATAAACATGTTAACAGGTGAATCTAGATGGATATTGTAATAAATATTATATATTTAGTCTTTGAATATTACACAAAACAATGAAATTAACATGTTGAGTACTTACACATAATATTAATACATTTACTTACTTATTTGTTTTAGCAACCGAAAGAAGAAGAATGTGAGGGAGAAGATAAGAAATCCTAAGCTATGGAAGGTGAATATCCTAAAAGAGAAACACCAAGCTGTCCAAGAATATATTGCCATGAAGGCTATGAGACATTATGAGGTGTTTTCGCCTATAGGTGTAATAAGACTCCTTAAGACTATTAACCAAAAGAAGCCATTTAGAGTGTTACAAATGCTTCCTGGGGATTTCAAAGACTATAGGTTCTGTTGCAAAAGTTTTGAATTTCAACCAAATCCCTTTTCTTCGTGTATGCTCTTTAATTCTGAGTTCATTCTCTCATACAATCTTTAAACTTGTTAATCTACGCCCAAAAAATCGTCCTAAGGTATTGTTTCTGCTCCATATCAGTTCAATTATACTGATATATAAGCTAGTTTAAATAAAAACCCTGGCATTATTTCAAAAGAAAAAAAGATGACATTATGTCTTTATTTAAGTTTATGCCTGTACAGGATCAGGAATTTTATAATACTTTGTTAAAATAATAAATTCTTGGATGTTCAAAATTAAATAAGTATTAAGTAAACAAGAAAACAAAAATACTAAGTTACTTCTATTTTTATATGATTATATTCTATTTATTTTAAAATATAAATATCTTTAATAACTTTGGCTCTTGAATACACTACAACTTTTACAATTTTCCATGTAATAATTCTATAATTTTTTTGTTTTTAATGATGTGGGGTAAGTTTACTTTGCTCTTACTACTCTAGTATAGTTCCAATCAAACTTAATGGCGGATCGGAATACAACGCTATAAGCGTGCTTGCACAGGTTCAGTCATATACCCCTCGCTCCACTGCGTCCCTCTACTTCTAAAACTGGTTACTGCGACGCGACTTGTGCCTATGTTCACATCCGCCATAAAGCTTGATTGGAACTGTACTGGGGACTTGTAATTAGTTTTAGTTTATTTTAATGTTCCATATCACCTTGTATTATAGCTGTAAGTCATCCTTAAATAAATAAATATATATAATAATAACTATGAGCCTAGGATTAAGTTAAATAATTAGTTTCCATTAAGAAAATTATGTTGATTTGTGGTTTTCTAATTAAAAATATGGTACATAATATTAAATTTTTTAAATTCATGTCAACTTCTAGTTTAAAATAATGATAATAAAAGTTTCTTTTTTTTACAATTCAACTTTTTTATACAAATAACTATTAAAGTTCTATTTGACATTTCTTGGTTCAAAAATTACATAACAAGGTTCCATAATACCTGTTAGAACTTTTTTATCTCATAAAAACTGGCATCGTGAAGTAAAAAGATTCCAACTGATTAATTAAAGTTTTAATTATGTATGTTTTAAACAAAAAAAATGAGGAAATTCACTTGTAGATACAAAGATATACAGCCCAAAAACAGATTGAACTAACAACATTAAAAAAAATAGACATTATAATGAAGTATCACTAGTTTGTACTTTCAACAGCTAATATTTCAATTTCTTAGTTTCATCATATAGAACCGTTTTATTCTAAGGTCACGATTTGGCTACGAAATCCTAAAAAAATATCAGAATCTCTGCACAATGCGGTCATAAGAAATGGCAAAAGGAGGGGAGAAGACAAGAGAGTGGAATAAAAAAAAATGTAATATGAAATGTAGGTCATATATTAATATGGATCAACACCTAAGGAAGAATTAGCTAATATTGATACAGCGAGGTCGTATACATATATCTATAAACTTTTATACATGTCATATGTCACAGTTTAGGACATGGTTTAGAAGCATCGGTTTTATAAATACCACTCCGGTTGTCTAGATAAAGCCATCGATTAAACTAGAACAAAAGCGCCAGATAAGCAGATAATGCTCATCTCCATCCACGTTAGTGGCCGTCAACGACGCAGGTGCGTGAGCGCACTTCATTGAGCTTTTTTTTTCAGCCCAACAACGTGACCGGTTTTTCCGGTTGAAAAGCGTGATAAAGAATAAAAGGTAGCAGAAAAAAATGCATAATTTTATTTTATTCCGGAGCGGATGAAAGAAAATTTTCTGAAGGAATTTTGTAGTTCCATAGTCGTGCAGAATTTAAAGTCTGTAAAATGTAAACAATCGGGAATATTATTATTTTTTTTTTTGGTTTGTCAAGCAAATATAGTACATTAGTAATAAAACTTAAAATATGTTTTACCCGACTGGCTCAGAAGGCGGCGGAACAAGGGTTTTTTTTTAATACGTTTTTATTTAATTTGAAAGCTGGATTGTTTGGTATGCTTTTTAGCTATATTTCTATTTGTCTGCATGTCTACTGTTTGTCTGTCTGTCTACGGCATCGCAGCTCCTAAACAGTTGAACTTATTTCAATGTTGTTTGAAATCTAATTTAACCTTGATTATTTTTAGTAAAAAAAATATTTTAATAATATTAAAAAATTTTGTAAAAATAAAAAACATTTGATTTTTTTTATTTATACAAAATAAGATTTTTGTATAAATAAAAAAAATCAAATGTTTAACTTCAAATCTTTAGGTATAGTTAAGTTTACAAAGCTTGAAGTAAAAATTAAATTTGAAATTTAAAAAAAACCACCGACAATAAACTGATATTTTAAAAGTCTGAAATAATACAGGCTCATAATTAGCAAATGATATTTGATATACAAAAGTGTCGGGGACCTGTTAGTAGACTAGACTTATATCTAATCACCTACATTTTATTGTGATGTGACATAACATGATAAATTAAAGCGGTCCCCGACTCCTCTAAGAATTAAAAATGATTTTAAGATTGATAAATCTGTATTATTACAGACTTTTTAAGTCTCGGGATTGATTTATATTTAGAATATTTTTTTAATTGTAGTTTACTTACTTAACATCATATTACAATCGATAGATGACTACAATGCTCAAACAAAAATTCTTTAGATTATAGATCTTGTTCCTCTTTTTCCAGTTCATTATTATTTATGGCTTTTGTAATTTTTTCATGTTTTTTTTTGACATGAATTATTTAAGAAACGGCGGTGCGGAAAAATATGTTTTGGGTACAGTAGAAAAGGTCACAGGACGTGACGTACACAAAATTGTTAAAAATTGTAGCGATTTATCGTTTTGAATTAAAACTAGCTGTGGATGTAATAATTATCTATTTGTAGTTATTACATTATGGTTTTCCTAAATTAAAGCCGAAATAATATCTAGATTATGTGCTATGTACCTATCAATTCTGTTTCAGTATTTGTGAATTTATTTTCTATTTAATGCATTAATAAAACAATATTTGTAGAGAATATTACTAGGCCAGGATTTTATTTTGTTTGTGTCTATTTTAGGTAGTTACTACTACAATGCATTTTTGGTGTCTGTTTTAACACCAATAAAAGTTATTATTGCCAGTGAAATAATTATCATAGTGATATTCTCTACTAGATACACCAGCCCGAAATAACACAAATGTATGGACTGCGGTCAGAAAGCTAATTTATGTAATTTTTCAATAAGATGCTCGTACCCCGATTGTCCCACATCGATTCCTTGAAAACTTATATTATAATCATAAATGTAAACACACTTTTTGTGAAAATGAGAAATTGTGTACCTGTTAAAAGATACCACTTACTGATCTATAAAAACCCGTCATTGTTCTACTCGTGCGCATAATATGTTTTTTCGCGTCACCGCTGCACGTGCCGCCATCTGCCGCAGGAAACTCCGCTCGTGCGGAAGTCGGGCTTCACTTGGAACGTGTCGAACCAGCTCGTGCTCGATGAGCCTGTGTTTTAACGCAGGTGGCTCTACAAAAATGATATAGGTACCTAATCTAAAAAAAGCTGGCCGATCGGTCTACTGGTCGGAGACTCCGAGAGCGAAATCAAAGATGGCGTGTTCGATCCCCGTCTGGAGCAAATATTTGTGTGCATTAACAATATGTCTGTTTGTTTTACGGCTGAGTGTATAGGAAAAGGAGGTTGGTTTTGTTGCATCCCACGTTTGAACATCAGGTTGTGACACGAGCGTCAACTATAGAGGATTTTTGAAAATTCTACACCTTAGAGGATTAAATAGGAGACGTTTTGTATGAAAATCTGTCATTTTAGAAGTTAAATACCTTAAAATTGGTGTTTGAACTTAACATGGAGTTAAGGTCAAGAATTTAGTGTGTTTGTGGTGGTAAGATTATTTTGAATTCAATCTATATGAGAGTAAAATGAAATGATAATTTTCATTGTATACTTTCGTTGTTTTTGAAATTAGAACCATGAAATTTGTCATTTAGCTTTGTAGTTAGAAATTAAGAAGCACTGGTCTAGAATTGACTCGAATAGCATAGGACAGGACCATGCGGAAATCTTTGGAGGAGGTCTTTCTCGAAATACACACTGTTTTTAAGTCTAAGTTTAAATGAGGTCAACAACGATCGCCGCCTTCGTTTGACTTAAATTATTGTGTCAGTTATCATTTTTATTTTTATTAATATTATTGTATATTTGTTCACACTTATAGATATTACCGAGTAATTATGGGTATAATACATATCTGTGACGAGCTTGCAAAAGATAAAATTTGCATTACTTTTGTATTAACCTACTAATACATTAATTTATTACTCATTGTGATAACTTATTGCTATTATTCTTCTCAGTAACAGTAATAAAGTCTTCTCGTAATTTCTTTAGTTGTATTTTTTTGTAACTGGCTGGTTATAATACTTTTACATGACTTTTACTAAGGTGGCATTTGAAAAAAATGAAACAAACTGTTTCCCGCCATTATTTGACTGTTTCTCTGTCCAAAAAAGTGCGTGAATCTAACGAAGTAACGATATATTTTCATGTTGATATTTTCAAATATTACAAAAACCGATGACAAAAACCCGCGAAAAAAATTTGTGCCGTTCATGGATTTCATGCAGTGTCAGACTAAATTGGTTTAAGTTGTAATTAAACACAGGCATTCTTTTATTAATTGTGTGAACATCATCACAATTCCAAATGGCTATTCACGTAAAAAAAAGATTATTCTAACTCAGTCCGAAGCGAAGCACTCGGCTCTTGATCAAATCCAAACTCGTAGACTAATGCTAGTTTATCGAAATAAGTTCTACAATAATAATAGTATATAATAATACCAGGGACAGCCCACACAGCGCCATCTAGTCCCAAACTAAGCAAACATTATGCTTATATTATGGATACTAGACAATTGATACTTAAATATTTTTTTTATAATATTGTACAGACGTTAATTGGTAGAGAAAGAAATTAAATTATAACTCTTTAGAGGTTTTAGAGGAGTATATTGGTATAGCTTTTATAGATGCGCTGGAGGAAGATATCTCTCGATAGGTGCCGATCGTCGACTCACTTTCATCAACTCTTTTCTTCTATTGTTCTATGTTTTGAACTTCGATTTTGAATCTTCTTTCTTTATTAGGGGTGTAACCAGTGTTACGTTGCTTTTTAAACGACTTCAAAAAAGAAGGAGGTTTCTCAATTCGACAGTATATATGTTTTTTTCTTTCTTAGTTAGTGCGGTCAGTAGCCGCTCTACAATATATACATAAATAGATATTTTGCTCCCAGACACGGAACAAATAGACATATTCATGCGTACAAATATATGTCTCGAGCGGGAACTGAACCCGCGACCTTTGGTTCTGCAGTTGGTGTCTCTATCCACTCGGCCAATCGGTCCATTGTAGGCCGATGTCATTCGACAATAATAACATGACATCGCGAGTGTTCTGACATTCACATCGTGAATGTTTACCCAGACGACTCTATATTTTTAATGGGTATTAATCTGCGCATAAATTTTTAATTACAACACAGTGCCACCATAAATATACGGTGAAGAGCCGCCGGTTCTCACGGACCACGAGCACAGAAAGAAGTCTGTGGCTGTATCGACAGTGGGTCCGTTTATACACTAAATTCCGTTGGAAGTTTAAACGAATAAGCTAGGGATAATTAATACACTTTAATTAAACTAGTACATTCTGCGTCCAATAAATGAAAATTGAATTTAGATTTAAAGGATTTTTTTTAGTTTCATAAAAAAAAAATCCAAATAAGAAATATGTAGGTACACTTTCCCACCCGATGATGAGTGTCATTCTCTAAGCCAAGTTTCAAAGTCAGTAGTTAAGAAATAAGTGAGTACAATATAAAAAAATACGTTTCTTGTTTGGGCACTCCTTTTAATTTTTAATTTAATTTAATTTTTATAATTTTTTATTATAGCGACCATAATAACTCACACTCTATGAAAATTTCAGGTGTCTGCATATTACGGTTCATAAGTTAAAGCCCTGTGACAAACGGACAAATAGCAAAGCCTTAGTAATATGGTTCCCCATGGTACGGGAACCCTAAAATTCCGTATTCAAAAACTTTGCGTACGGAACCCTAAAAAGCAAGTCATACCTAGCAAACTCTGTTTATAAGGAGTTTATTCGATAACTCGATCTCTTTAAACAGATCTTAGTATCAGATGTTTTTTAACTATTTAATAAGGGAAGTCTATTATTGAGTTAATACATGTATCATTTTTCATGCGCAAAGAAAGCTTGTTAGTCATATAACCATTACAAATAAAAAATGCCATGTCACGAGCAACGAAACGACGCCGTTTTTCGCATGGATATAGTCGAAAGGAAGGAGAGTAAGATAGGCTAGTGTCTATCCTGGTCGAAAGTCCTCATGGGATATAACACTAATCACGACAAGCGTAATTTCGAGTTGTGATATAGAATTTTAGTGGGAGTGGAACTGAAGGAGCGCAGTAGTAGAAGTGATATGGCTACGGGAATGGGGACGGGGACGGGGAAACATGATATTAGAGATGTTAAGTAGATCCACGGAGACAAAGCCAAGGACTAATTTTAATAATTATAATTTATAATAAACTAGTATCTGCTCGCGACTTTGTCCCCGTGTTGTAGATGGTTTTATGTCATGATTATAAATACAGGAGTTAAGTTCGTTGGTTTGTTTGTGTTGGTAATGACAACGGTGGAAACATAGTAAACGCATAGGTAAATGTAGCTTTGGATTATTAATTTAATGACTAACACACACTATTATAAATAAATATATTGATCATATGACGAGCACAGTGTGCCGAGAACGCTAGTAGCATTCCCACGCTTAATGGCTAACCAGATCCTCTGAACAAAAAATTCTTTGCGAAGAGGGTTACCCGGCACCGATCCAAGCCTTGCACCAACTCACGTGACGTGAGCCCATCGTCTTCACTGCGAACACTAAAAATTTGTATTTGACTATTATGTCTTCATATTCGGTGCGTTTCTGACGTATGGCTGACTCTGCACCGGCACCAGCCGCTCTCTGGCTGGAAACAAAAAGCACAAAGTGTGTCAACACAAGTAGTACGTGTACGGGGGTTGTGTATTCACACTTTTAAATATCGAATTTTAAAAATTGGTTGGAAACGTGTTTAATCCACCAACCCGCACCGGAGTAACGCTGTAGATTAAGCTCCAAGAACCCTCATCTCGAGAAGAGACCTAAGCTCCTGCAGTGGGGTATTATGGGCTGATGTGGTGGAGTTTAATCTCATGTTTAGTAGATGTATATGCAGTCTCAAGACGACGTTCGCTTTATTTAGATTTACTTCATATTAATCTAACACACCTTTTAAGGTTTTTAGAATTAGAATTTTTAAAGTTACCTCAAAAACTAGCTAGTACTTGCTTTCATTATAATATATGAGAAAAATTTAAACCAAATTTGATGTTTCTAGACCCAACGGTTTGGGCTATGTGTTGATATGTTAGTCTAGCACATGTTCATTTATGTACCTATATATATACTCGTATATATTAGCTTTCCAACCGCGCAGTTACATCTATTTTCTTCACAGATTGGTGGTATTTTAGGCTTTAACCCACATCTCTATCGATTTTGCCTACGTGGATTAGCATTTGTATTATAGAAATATTAACACCCATAACACATGAGACTCATCAGAGACAGAGATAACTTTATTTACTTTAAAAAATATTTATCGGTATCCGCCTTACATTCAATAAAATGTAACTAGTTGTGACAGGTCATACACAAAGACCTAGACACAACGCAAGATCTAGGCAACCGATTACGTACCGGATATACGCGCGTCCAGTTCCCTTCCTTCCGTCCCTTATTTCGACTCAAATGTAATAACTTTGATTCTCGAACTAAATAGCCGAACGGAGTATGGTAGATAATGTAACGTGTTTTAGTAGAAATCTTCGCGAGGCAAAATGTAGGCATGTTAATTGGTCATACAATGCCCAAAGGCGGCGGCTGTGGGCGCGCCTTCACGTAGATATCACCGTCTGTCTGCTTGGACTTCGCCATGTCCGATTTTGTCTAAATTTTTTTTTATGTGCTAACCAATAGTATTTAAGATATTTGTACTGTACTAATGAAAATATCACTTTACACTAAATATATTTTCACATCATACAAGACTATTTCGTTCACCGATTCTAACGACACTAACCGCAGACGAGTTTATCTCGTATTGCGTGGCTCGTTTTCTGAGTTGGATAGTGAGATCTACTTCTCTAAGATTAGCTGGGTTGACTGTTGTGAGGTTATTTATTTTTAATGTTCAATCGTGAAATGGTAGAAACGAACCCTAAAAATTTCGTCATATTCGTCTGTCCGCGTGTTATAGACTTAAATTTACGCGATATTTTCATTCGTTTAACTCGGATTATGTTTTACGTTCAATAAAAATATTTTGTAATAATTGTAATAATAAGTGGCTCTTTATTTTTGGAACACCTAAAGAAACGTTTTTCCTTGTCAAAAGAAAGTTTGATAAGGAATTTATTGTTTTAATTGAAATGTTGGTTTTTTCCTCTTTAAATGCGATCATTTTTCTATCGGCTAGCGGGTGTGAGGGGGAGGGACGCGCTGGTTATTTTGGTGCGGTGTCCGGGAGTTATTCCCGGCGGGCATCGGGCAGGTTTTCGGGGAATGTCAACACACGCCCGCGAGCCCTTCCACTAAGGCCACTATTACGTTCATAATACTCTTAATCCATTCATTCATTACTAAACTCAATAGGAACTTACCTCATAACTAAAAAAAGAGCACCCGCCAAATTTCAAAAAATCCAGCATTAGGTACATTATGATGCAAGTACGGTAAGCTGCATATTATACCTAGTCCAGGTATTGACTGAGTACGAGTATCATACGACGTTTTTCAATACATTTGCGATTAAAATTAGGTAGATACTTCAAATTTATTAATGGCGGAAGCTAAGGGCACGAGCGGGTTGCTTTTCGCGGTTTACGCATGCGTCACAAACATAATGCTCGTTTGTGATTGGTGTAAAGTAAAAAGGCCTAGTACTGTAAAATACAACATTAGGATACAAGTTTCGATGTCATAAAGACCGTAAATAGCAAATGTATTTAAAAAAATTTATCGTTTATTATTACTAAAACTTGTTTATATAATATAGCTACAAAAGTACGTAAATGTACATAATGTTTTATACACAACATGACAATGAATGTACACAAAAAAAATATATATTGATGAGTTATCAAATTATATTTGGCGTGTTGTATAATCAATCAGTCGATTCGTTCTACCTTCAGTCTGACGCAATGTCTAAAAGGCATTAGTCCCGATACACCAAAGGGAACGTAGATATAGGATGGAGCGTAGGTTGAAGTCTAGATCGGGAATGATAGGAGTGAGAGACAGCCGGTATTCTTGCAACCATAAAAAACTATTTTAAATTTGGTAGGTGATAAATATTACTTGTTATTATATATACCTATAGTACACTAGCTTACCACCCGCGACTTTGCTCGCGTGGAGTACACAGTTGTACTGGGACCTCTTTTTCTGGGATAAAAAGTAG
Source organism: Luffia ferchaultella (assembly GCA_949709985.1). Taxonomy (NCBI): domain Eukaryota; kingdom Metazoa; phylum Arthropoda; class Insecta; order Lepidoptera; family Psychidae; genus Luffia; species Luffia ferchaultella. The sequence continues at coordinate 20,398,446 of OX453255.1, read as the reverse complement.
TTTGTGTCTTTCTTCAGCTTATCTATACTAATATTATAAAGCTGAAGAGTTTGTTTGTTTGTTTGAACGCGCAAATCTCAGGAACTACTGGTTCGAATTGAAAAATTCTTTTTGTATTGGATAGTCCATTTATTGAGGAAGGCTATAGGCTATATGTATAAAATAATACTATCTGTCTGTCTGTCCATTTCAGCAAATCTCCAAAACGGCTAAACTGATTTTGATGAAACTTCACAGATATGGAAAGGAAGTGGTCAAAAGTGACATACACTACTTTTTGTATGTCTGTATGTACGTCCATCTGTCTATTCGAGCTAATCTCCAAAACGGTTAAACCGACTTTAATGAAATTTCACGGGTATGAAAAGGAGGTGGTTAAAAGTGACATACGCTACTTTTTGTCCGTCTGTTTGTCTGTACGTCTATTCAAGCTAATCTTCAAAACGGCTCAACAGATTTTAATGAAACTTTGCAGACGTGAAAGAAGGTTGTCAAGAGTGACATCAGCTACTTTTTGTGTCTGTCGTTTGTCTTCACTGATCTATCAACGTAGATAAAGCCGAAACTACTAAGTCTAGGAAGCCGAAATTTGGAACAGTGGTTTATTTTATAACGTATCAATTTTTTATGAAACGAATATTTGGAAATTTCAAATTTAAGGAGGGAGGGACGGAAGGGCTTTGTATGAGTCTTTGTTCTTTAAAATTAGAAACATAAAAATTTTGACATAAATAAATAATGATGTCTTTCAGGGTTTTTGGATTTCCACATTTTAAGGGTGGGAAACGGGAGGTGAAAAGTATGGGAGTATCGGTTTTCCTAAAGGAGTGGGGAGAATGAAGATTGACAGTTTGAATGGGTGTATCCAATAATAGTTTCAGCAAAAAGTATGTATAAACCATTTCGAAAGTTAATACTACCTAAAACAGGAATGTGTAGTCTACGCAAGCGAAGCTGCGGGCGGTCGCTAGTAAACTATATGTATGCAAAAATTGTAGCGATCCCGGTACAACTGTGTAATGTAGTTCACGTGAACGAAGTCGCGGGCGGAAACCTAGTTTGAAAATAAAATATGACCCATATTACTCGGTGATAATGTATCTTTCTATATAGGTGAAAGCATTTTTATGTATCAGTTATGTCGTTTTTGAGTTTATCCCTAACAAACAAATAACAAATCTTTTCTCTTTTTAATGTTAGTATAGACAAATTTATCAAACATTAATTTGGTCTTTATCTTCTCTATACTATCAATAAACAAAGACAACCTCTACCTCTTTCTCTTCTGTTTGCCAACCGCTTTTCTTTTTTTCCTTTGGTAGCTATTAACGAGCTTTAGTGTTATCAATAAAAAAAATTTGCTTTTAATTAAAAAAAGTGATATTTTCATCCTACTCCTTATGTTTTTTGCTATTTAGAATTCATATATCTGTTACATATTACCTACGCATTTTCTATTTTCAAAATATATTCGAAACTATCCTAATTCCTAAATGCATGAGGAGCCAAGCTTCAAATTGTATCATGTATCATCGATATAAGATTGATGTAATAGTAGAAATAGAACTCAAGAAGTGAAATAAGGTGGCATGGTGTTGCAGCTCCGGAATAGAGACCTCATGAAAAAATGGGCGAAACTAGACTTGGATTTGGACTTCAGATTAAAGTCTATGTGGGTTCTAGTTATTGCTAATTCAACCTCGGCGGAAAAGATACATTTTAAAATTGTGAAAACCTTCGTTCTTTAATGACAGTGTTTGGTTGACACATTACTTTCGGGACTATCAAAGAGTCATCTCGGCTAGACAATTAATTGGGTTGATCCAATGAAGCCACGACTCGAAATAAACTCACTTATACTGCACATTTAAGAAGAAAGTTCACACCTGAATTACCTACTCCGGTCTAATTTACAGTGCGTATTGCGAAATATACGTCTACCTAGAAAAATAACTAATAGCTTTTTAATTCAAGATTTAGACTAATTGGAAGATATAAACGAGCGTATTTTTTTAAAAGGTTTATATTAGTACTGGTGACGAGTTAATTTTATAGACAACTAGCTTTTTCGCGCCAGCATACATAGGTACATCTCACTATTATTTCAACCCACAACTCAAAACTTCGCTCGTCATTCACTTCGCATGTTTTGTATCCCGTTGGAGCCTTCGACAATAACGTACAGTTAGTTTATGTTAATTTTCATCCTTCATCTGTCTCCGCTCAAAAATAACATCGTTTCTATACTTCTATACGACGTGAAGAAAGGACAAACAATCACATACTTTCACATTCAAAATATTAGGTTAAAAATCACGAGTACAGTTAAGAATAAGGCCCGGCGGTAGTGACCGAACGGCGACCCAGCGACCAACTAAACCGATTCATCAACTTAAACAGTAACATGGAAAATGTTGCTAGGAAAATTGTAATTAACCTATTATAACCCAAAATAATATTTTTTTACTTAAAACCCCCTAAACAGATTTGGGATAACACACACCGCTATTTTAAGTGAGCAAATAAGAAAAGTAATTTTGAGTGGTTCCACTAAATATATCAAATGTGGATAAAATCGGTCAAGTGTGTGTCGTCTTATGCATGAGGTAGGGTTCCGTAGGACTGAGTATGGAATTAATTCAATAAAAGAGTAATGTTAGCCGTTTAGTTCGAGGACCAAAATTACATTTGAGCCATAGTATGAAGAAGGGAGACGGGCGAGATATCCGTATGGCCCACGCGATTGTTACCTAAATGCTGTGTTGCGTCTGTCTTCGTGTATTACCCGTCACAACGAGTCACGGTGCTGTTGTAGAAGTTCCGCCTTCTAGTCTGCTTCATTGAAAGTTCGGTGGTTCCGTAGCGTTACTAATAACAAAATATCATAAACGAAAAACACAATTTTGGTCAGAGTTGAACTAAGCATTTCGGTCAGCTGTAACTCGTGAACTATATAACTGACCCCAAATAGTAAATATGTACAAATGTTTTTCGGAAACATACCTATAACTCACGTAAAAACGTCACTGTAGAGTCGAATATTTCATAAACGACACCTAATTTTGAAAATCCGTCAAAGCCAACCTTGACTACTTGAAGGGGGCATGTAATTTAGAGCGTACCGCATTTGATGACAAAAGACGGCACATTTTTTAGGAAGTAACGTTATTTAAAAATGCCGTTTGCACTAAAAAAATAAAAACTGAATCGAAACTCGAAATTGAAAATAAATAGAACCGTTTTTCCCCTCAAAATTTAAGACTTGCATGTCGTATATCCTAACCATAGTTTTTTCCAAACTGTGTCAAATACATATCATAGGTATATCATGTACTTAATAGCGGCCGCCTTCTACCAGAAATAGGTACAAACCTATATTATTCATATTCATTCAAAATTCAAATTCATATTTTTTTTTTACATCAGACTGCATTTTTGAGGTGGATATAACTCCCTAAATCTTCCTAAAGGGATGAAAGACGGACACATTTGATGGTAGGAAGGCTTTTCAAATAAAAAAAAAACTAATATTTAAATAATTATACTCAAACTGATTTTCGTTGAAAGTATTTTTCAAGTTGTACTTCAATTTTTTTTTAAATTTTAATTCTCATAGTTGAAAAGTTAAAAGGGGGGTAGACTTTTATAGTCCAGGAGTGCATATCTCAACAACTATTGACTTAAATGAAAAAGTTATCTAGTACCCTCTGTATCATTTTTAAAGACCTAATTATATTTATTTTTTTCAGGAACATAGATAGAGTAAATTAATTTGACAGTAGCGTTTGGTTTTAATCATGGGTTTTAATAGTCATAAAATAATGTCAATTCACAGTATCGAAAATTTCAAACGCAATTTTGCGGGGTTGAAGACTGGCGCGCGGGGACTTAACGGGGGTATAGACCGGCGCGCGGGGACCTTACGCACTGAAACTCGGACTAAAACTTGTCATCTTGCACCAGCTAGCTAGAGTATGTTAAAAGATTAAAAGCAGAAGATGGATTCTAGTCAATTCATACTTTTATGGGAAATATTATATTATATATTTAATATAAGGTTATAGGTGCTCGTACGAATACTTAGTCAGGAACCCTGCCAAAGGTTCATGGCGCGAGTGACTCGCACTTGGCCGGTTTTTAGGTGTCCTGTCTAAATTTAATCAATCATATTTCTATCTTCAGCAAATTCGCAGTAAGTACGTTTCATCCTACATAGCTTATTCAAATGACACTACTTGAATTATCATATTGTTATATTTCACAAGATGGTGAAATTATTAGTCATAGGCGTGGGCCTTGCACTCGATACACGCGCTAGCTTCCATTTACTTCGAGCATTTTATATACGAGCTGAGACACTACATATTTGAATCACACAGGGGACACGAGGTAAAAGATAACTAGATCATATTAATTACTCTCTTCCAATAAAACCTTTCACACTAAAGTGATAAAAACTAGTTCAGAAAATATTCTAACATAGTACAGTTACAATAAAACTTTATGGCGGAGAGGGCTATGCAAGCACGCATAAAGCGCTGTATTCAGATCCGCCATAAAGTTTGACGAGATCTGTACCTTATTAAGTGAAAATATTTCTGTAAAAAGATTTTTTGGTGGAATGGAAAATGTACAGATTCTATTTCCACCGTACCTATTTCATAAAACAACTTATTATTTCTTCCATTTGGTAAACTCATTATTCATTATATTAATTTTTTAATACCTACAGGCTAGTGCAGGCACTTATAATAAAATGCATGTCTAAGGATTTAGTTTCGTATAATTTTCTTTTAACAAATCATCAATAGAAAACTGTATAATTAACAATGTAGCGTCTTAACATATACTTCAAAATTATTAGCAATGTAGGTAATATACAAATACTTTGGAATGTTCATATAGACAATTTTTTCAGTTGCGAGTGCCAGGGTAGACCTGGAGTTAACCTTTCTTAAGTCTGGCTTAAGCTGCGAAACTCAATTCATCTCATGCTCACAGCCTGTTCTTCCTTATTCATTTTTATAAATCTTTCATGCAGCTCAAATAAATGCAGAGCACACTCACTATGGACGGGAGTTTGTTGAATATGAATCAAAATTAATAATTTGTTTAAACTGTATACAAAAGTCAATATTTCATAGTTCATTTTGCAATTTTTTTAATATTAAGTATATGTGTAATAGGCGATATTATAGGTATGCATTATACGAAATGGAGATTCATAATGAGATTATGGGAAAGATTACATGAGATATGACTCGGGTAGATTAAATGGAAAATATGACAATAAATGTTAGGAAACATCGATGCTCATCGTCAGAGACTAACTAAATAAAGCAGTCAATAAATAAACCATTATAAATATCTAATAAATACCTACACAGGCTATATTTACAAAAAAAGCCTTCATCGAGGGCGCATACTTAGCCTTGCAACAGACATTATAGTACACTACTATCCCACATGGGATAACAAGTATAAATTAAAAAATAAAGTAAAGCTGCTGGCTTAACATTTCTGTTACAAAATAATACTGAAATCAGTAAAACATATCTCTGAGATGGAATGTACAGAGTCTGTCAGTGGACGTGGGCTATTACCTGCTTTTGGCAGGTTACAGCCCACGACCGCCAAAGCTCACTTGCACAACAAACGTTCGACATGAGGTTCAGCACCCAAGGGTGCCGTTTTTACTTTAGACACAGTCTATTTTACATTCAATACTTACACAAATGGAACGGTACATATCTACGGCAACGGAAAATTTACAAAGGGGGCGCCATCGAGACATCAGTATATACAAATCCATTACTCCCAAATAAATTATAGGCTTCATAAAATAATTATCACATAAATTTCTCGTACTCGTCGTATTAGCTCCGGCTAGCTGGACACAATCTATCTATATGTACACAGACACAATATGAACAAGGTGCTCGGTCCGGTTCAGGTTGTCCAAAGAACACTAACACTGACACTAGCGCGCTGGAGGCGTAGGAGGTGGCGGCGCGGGCGCTAGGTGCTGCACCACCGATGGCCGGCACAGCGCGACGGCCGTGCCTCTTGGCGCCGCCACTGCCACCAACTGCACGTGGCCCCGTTCGCGCTCGTCCGCCAGCGACGGCGCCTTGCCGCGTCGATGCAGTCGCACCCACGCGCCGAAGCAGACTAGAATGGCGAGGAACACGGCCACGGTGACGCCGCCAGCGATTGACGCTGTCTCCATCATCAGGTGGCGGCTTTGCAGCACGTACGAGTCGTCCAGATCCTTGAACTCGCAGCGCTGACCTACGAATCCGCCGCGGCACTCGCAGTTATATATGGGGCTGTCCGAGATCACCACCGTGAAGCAGACGCCCCCGTTGAGGCAGTAGTACTGAGAGTAATCCGCCTCACAGGCGAATGTGGGGAAGGTGACGTTTAGCCTCGGCTGCGGCTGGGGCTCCGGGCGCGGCTGTGTAGGGCGCACGGCACCAGGCGCGGGCCTAGGTGGGCGCGCCGGCCTCTTGGAGATGGAGCTGGAACAGGCGCCCGCCAGCGCCGCCGCCGCCGACACCAGCGCCCACCACACCAGCACCGAGTGCATGCTGCCCACTTCCACTGCCCGCTCGGGCGCTGCACTACGACGCGGGGCGCTCTCGCTCCACGCACGATTTTGACATTGGACGGTGACGGCCGACAGCCGACGGGGGCGCGAACTCGCTCACGGACTCACGCGAGCCGCCGACACGAACGCTTTCGAATTTCGAACGGGAAGGGCTCGCACGAGCACGGCACGGTGGCGGCGGCGGCGACCGCGGCTGCGGCCGAACGCCGAGACATGTTTCCTGTGTTCACTTTTTTACGCCGTTCGACGATCACTCGCTCATAACGAGGCACGGTTTCTACGGCCACCCGGGAAGCTCGCTTGCCTTCGCACGGGCATATCGCGAACGAACCGAGGCGGACGGCACCTAGACGGAAAGACGGTCCGAGTTGCTAAGACACACGAGTCCCGTTTGAAGAGTGCACACAAAATGGTACGGAGGCCTGACCGCGCAGCGAAAAAAGAAAAGTGTACACTCGACGGATTGTCTATGCACGACTGACACCCGCCCCGTCCTGCCTGTCGCTCCGGTCTTTCGTGAGCTAAGAGTCGCGGGTGCGGGGGCGGAGACGGCCACTGCCTGCCTGCATCCGCCATCTATCGACTAAATTCAATGACTCGCTCGCTCACGCAACACAATGCGACGTTACGTACGTAGGCTGTGTACACTGGTACTGTGTATGTGTCAATGCCAGTGTTGATCGATGGTTGATCGTGTCAAGTCTATGTTAGACTATGACAAACACAATTTCTTCTTTTTTTTTTATTCGCGTAAAGTGTTTCCACTTTAATGGTTTCAGTTCCCCACTGAGTCGGATTCCGACCTCACCTAAAACTAATCTGTAGATCACCCATTTAATTCACTTTTGTCTTGCTGTCTTCTTGCTTTATTTCAATTACGAATGATCACTGAGTAATAATTACTAACTGATGATAATTACTGAATAGACATATAAGCTTGTGTCGATAAAATGCATTAAACGATAATCTATATTCAGTTATTATTACTATTATGAGTGTTATAGAAGAGTTTCGTACGGATATGTTTTTCGTAATTGTTGTTCAAAAAATTATTATTAATGTTTAGTTAAAGAAACCTACGTCTACTTATAAACAATAATAAAACTATAAAACGAAATATAATTGAAAATGAAACCATGGGCTTGATCTTCTGTGTGAAATATGGTCTGCAACGAACAGAAGAAACCTTGATACAATAATGAAAAAAAACTGTTTGCAATACCGCATTTGCAATTTTACTTAACGCACCACCACACAAGCACATAATAACACATAAAGCACAACCAGTGAAGCAAGAAAGATAAGATTAAATATGAATAACTTGACGAGTAAAGTATAATGTAACATCCACTGTCCATATTTATCAAAACATATTAAGGCATTTTGGCGTTAGGTACACTAAATCTAAACAAACTACGAATGACTTGCCTAACCGCCTTATATACAAATAGTCAGCAAGCGAACTCTGGTTGAGATATCGCTAATTTATTTGCTTATTTCTCCTCTATTTATCCTACTGACATTTTCTGTAACTATATGCCAAAATTTCTCTCGCGCCTTAATTCAGCTCTTTTAATGATTGAAATAATAATAATAATTCTTTATTTCAATATCAGTGGAAGACGTCATGTGCCAACTGAAATTTCTCGACTTAGGTAAGGGCGCGGGCCTTAATTTCTTTTCGCCATATTTGTACGCCTCTGTGCTCCTGCCCTGTTAAAACCTAACAACGACATTACAAAAATAACTAACTGAAGGCGCATTCCCCAACTTGTGGAGACTAACGAAAATCACACTAATCTACAAAAAAGGAAGTAAGTCAGATGTAAAATAAAAAAGATGCATAGTTCGATTTAAGAAATAAAAAATGATAACACAGTAATGTAATGAATATTTTAAACCAGCACACATGCACTTAAACATACGAACACAATTTCACACAAACAAACGAACGAACGAACGCATGAACGAACAAACAAACAAACAAACGAACGAACAAACAAACTCAGCACTATCAAAGGCAAACAAAATGTTTCATAATACGTACTATAAAACCATTCAAAGGAATTTCCAGTCTATTGATTAAAATGCCATTAAACTGAGATATCAAACGCTCTGTATCTGATGACAGTACCAGACTGCTGCAATTTAAAATAAAAAGCCTCCAATCTCGGCGGAGCGTTCACGATATTACTATTCTGTATAAAATCATACATCACCGCTTAGATAGCGATCTGATTACCAAATTATTTTTTAAAGCGCCACAGTGATCGTTTCGTAAACTTTGACTATTTGCCCTACTCAGCTATAACAATATCGTGTCACAAAATATTCCACATAAGAATGTGTCGCTCTTACAATAATTTATTAAATGTCGACTGTGAGATATTCTGTTTGTGATTCTTCTGTCACACTAAATGATTTCAAACACGAGTTTTTTCAAAATGGCGCACGTAGAATGTCGTTGTTCCATGTGGCATTTTGAAAAAAACTCCATATTAACCGTACTACGTTGCCTGTTTTTATTATTTTTCAATAAAAATAGTATAACTCTCATACACTAGACATTGGCAGAATTAACATATGTTAGAACGCCATTTACCAAAAGAAGAAGAAGAAGATTTCAAACACAAAATTCGAGAGGTTTTGTAGTGTAGTTGTCATCGTGTGTTAGTTAGCAAGAAATGTTCTTTTGATTAGTTAAAGTAGTTTTTATTTATTAATGTATTAATTGTTGTCTATTTTTCTTTTTTGTCTTAACTCTAATTAGCTCATAAAGTTTACCAAAATTTCAAGTTACTACAGTTCGAATTGAGTTGCAACTTCAACATGTACTTAACATTTAACATCTAACTTAGGTTACACTTTGTTCCTGCATGAATAAATAAATCGTACGAGTTGATTATGATTTTCCTTTCTCCTTCTCTAGCCTTTTCCATTTTGCGCTTTTTCTGGTATTTCCAATTCCCCTTAAAAAAGGAATTCTCCTTTCCCCATATTAATGTGGAAACACTTTTTATTTACGGGTGCACGTGGTTTTGTTGTGGTTTTGTTGTTAAACCGTTGTAGTTTGTACATCATTTTTGTTTAAGGTATTAAGTTTTTACGAACGAAGAAGTAGGTGGAAATAGGTAGTGTTTACGTAATACTCATGATGGTAATAAGTTTTTACGAAGATTTTTAAAATATCGACATCTTAAACTGACAACAACGAAAATGTCAGAATCAAAATCGTCAAAGACTTTATCCATTATAAATCCATCTCCTAAATTACAATGCAAAGATCTACACGAATATTTAAAAAGTCGGACCCCACAATTTTTGGAAACGCTTTACAACTATCCTACAATATGTTTGGCTGTGTACAGGTTAGTGCCACTGTTCCTATTCCTAATAATAGGTCAACCTGTATTCCTAATAATAATCAGTTTATGGTTCTCATATTCATATTCATAACCTGTGTCATATTTTTACTCTACAGAGAATTACCAGAATTAGCGCGTCATTTTGTCATCAGGCTTCTATTTGTGGAGCAACCAGTTCCCCAAGCTGTAGTCGCTTCATGGGTTTCACAGGCATATTCTAAGTAAGAAACTTATTCACTTTTGTACAAAGAACCAAGACAGTTCTGACTTTCTTCATTAGTTCCGAAGTGAAACTACAATAGGTACACATTTCTCAATTTTTAATCAATTTATTCAATAATATTCTTGAACTAAGAAATAATTTGCAACAAATTGTAATAAATCATTACAAATATTTTTTTTGTGAATTCATGAAACATGTAAATAAGTGTCTACCATTAAAATCTATTATAAATAAAAGGAAGAATAGAACGGGGAAAAATAAAAAATGGATAACAAAGGGTATTATGGTATCAAGGGAGAAAATGTTTTTTTATAGGATATTACTCAACAATATAATAGCCAAGTTCTTAAGGACCATGTAAAGTTATACAGTAAAATTTTCAAAAAAGTCATGACTGAGGCAAAAAGAAATTATTTTTGATATAGACTTATTAACTCTAAAGATAAAATTAAGATGTCTTGGAACATTATAAAGGAAATTTCAGGGAAGTCCATCAACAGGGAAGTGAATGATATTTCACACAAAACTGATTTTGGAGTAATGAGTAATAAATGAATGGTAGCAGATTGTTTTAATAATTACTTCTGTAATATGGCAAAAGATCTGACGAGCTCACTCAGGATAGACCTGGATAAATTATTGGGATATGTTAGTTCATACATAAATAGAATATAAGAATCGGTAGAATTTTATGACACTGATAACTTAGAAATAAGGAAAATTATAAAGGGATTAAAACCAAAGAAAGCTTGCGATACGTGGGAACTATCTTCATATTTGTTAAAAATGCTTACAGGGGAATTGATAGATCCTCTTTCTGAATTAATTAATGAGTCTCATCACTCTGGAGTCTTCCCAAATGAATTAAAAATAGCAAGGGTCATCCCGCTTTACAAAAAGGGTAAGGTCAGTGATGAGAAAAACTACAGGCCAATATCATTATTGCCAGTATTTAATAAAATATTTGAAAGAATCATGCTGAACAGGTTTTTGGACCATTTAGAAAGAAATCTTATACTTCATAGTAACCAATATGGTTTTAGGAGAGATAAATCAACTAATGACGTGTTGACATGTATGATTAAAAACATATTATCTTCCCTAGATGCAAAGAAACATACTATAGGTGTTTTTTGCGATCTATCAAAAGCCTTTGATTGTGTTCGTCATGACGTCCTGCTGGCTAAGCTCGAACACTACGGTGTCAGGGGCAGGAAGCTGGAATTGTGTAGGTTGTATTTGGATAGCAGAACGCAATATACTGCATTCGATGGCACAAAGTCAAAAGTATATTTCACGGAGTACCACAGGGATCTATCTTGGGACCCGTATTTTTCCTTATGTATATTAACAACATAGCTAAATGCGTCTCTGATGATATAAATATTGTAATGTTTGCGGATGACATATCACTTTTGGTCAGCAGTCATTGTGAAAAAGAGCTGTATGAGAAAGTATCAAAATCGATCAATGGTATAAAAGACTGGTGTGAAACTAATAACTTGTTATTGAACCTTAATAAAACTAAAATAGTTAAATTTGGCCTAGGTACAAGAGGCGCACTGAATGGACAAGATCTGATTGTTCTCATACATCAATATTCAATCCAGTGCATTGAAGCGGTAACATTTCTGGGTATCATCATCGATATCATCAACCCTTAAAATAAGCTTAGGGCTCAAATTAAAAGAGTTATATTGGCTAATAAAAGGGAACTCACCACTGACTGTATTCAACAAAATATTGATCTATTAGTGTGTATTGACACCAATATGGATGTAGGGAATAATGTTGTGGGACAATCAACCATTGAAATCATCCAAAGATTTCGAAACAAGTCCATAAAATGTGTGTGAAAGTATTTATAATTTTATTTGGTGTTTCATAGAGAACAAAACAAGGCATGTGAATCATTGTCCGAGTTATCGGTGTGGCAGGAAGCACCTATACCGGGTGGATTGCCTGGCTGGATGTTGGCACAATCATTTAAGAAAAACTTGAAGGTTGCACTCTTAGGAGGGTATGTTATTTATTCCTCGTTGAAACTATTTTTAAATAATATCTTATCTATTTTCTATACATTTAGTGTTCAGCTGAACTTAATCTAAACTTAAAGAATGTGTAGTGCTAAGCGAACACCCAGTTAAAAAAATAAGATAGTGATAGAAGAAACTTTAAATGGTTTTCTCAGTAACCGTTAGTTTGGGCCGTCTGCTCACTTTAAACTTTTTATTTAGTTTGGTAAGCTTTACACGCTTTATAAGTTTGGACTATGTTCAGCCAAACACGCGCTATAAGATTCTTTGTATGTATCCTTGGAACATTTCAGCTTAAAAACTGTTTGACGAATGTTAATGAAACTTTCTTTAAAAAGTTTTTTATGAGTCTACAAGTGCTATAGATGTTTTACGGTTCTAGGTCGCCAGGAGGCGCTGTAGAAAATGTGTTTCTCTAAAAGGGGTAAATCGATTTTGATGCGGTTTTTTGCTTACATAGGTACACCTCAGAACAGGTCCTTAGTTTAATTTAAGGTTATAGCCGCCAGGGGGCACTGCAGTAGATGACTGACCGGTTGACTGAGTGGTTATAAATCTTAACTGCAGAACCAAATCAAAAGTAGCGGGTTCGATTCCCGCCCGCTCGGCACAAATATTTGTATGCATGAACATGTCTAGTTGTTCCATGGCTGGGTGTGAAACATCTGTATATGTATACATTATTAAGAATATTTAAATTTGTATATCAGTTGGTCAGTACCCATAATACAAGTATAATACTTTGGAACCAGATGACCCTGAGTGGGATGTCCCATATATTATTATTATGAATGTACCGGAACAGCTAAAGGAATACGGCGCTCGCTCCAGGACACTAAGAGTTTCTAGAACCTGAAATCTCAGTACTTACTATACCAAATTTCATCAAAATCCTTTGAGTCAGCCGTTTCGGAGATCAGCCGGAACAGACAGACACTACAATTTTCTATATTATAAAAAAACCTTATGTTATTCCTGACAACCTTTGTTTTATGTCTACAAGTTAATTGAAATTGGTCCAGCCATTTCGGAAAAGTTTCATCAAAACGACTTTTTCGTCATCGGTTTATAAATGTACCACTATTGGGTACAGGCCTACTAATTTTTAAACACACGACGAACAAATGTTAAGTAAAGAAATATATAATGATTGTCCTCCAAAACCTGTGAAGTAATTAAAAAATTACATTTTGGATTCCAAATTAAAATTTCTATCATAATAATAAAGTTGATCTATCGGGAATACACATTTTAATTCTACTTAGGGGATATGGTAATCACAGAGTAAATAAATATGACAGCAGCGTCACTTCATAGCGTCAAAACTGTCAAACGTAATTTTGCAAGAACGGCGCGCGGGGACTTCGCAGACTGAAACTCGCCATCTTGCACCAGCTATCTAGAGTATAAATGGTTAGACATTAAGCACAGAAGAGGGCTTCTAGTCGAATCATAATTTTATGATTGTAATATATTTTGATTTCTTTATGGACCAACTAGTTGATTGCATTGTTGGTTGGTGGGGAAGTAACAAAGTAACACTGTGTTTTAAAACTTGTTGGCAACAACTTATTCAATAATTTTCATAATAATAATAATAATACATGGGACACCCCACGCAGCTCCATCTAGTCCCAAAGTAAGCAAGCAAGTATTATGCTCGTATTATGGGTTACTAGACTTTTATATTATAATACATACATATATAAATATTTCACACTCAGACATGGAAAAAAACAAATATGTACATGCACATAAATATTTGTCCTGGGCAGGAATCGAACCTACGACGTATGGCTCCTCAGTTAGGGTCTCTAACCACTCAGCCATTTGGGCAGTCAATAATAATAAACACCGACAGACAACACTTTGTCCATAACATTTTTAATTAATATAATCAAGCTTTGGTCATATTCTTTAGATAATACAATTTATGTTTAATATTTTATTGGAAGTTTACGAAATATTTTAATCTATTTATTACTAGAGGGCGTCCATGGAGCATGTCTTCTTCGCTAGAGCCAGATGGCAAGGCTCGGGATGTGGCCTTTTTAGATGCATATGCCCTGGAGCGGTGGGAGTGTGTTCTTCACTACATGGTGGGTAGCCAGCAGACGGAAGGCATCAGCGCTGACGCCGTCAGGATTTTGCTCCATGCTGGACTTATGACCAGGTTGGCATAGTATGAGAATTCTGCTTTTAACAATCATTTTAAATGCGAATAGACAATTGTGTAAATTATTCTTTAGTGCTGTTGCCCAAAAGACATGTTTAAGGAGACATGCTACCGAATGAAAGATCAGGACAATACTATAATAACAATATAAAAGAAAGGGGGCTATCGCCCTTCAGTTTTCCGCCAAAAGCGCTAATAATAATCATAGTTAGGAAATGCCAAATATCCAAAATTAAAAGCAGAAAAACAACATGACATAAAATAAAATGAAATAAAATAACTTGACAGTCACCAGAGACAACAATAGCTTTAAACAAACAGCTGACCTCCCTCGCGGGCGACGCCGTCTACTTTGAACATTTCGCCTCCTACAAAGTACAATAAGCCGCTGGATTACTAATATGAAGCCGTTCAAGTATTACATAAGCAAAATTCTAGGTATTACATAAGCCATTCTAGTATTACACTTACTAAAGCATTATGTATAATATCATAGACTGTTATTTATAAACATGTATGAATAATGAAACAAACAATTTATAAGAGAAATATATTTATTATATTTTGTTTTATCATATTTTAATTAATAATGTTCTGAGTCCAAGACACTTGAATCCATGAGCCTAAGTTGTCAATGATACTGGATGTGTGCTTTTGTGTCTGCTCGCTACTGTATTCTTTGATGGTATTATCACCTGTCCATGCAAAATAAAAAAACCTACACCTCACTTTCAATCCTTACATAACACTTGAACGACTCCCTAATTCATATTTTCTAAAGAAGAAAACACGAGGGAGAGGTGAAGTACTGCCACGATTACTACCACTTACTTATTTTGTAACCCTACAAAAGTGTGACTGTTGGTCATGGTAACTTCTTCTTTACGTCAAGTAGGAATCACGTGAATTGGACATGGTTAATGATGTTTCGTTACATCATAGTGTTTAATTTTAAGGTGTGGAGCACTAGCAATATACTGTTTGCACTAAAGCCCGGTAATAGGCCCACTCCCTCTATTAGGTATCTAGTAAATGTGCTGTACTCTTATACCTTGAAACTCCAATTCAAATAAAGATGATCAATTTGACAACCCTTTGTTAGCAAATGTCTATTTAAATATTTCAGAGATGCTGAGGATGGATCAGCGGTTATTACTCGTGCCGGCTTCCAATTCCTACTGCTTAGCACAGCTAAACAGGTGAAGTTGCTACATTAGGCTAGCTTAGTTTATGTTGCATTTGTGTTATTAAATTGGTGATAGAATCGGTGGATATGCATAAAATTCAATCAAATTGCCTAAAATCTACTTTTTTGTTATCACATCAGATAGCTTCTGGAATATGAAAATTCTAGAAAAATATTGTTCCAACAGCTAAAGTCAAGATTTGTTATCGTCCTCCGTAGATATATCAAGTGGATACCTGAAGTATATCAACTTGAACTGTAATACTGTATGGTAATAATGGTGTATAGGTATGGCTGTTCCTGCAACACTACCTCCACACGGCAGAAAAGCGAAGCCTGAGTGCCGCCGAGTGCCTCGCATTTCTTTACCAGCTCAGCTTCAGCACACTTGGAAAGGTACTGCGCATAAATAAAGTCTGAATCAATAAAACTCGTGGACAATGTAAACAATCCACCTTATTGTCAAAATAATCTCAAACGCAAGTTAAATTGTATAAATTAATTAACACACGTGGATTTCATTAATATTTCACCTTTAAATGCAGTTTAGGAAATTAAAAACTAAATACTGAATTTAAACATGTTTGATAATTTACTGTGAACTGTTGGAGAAATATTGATTAAAATGTATACAACATGTACAAAATAACAAAAATTCTCAAAATTATGAATTTCCGTGAGATGTGAGAATGCAATTAGTTTCATATTGAACATGTGCAAAATGAAACAATTTCGAGAGAAAAATCCCACTCATTTAAGTTTTATTTCATATGATGTATCAAAATATTTAAAAAATTAAAAACGTATGAACCTAGTTATTGTTCGGGTTCCGTAGCCAAATGGCAAAAAAGGTACCCTTATAATTTCGCCATGTCCGTCCGTCTGTCTGTCTGTGGTTTTCTCGGAAACTATTGGCAATATATAGTTGAAATTTGGAAGGTAGGTGTATTCTATGAACCGCTACACAACGACGCGACGTAGTGAAATTAAGAAAAAAATTTTTTTTTGGGATAGGTCGCTGTACATGTAGCTGAAGTACGAAAATAAGAATTCATCGTATATTAAGGCGAGAGATACCGAACGATAGGCCTTAAAAAATAATATCAATGTTTCAAACAATTTTTTTTATTTAAGTCAACAGTTGTTGAGATATGCACTCCTAAAGTCCTAATTTTTGTTGGAGTCTTGCCCCCCCCCCCCCCCCCCCCTCTACTACCAGCTAAACCGTTGTTTTTGGATATGTGGAAAAAATTATAACAGGAGTATATATACAACTTGGTTAAAAGGAAAACTATCACAGCTAACTAGACTGTATTATTTAACGAGTAATAGATTAACTTATAAAATGTACTTTTATATGTAAAAATTTTGTAAAAATTCCATAGAAAATAACAGATAGCGTTTAGCCAATAAGCGAAAACTAGATGCATTTTAACTTTGCGATGTTATTGTAAAAGATAATTTTAAAAAAAAATGTGATTAAAACTACATTGTATTACTAGGTACTATAAATTTACGCTGTCCTTTGCAGAGGTTATTCGCTTCACAATCGATACTAAAAGTCCGATTGATACTAAAGATATAAATGAAATATTTTTACACAATAATTTTTAAATTACGTAATGAGAACGATTAATGGTTGAGTTCGATTTACGTCGCGCTCTTTTTTTTTATATTGTATAGTGGTACGGGACCCTTCGTGTGCGAGTCCGATTCGCACTTGGCTGGTTTTTTTGTGCCTATCGGTTAAGGTTTAACGTGGTGCAACCGTCAACGCCGTTTTTATGGAAATTTGCTACAACACAATCTACTTTGGCCTCCATTGGACGAAAATATTATGAATACCCATTCTGTTTTACAGGACTACAGCACAGAAGGCATGAGCAATAATATGTTGGTCTTCCTGCAGCACTTGCGAGAGTTTGGCCTCGTCTACCAGAGAAAGGTATAGATAGACCCATAATGTATTGAATAATCAGTTTTTACATTAAATTTATACCAATATTACGAATGCATGTTTGTTTGTATTTAGGGTTCCGTACCCCACAAGGAAAAAAGGAACCCTTATTGGATGACTTGATTGTCCACATGTCTGTTTATCTGTCAAGATCCCTATTCTCTCCCTATCCTCTCATTCTATACCTGATCACGTAGATAGAGATATTAAGTTTAAATTAATATCTAATACTCAAGTATACGATCCCTTGAAGCTGTAAAAAAAATCAAATTCCTAAGTCAACGCAATCAAAAAATTAGACCATTTATGCCGCATATTTTGACACTCGCTACGTAAATGAAAACTTATAGGGCACTTCTAGTTAATATAAAAGTAATGAAAATAATCCCAAAATCGTTAAAGTTATATCACAAAGAAATATTTTTTTGCTATTACAAACTTATGTTTTTTCAGTAAATACACAATACAAATATATTGTGGGTGGTACAGAACCCTCAGTGCGCTAGTTCGATTCGGAATTTGCTGGTTTTTTTGTATGGATATAGTTCTGGGACGGAAATAAACACAAATTACAGTTTATCCTGGCCAAACATGGGATATAGGACACAAACTAAATAAGTTTTGAAATGAGTGACAAGCAAAGCTTAAAGTTTGAACTGGAATGTTAACGGGACTAGAAGTAAAGAACTGAAAAAAAAATAAAAACCGACTTCAAAAACATAAACTAAAATATTAAAAATAAAATTTTCACTTTAAAGAAAGGAGCATTAACAGGCGGCATACAGTTAATGAAGTCGGTGCCTACTCACTTGGACACTTTCACTCCCTTCCACAAAAAAAAAAATCATTCAATTCGTTTCATTAACAACGAAGTTATCCCTGAACACACATTAAAAAAAAAACATATATGCGGTCGAATTGATAAACCTCCTTCTTTTTTGAAGTCGCTTAAAAAAGATGCAGCCGCGGGAGTGCGAGTGGGGAAATAATATAGGGACGTTATGTAGACAAAGACAATTTTTCATTTATTTTACTTATTGGAAATATTACAGAAAAAGTCTAAAGAATTAGATTTTTAATACCTATATAATATAAGAAAATGTTTTTGACAGCGCAAGGCAGGTCGTTTCTATCCTACGCGGTTAGCACTAAACATCGCTTGTGTGCGCGGTGGGGCGGCGCCGTTGGAGCCCGAGGGAGGCAGCCGGCACGGTTACATACTGCTGGAGACAAACTACCGCGTGTACGCATATACGGACAGTACGCTACAGATAGCCCTGTTGGGGCTCTTCACGCAACTCCTTTACAGGTATATTAGTTTAATTAACCTTTTACCGCTTAGTTTTATATTCGATGTCATGCCTCTACCGCGTTGTTAGACACAAGTACATTGTACCTACGATTTATTGATTCGCGAAAGAGGTGACATGGATAAAATAAGTATTACATTGCAAGCCTGCTGTCTGACGACAGAAACTCTTTATCAGGCGGTTTTGTGTCCTGGGATTTGAACCCTGTTTGTCATATTCGCACTGGAAGTTCCGATTAAATTATATTCATTGTCATATAACAGCATGTCGAGAAGAGTCACGTTAGCCATATTAAACCAAATTTTAATTTATTTAAAACTAATACTTTTGATCTTGACAATCATGTAGTATCAGAATACACTGTGATGGAAATTAATTTTATTAATTTATCTATCCATGGCTGACAAGTAATCTCACAGCATAATATATCCTCTCGCTTTAGTGTACTTTATATGAAAATAATAAAAAATGTATATAGTAAATGCTCTTGTAATCGTAATTATATTAATGTAATCAATTGTGATGAAGATGACAATCAGAATATCCTATTTGTGTGAGAATTTCTGGGTGACCCTTATTATTATTTATACTTAGTTGACTCAATTGAGAATGAGTAATATCTGTTTACTCATATAATAAGCTTGGGACATCCAACAGAGCCCCATCTAGTCACAGGATACTAGACCTATGATATATATACTTAAATATTCTTTATAATATATACATACACTAGCGACCCGCCCCGGCTTCGCACGGGTAGCAGAGCATATAAGCCGTAATGTTTTTCCTGTCGTTGCGTCGAACATGTGGATTGGATTTAATTACCTTTAAATGTGACGTAAGTTCATCCTACTTGGAGTATTTTTAAAGTATTTTATTTCCAATTCTTTAAATATTTGAAAAAGTAAAGAATAAATACATATAACTTAATCTAACAACGCGTGTCGCGTCGCCCTGTATGGCCGCTCGGCTGGTCGCGCAATATTTATATTTCGCGATAGCTCCTATGATATTAATTTAAATTGTATAGTGTAAAGGGCAATCATAATGTGCATAAAATGCTGAAGGTAAATAAGGTATTCAATTTGATAAGGATTAATACTGTATTCGTATAAATTGCTTTCCAATCACCTCATCATATGACACCATTTTTTTAAACATAAAAATAGCTAAAAGTAATGTAGTACGTGACAGCATTGTTAGTATAAGCATAGGTATAAGTAACACATGTATGCATGGTAGCACGTAAGACAGTGACAATATAGGCCTTGAACAGTCAACTCGTGTCTCATTCAACAACTCTCCATTTAAACCTTCAGAGTAAGTAATAAAAGATAGACATATCCCATCGCGGACTTTTCTTTAGTCCTATATAAGATACACAATTCTTCCATACATTATTTTGTTATATCTCAAAAAGATTAAGCGGCATTTTCGATGAAAGCTCCCAGCCTGCTTGATTTTAAATAATAATCGTCATATTTCAACAAATTTCCACAAAACATGAATAAATTATATACGTAAACCTTCCTCTTGAATCACTCTGTCCATTGGTGTCAACAATATGCCAACCCGTTCGGTAGTTTTTGAGTTTATCGCGTTCAGACAGACAGACGCGGCGGGGGACTTTATTTTATAATATGTAGTGACACCTAGATATGTTACATCCAAACACGGAACAAATAGACATTTTCATGTACAAAAATATTTGTCTAGGGCGGGAGTCGAACCAGCGACCTTTGGTTCTACAGTTAAGCTCTCTAACCATTCGGCCGATCGGTCAGTATAGATAAAATATAAAAATGTCAAATATCAATATCGCACTATGCAGACACATTATAAGTTTGTTTTCCAACGTGTACTGGCGTGAGATTCAAGTGCTAAATGCCCTAAAGTTTTGAATTGATCGGTCCATTTACAGATTCCCGAACCTAGTTGTGGGCGTGCTGACGCGCGAGTCGGTGCGGCAAGCACTTCGCGGCGGCATCACGGCCGCGCAGCTCATACATTACTTAGAACAGCACGCGCATCCCCAGGTATATTATGATAATTAACATCTAACATGACTTAGAAGACAAAGAAACAATCAGGCAATAGCTACTTCATGATAAAACCGTCTCTAGCAGTCAATTTTTTTATTTTAGATGCTGAAATCGGAGATGAGCGGCATCAGGTCGAGCTCGGTGCTGCCACCGACGGTGGTGGACCAGGTTAAACTGTGGGAGACGGAGCGCAATAGATTTACCTACACCGAGGGCGTTGTCTACAACCAGTTTTTGTCACAGGTCACTTCACTTTTCTGTTTTAACACATTCACTTATCTTTACAAAACTGTCTTAGATAGAATATAAGAAACAGATTTTTGATGTTTTGAATGGGGTGTAGAAATTAAAAGCTTTGTTCAGATGGCGCTATATTCGCTGGAACCTTGTCATCACTTGGAAAATTGTCATTCTCAATACCACTCACTGTGTCGCGTTTGAAAAATGTATTTGTTACTTTCTTTTAATAAAGAGGAATCACGACTTCGGAAAAACCTTCAGAAATGTTTTGACCAAGATACATTTTTGAGATATCTGCAAGTTTCAGGTAATAAGAAACAATTTCTGTAATCGGTGATTATAAGGTTGTTTATGACACTACCGAATCCTAAGTTGATACGCGCTTGACTTTTTTTAAATTTAGTATCTAAAATGGAACAATTTTATTTTTCAGGCGGACTTCGTGGTTCTACGCGACTACGCTCGTGCACAAGGTGTACTCACATGGCAGAGTGAGCGCACGCGCACCATGGTGGTGACGCGCGCGGGACACGATGACGTCAAAAAGTTCTGGAAACGATATTCCAAGAATTCATAGTTTTTATCTGCGGAAGTTTGTGTTAAATACTGTGAAGTTATTCGTGTTATTGTAGTCAATACAAAGTCCGTTTGGTTTGATTCCAAAGCACGATAAGCTACCTGTAGTCGACTGTACAGTAAGTAAGCAAGGAACATAGTTATATGAAACTCTGAGTAATGTATTTCATTTAATTGAAGCCAATATCTTTGGTAGTGAGTGTATGGAAAGCCTTTGCAGGTAGTTGCACTGAACATTAATAATTACTAACATATAGATATATGTAGCTGGAGAACCAAATTCTAAACCGACAAAATACAAAAAATTAACACAGAAAGAGATGTCACAATTATTCTAAGTAAGTAAGGAGTAAGGGGGTCTTGGCATATACTACGCGTGGTAAAAGCGACAATTACTATACTTACAAGATTTGCGCAGGCGCAAATAATGTCTGTACATACAATATACAGAAGTGTGTAAATAAACGTGTATATAAAAATATTTTCTTTTTTTTATTAAATTAGTTAAATTATTATTTTATTTAAAAATATTATCTTTTATTATCTATGTATGAATCAAAATACAGTTTTACTTATTTATATAATAATTTATTGAATAGCTAGTCATGAAGGTATGTTGAGGGGTAGGTGAGGCGGACGCGCGGGTGCCAACGCCGCATATAAACGACTCACGGCAGAATGCACAGTACGTTCTAAACTCTCGTCTTCTTCACATGTCACCTCCTAGAACACACCCAAATGAATAGAACATTAATTGCTTTACAAACTTAGTTGACTGTGAACCGATTATTGTCTTGCTGCGTTTTTGTATGGAAATAAAATTGCATACTGTCTATATTGTGAACGAAAACAATATTTTCGTGTATTTAAGGTTAAACAACACTATTTCCATACAAAATTTATTCGATCAGAAATAATAAATTGAGTGATTGAACGATATTATATTAATTTTAGTATCATAATGTAAAATACTGTCTAACAGGAAACTGTTCTAATTTTGTTTTTTAAAATTTATAATTTTCGATTTGGTTACTATTACTGAATTATTTCGAAAACCACAATTAGAATAGTTCGGTTTTAGAAAGAACATATTTTATAAATTTAACGACAGGTTTATAATAGAAAAATAAACACAACCAAATGTAGTTCTTTACTTCTGGTCAACTGGATGTTGATATGAGAAGGTATTAAAAGCTGCTGAATATGACAAGTCAATATTACCACAAAACTGTAATAAAGTTATACATGAAGCTGTATATGAAAGATTATAATGAGGGGCTACCAAATTCTTTTTCTGTCACTACGCGACGCCATTTGCAACTATGTTTAATTTTGTTCATATTTCTTGGAGTTTTCTGTCATTTTTATTATTTAGAGCAAAGGAATTTAGTTTAATTAGTTTTTTTGGTGGCTTTATTATTTCTTATGTAAGTGATGATATTAAAAAACCCGTTTTTTTGTGTGAGATGTAAATAAATAATTTAAAAAGTCTTTTTGTATAGTTTCGACAGATACCCTGAGGTGCTAGTGGCGCCACTATCGACAACTAATTCGGTAGTCCTCGTTAACTAATTAATCATCCCACATCCAAAATAACTAGAATTCAGTTTGCAGGTTGTGACATTTAAAAAAAAATTATAAAAATAAAACTAGGCATTTCATTTTGTTCATTATAAACTTTTACAATATTTTCTTTTACATATTATAATAGCTTTCTATATACAACACAGCTTTGTACAAAATTCTGAGACTTAATGTTTTTTCATCATAGATTTTTAACGTTCTAACCTATTAACTTGTCATCAATCATTGTCAATCAATTGTTTCTGTCGATCAAATTGCTCGTGACCTTGGATCTAAACCAAATAGGTTAATGCATAGTACCTGGGTTAAAATTGAAATAGTTAACCTTTTAACTAGTCATCAAACATCGATCGATTGTCTCTGTTAATTAAATTGGTTGAGACCTTCAATCTGACCAAATATGGTTAATGAGTAGCGAATAGGTTAATAATATATGACCAATGTCAACCCTAAATGTCTATTCTAAATATTGATAAAACAAATTCGAAATCGAATGATGGTTTTGGAGCCTCATAAACTTTACCTGTTTTTACATTTTGTGCGAATTCATATTAAAGCCGGTTAGAAAGCAATTAAATTTCGTTTATTATTGTAGAAAAGTTTTTATTACACCCTAACGTTTAACAAGTCAAAAAATATACATGTACATAAAAACACAATAAGCTGAATGTTTTGTGGCTGTGGCTGTCACATCACAGACTATTTCGGTAGACACATCAACTTAAACAAAGAATAATTTTGTTTTTGGTTATTGCCATTAATATGAAATGCACCGACATAGAGTATCCTGTGTAAGTAATCTGTGTTTTTTATCGAAAACTTGTTACGTACTTGTTTAGATTAAATATTTAAGTAATCGATAAGTTTGTCGAAGTTATAGAAATAACGACGACTTTAACGCGATGATACGAGTTATCGTACCGTGCATGTATCTCGCTCGCAGAGTCAATCCTTTAGATGCAAACTAAATGTATCATATTAATGCTTACCAAGTTGAGAAGGTCTATGTTTGCGCGTTTCCCGTCCACCACGACGTCCAAGCGTTCCCCTTTAAAGATTTTAGGTACGGCATCCTCACCGAACATCTCTTGCAGCATCTCGATCACACATTCCTGATACATAAAGATGTTATAATCAAAACTTCAGCGCTGTAATCACAGATTAGCGGGCCTGCCGCCACCGTGTACTGTGAGCGAAATATTCGTTTACCTTGAAATGCATGCGGTCCAGCTTGGGCGCAAGCGGCAAGTGTTTGGGATTGGGCAGTAGCGACGCACTCATCACGCCGGCCACCACCGCGTCCGCATACATGTCCGTCACCGGCTGCGCCTGCCACTGTACAATGCATAACACACTCAACAACGAATGAATATCGACTAATAGACTGACCGATTGGTCGAGTGTTTAAAGACCCTAACCGCAGAGCCAAAGGTCGCGGGTTCGATTCCCGCCCGGAATAAACATTTGTGTGCATGAACATGTCTATTTGTACCGTGTTTGAGTGTAAAATCTATATAGGCATATATTATAAATTACTTAAGTATATCAGTTGTTTAGTACCTAAGTATAATAATAATAATATCTGGGACAACCCAAACAGCGCCTACAATACAAGCTTTGCTCAGTTTGGGACTAGATGGCGTTGTGTAGAATGTCCCAGATATTACTGGGATCGTTCAAACCTTTCCAAAAAAGGTTGAACGAACTCAAACAACATTTTGGATCGGTACCGTGCAGTTTTTAATATTACAAAAGAAATTGTCCCGGTTTTAAAGACTAAAACGCAGTACTTACGTCTGCATAGACTTGCGTTAAAAACAATTGCAAATAAAATTTAAAGACGGTGCCTACCTTGATGACAATAACTCTTCTGAGAATAATATTATCAGTATATGGTCAACACTAAGGTAATTCAACAAAAACGGATAAATCATGATGTTTCGGATAGCGTTTTCGAAAAGGGTGTGGAATCAGCAATCTAGCCATTAGTAGCCCGTGAAAACCAGCTCTACAAAACGAGGAACTTAATATCGAAAATAATTTTTTTTCCGAGACCTTTGACCCCCTTTAGTCGTAACATTTAATAAAATAACATTTTGGTTTACCTCTATAGTAATGATGTTGCTCTCAATAGTGAGGTCTATGCATCCGTAGAGCCGCCATTTTGTCTCACTAGCGAACTCTATAGTGCCAGCCAGCTGCATCAAAACATGTCTCAGAAGAGCCGGCGAGCCAGCGTACTGTATCGACTGACGCTGAGTCACTTCGCATTGACTCAGTTCCGTGTATTCTGTGCAAGATTTATAGTATTCGATTAGCACAGTGCAAGATTTATAGTATTCGATTAGCACAGAGTTTTTCAGATTAATAGGTGATACGGAATAAACATACTATTGTGTAGTTTTAACTTTTGTAATATGTGAGAAATAGACCTCTGTGCCACAATAAACGAGAAGGGCCCGTGACCTTATCGTTTTGACGTACTGGTAGGACCACGGCATACGTTTTCCTACCGGACCTAAACCTGAGCATAAAATGATTTTTAATGTGTTCAACTTTAAAGTGAATTTTATTTTAAATGAAGAAAAAATTTTAATTTTAATTATTTATCAAATAAAAATAAAGATAAATATCGATACTGTTTAATCGTTCCTAGTCCAGTAGGACCATGGGTACATAGTGGTATACCATGGTCCTATAGGTCGACTCAAACTTTATGGCGGATCTGAAAGTAAGCACAAGTCGCGTCGCAGTGACCAGTTAAAGGTATCAGCAGGACGCAGTGGAACGAGGGGGCAGTGCATTCCTCCCGCAAACCCTGCGGCGGCCTATCCCACCCGATACCTGCGCAAGCCCGCATTTAACGTTGTATTCAGATACGCCATAAAGTTTGAGGCAATTATACCAGTAGGTCAAATCGGTGAAACCACGGGTCCTTCACCGCAATATATCATACCGGCCTTTACATAAACATCTTACATCTGACCAATAGTTAATAGATTCACGTCTATGATGTACTCGCAGAACAGGAAAAAAGACAATACAATGCTATGTGGGCGCATTTAAAAATTGTTTGCTGATTTTGCGATGGACTACCGACGCTACATGGTTTAGTTGTCACTCTCAGAGCGTTACCTGTTATGTCCTCAACACATAACTACGTAATACCGAAAAAAAAATCAAATTAGTTTCTTAAAATTGCCTATTCTTTAAAAAAAAATAATAACGGACTTTAGTTCAAAAATTTGGGAATGGTCGATTGACATAGAGCAGAGTAAGTGTAACATACGGTTTCCGTTGTCGTATTTTTTGTTCTGTGAGCGTATTTCAATAGTGCTGCATGTTTAGAAATAATGTTCGCAGCAGTATATCAAAGAAATTGATTATATATCCCCTTAGCTATAGGTAACCTCCAACCATTGATATTCTAATACGAAAAAAATATTTTATCAATAGCTTATGGAAACTGTAGACTTACTGTTGAGGTCGGCTGGCGCCAGTATGTGATAGTTGAAGTTCCGCTTCACGAGGATGCCCTGCAGCTCACGACCCGCCTTCGGAGGTTCCATAGCAAGCGAACCCATCACCTATTCATTTTGATGGATATTATATTTGCATAATTTAACCCTTTGAGTACATATTCGTTTTCATTGTATCCATCACGCTAATTCCAATATAGGAGTCCTACTTTTATAGTTTATAATAAGTAAAATTACCAAATCATCTATCAGTGTCTTTTATTTAATTTTATGTGGATCTTGTACTTTTTTCTTATTCCTTGTAAATTAATAATAATAGTAAGGAGGATGGAAGTGTGGAAAAAAATGAAAGCAGCAAAAATGTATTAACCAAGTCCAAGAACCTGGCCAATAGGCGGTTTTGTAAATAAATAAATAAATTAATTAAATAAAAATAATAAGCTATAAAGTCATTTTGCAACATTTCATGCATGCAAGAAATGTGATCCCCTGAGATTATTTTATAAATTCCAAAAAAAAAATGGTTATGCAAAAATTGTAAATACATTCTATGATTTTTGTCGGTAAGTGAAAATTTGCGTTGTTTATTACTGAAAATTACGTTAATTTAGTAATAAATAAGCGGTGTACTCTTATGTATGGAAAACGAAGAAAGAAAATTTTGAATACAATGTCAACCGCTTTCTCTTTTGCCCTACTATCTGCCACTAATGGGAACAAAAACTGCAAATTACTCCCGTACATCTATATAATAATAGCGTACATCGGGGGTCTCGTCAATTTTGGATCAACTGGAATTTAGTGTCTTTGTAACTAGTTCATCATTCTCTGTTTAATGGTGTTGGAATCGAGGGGGTCTTTCAACATATATATTGTGATAGAGTGCGTTGTCAACAACCAAAACAGAATCACTGGGTATAGTGGGATATACTGGGGATTAATTGATTAACCAGTCATTTCTAATAGTTATCGTTATTAATTTCTTTATGATAATCGCCGGTAGTGTCCATGGATTTATATGTTAGAAAGGCACCAGCTACAAAGCCTTCTTCGTTTCCTGCATGAACTATTATCATATGTTAACCTTTTGAAATCGACTTTTTTACTCCTTTTTCCTTATCATCACTCCAAATTCTGCCTTTAATGTGGGATGTATATGTAGGACTTATCCATATAGATTATATTTTTTCCTCCTTCGCGAAATTTGCGTATTTCATCTAGGTATTCAATTCGTTTGAGTTGTACATCATGCTTTTCCATAAGAACTTTTCGATTATCTTTCATTTTAATGAACTGAATTCCCATCTCATGTAGTATTTTCCTCAACGTCTTTTCAGACCCATTATAATTAATAGCCTCAGATAATTTAGCTCATAATGATTTTACTGTCGCCAGTTCCTTAAAACGCAAATGAAAATCGTACACCATTCTGCGAACAACATCATAATCAAAATCGTCCATATCTAAACTAAATTGTTTTTTTGGTCTCCCTTTTTATGGAGAGCTGAACTTAATTGCACTGGAATGTGTTTCAGTATTTACTTCGTTTAATACATTGTTCAAAGTTCTTGAAATTCCAGTGACATCTGCAACTCTCTCTTGAACCTTCTTAAAATAATTACTTACATTGTCATCTTCATTTTTTTTAAATCTGTCGACTTCGGTTACAAAATATTTATAAACATTGTAAATAATTTCGAGTGACTGGCCTCGTAAAGGTTTCCCTTTTTGCCTATAGATGCCATCGTACAAATTAAAATGATTTATAGTTTACGGTTTTAGCAACTCTATATATATATTTTTAACTGGACGCGGCTGCACTCTAGCCTATTTGAACCACAACTAACAAACGTCATATAGGTAGTGTGCAATAGAGATAACGCTCTAAGAAGCCGAAATTAGCCGACTGTCTCTTTTCAAAGGTCGATGTGCAATATTTACCGCCGGGTACTGTACTGCCTATTAATTTTAAAACCCTTAGCCAGCAAATGCTACCATAGTCTACTGATGTGCTGTACCTTAGCAGTCTTGTCTCCGCGGAAGGTCAGGTTGAGCATTTGGGTGTTCCGAGGCGTGTGGATTTGCAGCCGGCCTCGGTGCTCGCGCTGCAGTGCCGCGCGTAACCGCGACATCTCGTTTTGCTCTCCGTGCACTAACACCTGATCGTAAGATTATAGTCATATATTTCGAACATTAAATTAAATTAAAATCAACTTGCATCAAAGTATATAAGTATAAGTCATACTTAAAAATAAATTTAATTCAAGGTATTTCAATTTAAAAAAAAAATGTTTTTTAGACCAATATTTCCTAGCTGCATGATGTTTAATGCTTTTAGACCGGGCATAGAAAAAAGAAAACAATTATTTACCTACAGTACACTTTGGTATAGAATACACTGAAGCCCTAAAAATATTAACATATAATGAAATTAATTTCTTTGATTTTCTTTTAATTTTTTTAATTTACATAAAGCATTAAATGTCGTACAGCTCAGAAATAGTTGGGCCAAGAAGTATTAAATTATTTCAGAGTCAGTCATTTCATAATTTACAAAATGTTCATTTTCACTTATTATCTCAGTGGCGCCGCCATTAAAGGTATTGAAACATTTTGTGGAAGCCTCATCAAGTAGGCTGTGGCACTTCATCGTTTTGGCGAACTATACTTGTTATTGTTATTCATTTTTAAAGTTAAAGTTACAGTTTGGATTGGATGCATCAGTAGTTTGCTATAACTTACAACATGTGGTGGCTTCAATATGTTGATAAATTCTGACGTTTGCTGGTAGTCGGTGTGCGCAGAAAACGAAATATAATCCACAGACATCCGCAAAGGTAGCTTCTGGCCAGACATGCTGGTGATCTCTTCGGGCTCGGAGAGGATAGTCTTGGCTAGGGTGCCTTCCACGCAGTACCCTATAATAACAGATTGGGCTCATTTGAAGTGGATTTACAGACTATAGCAATCCAATATTGGAATATTAGCCGTGCAATATAAAATAACACGTTTCGTGTGTGGGGTCCCCCTTAAATATTTAACATTATTTAATTTTTATTATTTGTAGCTACAGCAGACAGTAGTACGTACTTCACGAAAATTTCAACTGTAACCAATGATCTTACAACCATTAATCACCAAAAACGTTGAAAGAAAACGTTTATTGTATGGTGACCCCCTTTAATTTTTACTTTATTTTATTTAATTTTTTTCTGTTGTATAATAATAATAACACACATGGTGTAGTGGCCATAGTAATACACATTCTAAAAATTTCAAGTATACTTATTATGGTTTAAACAATACAACCCTGTGAGACGGACGGACGAGCAGCGGAGCCTTAGTAATAGGGTGCTCATTGGTACCCTTCGAGTACGGAACCCTAAAAATTAGCCATCACCGGGAAAACAAAAATATTGAAAGTGTACGCTTAAAATAGGATAATGTATTTAAAAAATACCCAAAAAACTTTACATACCAAACATGCTCAATATACATTTTTCCAGTTTCTTCACCACTCACGACCAATGTGTATGCTTCTTTTTTTCACTTTGCTTTAATTTTTCCTTACTTTCTACAAAAATGATGCTCTATGAAATACTATTCCAGAGATTCATTTAAAGTTTTTACCTGCAATAATGACTCCATTCTTGGGGTCGGTGCACCAAGATTCGAAGAGCTCCCGTGAAAGTCCCGACTGCATCATACCTGGAGATGCCATGATGACACATGGTCCAATATCTTCAAAGTGATCGATTCCCTGTAGGCAACGAATGGGTATACAGAAATTTAGCCATTACTAACAGAATGAACAAGCATTTTGGTTAAATACAAACAAACCGCACAAGCTAGATACATAAATTAAAAGATACATAATTAAAACAGTTGTTTTATTCAATGTAATTTTAGACAAGAAAAATCTCTCTAAAGCTTTGAATCGATTTCGCGATCTAAAAACCGAAAAACACTATTTTTCCAGGTCAAATTTCATTACCATTAAGATATTCCACATTTTTTTAATGCACTATCATACATCCCCCATTTATTATCTAGTAAATCTACGAAATTTAATTTAGATAACAATATAAATAAGTAAAAAATAAATTGAAATATACGTTTTGGGTAAGCATGACACGACAGATATTTCAGGGTTTTTTTAGCGAACTGGTAGCGAATACCAATCACAGAAAAATCATACGTACTGGGCATATAGTATATAATATTAGTAAATGTACGACAAATTGTCTTAAAAATTATTTAATTAGTACTGTAAAAAAATGTGTTTCATCACTATATATTATAAAATAAAATCCTCCACCGCGTCTCCCCGTCTGAACGCGATAAACTCAAAAACTACTGAACGGATTGGCATATGGTTGACACCAGTGGACAGAATGATTCAAGAGGAAGGTTTACGTGTATAATGTATCATGTTTTTGCAAATTAGTTGAAATATGACGATTATAGTTGAAGAAGTCGGAAAAAAATTAAGATGGCTGGGAGCTTTCATCGAAAACGCTGCTTAATCCCTTTGAGATATAACAAAATAACGTATGGAGAAATTGTTTCTCTTTTATAGGACTAAAGAAAAGTCCGTGATGGCATATGTCTTCTATCTTTTATGGATAGCTTACTACACTATTTTTATGTTTGAAAAAATGGTGTCATATGATGAGGTGATTAAAAAGCAATTTATATGGATACAGTATTAATCCTTATCAAATTAAATACGTTATTTACCTTCAGCATTTCATGCAGATTATGATTGCCCTTTACACCATACAATTTCAATTAATATCTTAGGAGCTATCATGAAATAAAAATATCGTGCGACTAGCCGGGCGCCGAACCACGCCCTGGCCGGCCATACGCGACGACACGACACGCGTGGTTACGTTTTGTTAGGGTAGATTATATGTATTTATGCTTCACTTTTTCAAATATTTATAGAATTGGAAATAAAATACTTTAAAAATACTCTAAGTAGGATGAACTTACGTTACATTTAAATGTAATTAAATCCAATCCACATGTTCGACCCAACAAGCTGATAGGACACTACGACACAAAAAACATTACGACTTATATGCTCTGCTACCCGTACGAAGCCGGGGCGGGTCGCTAGTCCTGAATAAATACAAAACAAAAAAGTCGTGCGCGAAATCGTCGTCTACGTGTTACAATTCGAAAATAACAGGAAAGCCTATAAAAATTAAAACTTGAGGGGTTGTTTGTGAAATACAATTTTTATATTTAATTTTTGTTTGCAAATTAGTTTGTAATAAAATTTCGAAGATTACCTTACTAACCTATGTACACGCTAGCTCCAATTGTGCGCTAAAGCCTTGTCGACGACAGTCAACTTACAGGGCCTCTTAAATCTCATTTACTGACCGCTTAGAATTTCATAAAAAGACTATTAACGGTCAAAAGGGGATATCTATGGCAAGACCGGCATTCTCTGCATGTGAGCTTGGCTCGGATTTTATTATCTTGTGTTCACATAAGACAGTATAATGAAAAACACCCTATATAAACAGATTTATCAAATGTATCACACAATCACATTAATACGGTCTAAACAATTTTCGAGCGATCATAGATATAAATAAAGACATTTTACAAATTTTTATAGATGTTAGACAGTGCTAGATGCAATAAGATATGGCACGATTCATATATAAACAATTAAATAAAATTTTAGTGTTTGTGGTTTCGAAACAAAAATTTTTACTCGTGGTGTTGTTAATTTGCACGTAACCGAAACACAAACATACGTTTTTAAAATTGTTGTCTGTCTGTTTGTCAGAGCTAATCAGAAACGGCTCAACTAAATTTTATGGACCCTTACCGGTCGATAGATTTAGAAAAAAAAATTATAGCTTAGGTACTTTTTATTATGGAAATATTTCGATGTCCTGCGTAAACGTGAAAAAACAACCGACGCGAACGAAGTCACGGGCGTTGGCTAGTAAAAATAATTCAATGTTCCACATTAAGATTACGTATTGTGACCGGTCATACCACGATGCAGACGCGACCTAAAAGCTGGATCTAAACTTAGGCTGGTTCTGTTAAGGATATGCATCCTATCAACTTCCACCCTGCACGCCGCCCGAACTCCTTGAGCAGCGGCGTTTAGATTCGGCGGGTGCGATAAAACACAAACTGTGCCGAATATCGGCTCACGAAAAACGATGAATCGTCAAAAAAAATCTATATATATATAAATGTTATAAAGCTTATTTAAGTATTTATATCAGTTGTCTGGTATCCATAGTACAAGCTTCGCTTAGTTTAGAACTAGATGACGCTGTGTGGGATGTCCGAAGTATTATTATAGTGTAATCACGGAAAATAGAAACGCTACTTTTCAAATAACTTCGAACATTTTGCATCATTATTAAATGTATTCCGCTTTTTGGTCGTGTTTTTCTGACGATGTACGATAAATTAAGAAATTTCTTAATTTGCGTTTGTAATGGCGATATTTTTACAATTAAACTAATGGCAAATTTGTATGAAAATTACAAAGTTTTAGACCTTCACACAACAAACAATTTTAAATTTTTAGTTTGACAGATAAATAGACAATGAACTGATAAAACGATTTTTCTATTTTCCATACCATCAGCCCATTATCCCCCACTGCAGGAGTTTAGGCCTCCCCCCAGGATGAGGGGACTTGGAGCTTAAACCCACCACGCTACTCCAGTGCGGGTTGGTGGTCTGTAACGACCGCCAACTATTGACAGCAACCGGGACCGACAGCTTAACGTGCTTTCTGAGGCACAAATTCAGTGATAGTTACGAATAAGTCATAAAAACTCATTGGTACACGCCCAGATTCGAACCACGGTCTTATAAATTTGCAACAGGTTCGCTGCGCTCGGACTTGATAAAACGATTTTAAATTTCTTTTGCTGTAATTGCTGTACTATTTTTGGTAGGTGGTCACCATATAAATCTCCATAAATAGTGTCAAAAGCGTTTATAATTTATGTTTTAATGGTTTACTAAGAACTTATATGACGACTGCTTAGCCTAGTGGGCAGCGACCCTGCCTGCGAAGCTGGAGGTCCCGAGTTCGAATCCCAGGTCGGGTCAGTATTTATATGATGAATATTAATACTGGCACCGGGTCTTGGTTGTTATATGTATGTAGTGTCTTCGCTTGGTACCCAAAATACAAGCTAATGCTTAGTTTGGGCCCAAGACGTTGTTGTGATTGTATGTGTTATTATTATTATTATTATTATATGTGATTTACCAATACAAAGTAAGGCGAATGCGATATGCCTACATATCTAAAACTTTTTATTGTTACATACATACAGAGTCAATTCAGTCATCATTATCAATGAAATGCAAAGTCAAGGTCGGTCAGTCTGTTGTTGGGCGGCCTGCGTCGCACACGTGCGCACAATCTCATACATAGATATGACACATAAGCCGACTTTTATCTCCTAAATTTAATCGACATGTTACGTTAATGAAAATTAGTGATATTTAAAATCCTGGAATACACATAATCTTGTCATAAGTATATTCTAAACATACAGTGAAAAAATATTGATGCTTTGAATCGCTTTGCATTATTTGACGTTATACCCCAGTTCCATCAGATGTAAGTATGTTTATGGTGTGATTAATATCTTGGATTTAGAATTTTTTTTTCTTTATGAGTATTGTGGCCAACTGCAAACAATAAAGTTATTTAAAATGCTTTTTATAATCATACACGTGTTTAGTTGAATCACAAGATTTGTGCACCGCGCTAGATGAATATCTGTAATGTTCTATCTATATGTAAATAGGTAAAGGCAAAACAGTTTAGCAAAACGCTTAGTCCTCTGTCAACCGATGTTTTTTTGTTTGGTAGCTTTTGACAAGCTTAATTATATCTAAAATAGAAATTTTCGGAAACAGTACAAGCTTTTATTTAGAAGTTTCTAGTCGTCATACTTTCATACTAAATAAAAAAAAATAGTGGACATCCAATGATTATAGAAGTAATATACTCTTTTACAAAAGAACCTCAATAATAATAAATTACGATCGAATTTCGGCCACTGGACGACCACTAGTTAATGTAATTCAATATCACAATTTAATTAGACGATCAATACCATTGATGTAAAAAATACTTGTTTTTAGAACCTGTAAAAAATGACTAAGAATTCTCTAAAAGATCATTTTATACGATGGCTAGAAGATCATCGTGAGCTAGTGATTGTGCTGTTCTGTTTACCTGCCAGTTTCCTCTTCGATTTGTTGTTAAGAGTGAGACATGATATCAGAAGAAAATTTTTCAGCAGCCCGAAACAACACGACCAAAGAGTACGGAAAATCCAAAAAAAGGTATGAAAAATAATAAATATTTATATTTCGATTTCTAAATCACTGGGGTACTTATTTATGTTGTTTTATGATAGAGGCTCATGGTCTACAATACAACAAATATTACTGCAAAAACAGTCAATTTTATTTTTTATAATAGTGTATTTTGGTATGGTGTGGTGTGGGATGTCCTAGATATTATTATTAATTTACCAGTACATATTATAAATGCGAAAGTTAGTTTGTTTGTTACGTTTTCACGCCTAAACTGCTG
Organism: Luffia ferchaultella; assembly: GCA_949709985.1. NCBI lineage: Eukaryota > Metazoa > Arthropoda > Insecta > Lepidoptera > Psychidae > Luffia > Luffia ferchaultella. The sequence goes on along the minus strand of OX453255.1, from coordinate 20,363,048 downwards.
AAACAATTTTGATTAAATTCGGTAGTAGAATGTAGCCTATGTCCTAGTCCAAGGTCTCATCTGACCATGAACTAACACATAGGCTGCATTTTGTCTCTCTGCTTGTCCGTCCGGGCTGATTTCCGAAATGGCTGAACCAATTTCAATCAACTTTGTAGACATAAAACGAAGGTTGTCAGGAATAACTTACGGTTTTTTTATAATATAGAAAATTGTAGTGTCTGTCTGTTCCGGCTGATCTCCGAAACGGCTGACTCAAAGGATTTTGATGAAATTTGGTATAGTAAGTACAGAGATTTCAGGTTCTAGAAACTCTTAGTGTCCTGGAGCGAGCGCCGCATTTCTTTAGCTGTTCCGGTACATTCATAATAATAATACATGGGACTGCCCACACAGCGCCATCTAGTCTCAAAGTAAGCAAGTATTATCCTTGTGTTATGGGTTACTAGGCAACTGATATACATACTTCAATATTATTTATAATATATACATATATAAATATTTTTGCGAAGGCACCACATACATATAACAACATATTCATGTAGTCCACGCGGATGAAGCCGCGGGCGGAATGCGTGTTAAATCGCAAGCGGAAAAAGCGTTAAATCATTGGCAAATATTTTTTACAGGTCCAACAGTGGAACAAATTGCCAGATAAGAACAGAAAATTGCTGTGTACTTCGCGGCCAAACTGGATGTCGTTGTCTGTTACGTTCTTTCAAAAGCATCTCCATCATCAAGTAGATGTGCGTCTGCATGATATTTTAGAACTGGATACTGATGCCCTGACAGTCAGAGTAGAACCCATGGTGACTATTGGAGAGATAACGGACTATTTAATACCAAAAGGTTATTCTCTTGCAGTGACAATCGAGCTGAATGATGCGACTCTCGGCGGTAAGACTTTTCACATATATAATGTCCCTATATGGTTTCCCGTTGCTGCAACCATACCATTTTGTTAAGTAACTTCATTTCTTCATCTTTACTCCCATTGATGTTCTGTGTCAGAATTTGAAGTTTTACTCATCATTCATTTTGAATCTTGATAAGCTTTGTATCCCATGGAAATTATTGACTATAGGATAAACAGTAGTCTATATTACTTTTCGTTTTTACATCTTACTCCGCGCAAAAATCACTTGTACGACGTGAAGAAAGGACAAACAATTAAAATTCTGGGTTTGGTTTTGCAAGTCATTGCATTTATTTAATGTTGATCTCTAAAAAAGTCAATGTTTGATAACATTTCACAGGTCTGGCGATGGGAACCGGTATGTCAACCCACTCGCACAAGGTCGGCCTCTACCACGAAACTATTACGAGCTACGAAGTCGTTCTTGGGGATGGTAGCTTAATAGAGGCCACCGCTGATAATGCATATTCAGATCTATACAAAACTCTTCCTTGGTCTCATGGCAGCCTCGGTTTCTTAGTCGGTTTGACATTAAAAATAGTCAAAATAAAACCCTATATCAAGATAAAGTACACTCCAGTCGTAGGACAGAAACAATACTGCGACAAAATAAGAGAACTATCGGGAACTTATGAAGAACGTCCTAGTTACCACCCTGATTACATCGAAGGCACAGTTTTCAACAAAAATGAAGCTGTGATCATGACCGGGGATTATTCTGACTTAATTCCCAACATAAGAGTCAACAAATGTTCCGATTGGTACAAACCTTGGTTTTATAAGCATGTCGAAACGTTCTTAAAAAAAGGCGAGAGCGAAGAACTTATTCCGTTGAGACACTATCTGCTGAGACATAACCGTGCAATATTCTGGGTGGTTGAAGACATGATATCTTTCGGAAACAATCCTCTGTTTAGACTACTCTTCGGCTGGCTTTTACCACCCAAACCAGCTTTCCTAAAGTTCACCACAACTCCTGGCATACGAGCTTACACATTCACCAAGCAAACGTTCCAAGACATTGTGCTACCGATTCATGAGCTGGAGAATCAGATAGACATTGCTAGCAAGTTATTCGAAAAGTTTCCGCTGTTGGTGTATCCGTGTAAAATCATAGATCATGGCCCTGCGTCAGGTCAGTTAAAACGACCGAGTTCAAAATACTTCGTCCCAAACACAAACTATGCTATGTACAACGATTTGGGTGTATATGGTGTACCAGAGAAGGTCAAATTGAAGAAACCCTATAACCCTGTAACCGCAATGAGAAAGATGGAAGAGTTTACGAGGAACGTGGGTGGCTATTCTTTCCTCTATGCCGATATTTTCATGACCAGGAAAGAATTTGAGGTGATGTTTGATTTAACTTTATATGAGGTGGTTCGAAAGAAGTACAAAGCAGAAAACGCTTTTCCCCACCTTTATGATAAAGTAAAACCCGAAATAGACGTATTTGCAATTGGTGAGGAAAATAAGATTTAAAGGTGGAATAAAATAGTTTACTTCAAAAGTCATTTAAATATTATATGAATTTCTTCCAACAAATAAGAGAATGTGAGAAAAATTCAAATAATGAATGAATCAATAATGGTTATAAGAAACACGGAAATAGCAACAAGTAAAAATACATTTTTCAACATGATCTATTTCAATACATCTATTACATCGTTTTTTAAAGCTTTTTATTTCCTACAGAAAAAATCTTGTTTACAGCCATGACTTCATAGTTTTTTTTTTTTTTCATATTGAATCCCTCGGATGTGTTATTTTAGTACAGAAAACAGATAGAAATCAATGGTAGCGAGGTCTCAAGAATTTAGTGCGTATTCTATCAATTGCAACTCTGAATTCTTGACAGCGGCGAGCGCGATATGATCCTGATAAAACACCACACCAACGTTTAACTTTCCACATTGCTTTATTTTTATTTGATCGCGTAATACATGCGCTAATGTTGGATAATTCCATATCAGCTCATTATGCCCCACTGCAGGGGCTTAGGTCTCCTCGGAATGAGGGAGCTAGGAGCTTAATCCACCAAGCTGTTCCAGTGCCGGTTAGTAGATTTTTACCGGCACCGACGACTTAACGTGCTTTTCGAGGTACCGATAATGAATGCTTCTTAATTACTCACTATGCAATTATTTTTTTACATTTTCTTTGGTAACTGTCTTCGAAGGCCATCCAGAGTGATCTTTACAGCTCGTTCTACCACGTATGACCGTGGAATACGACGGAGCGTGGACTTTAAAATTTCACTAAAAAGTTCTTTAGTAAACATTTTGTTAAGTACAAAGTTTGTTACAAATGCATGTGTATTCTATTTATATTAGACTCAGTACATCGACTCGTTTATTAAAAAATTTAGAAATAAAGAGGAAACTGGAATATTCCTAGAGAACAAACTTCCAATGAAACAAATGTCAGGAAACAATTTAATTCCACGTAAAGTATTGAATACTAGATATTTTTGATTGGATTTCATATTTCTTCTTTCACAACGTTTCCTTTCATTTCAACTTTATTAATTAAATTAATAACAGTCAGGACAAGTTTAATTTCTACTGTTAAATAAATATATTCACTTCACTTCATCAACCCATTTTTACCCCACTACAGGGGCTTAGGCCTCCCCCAGGGTGAGGAGGGGGTAAATTTGAGACAGGTTCGTTGCGCTTTGGGCTATCACGACACTATCTATCTAAATATATTATATGAAGATAAATAACAATAATTTGTGGCCTTATGCAATAAGGTAAATTATTTCAAAGTTTAATATAAATTTATTATTGTAAGTAATAGACAGAGATAATTACTTCTCATCAGGTTCACACTTTATATTGCGTTTAGTGACAATTTAACAGTGTATTTCAAAGAATTCGGAGATGCTTTTTAAAAATATAATTAAAAATATAAAATTTACGCAAATACTGAAATACCTATGACCTTATTTACCTTATTAGTAATATATAAAAAAATAAATTCAATGTTACGACCCCTCTTCACTATTGGTTATGACTTTAAAGAGGGGGCATTACATTCTTTTCGCTTGAAAACATTTTAACAAAAAATTAAACCGACAAAAAAAAATTGAATCACATTTGAGATTAATTTTGAGTCGGCGCCATACAAACAAACAAGCAAATTAATTGCGTAAATATACAATGATGGCAGCGAGATGCGCGCTTTGATTATCTAATGATCTTCTTGATAGTTTGTTCGGCGCCGACTCAAAATTAGTTACATTAGTTTATGTGCTTAGTTATTAATATTAAAAAGGTTTAGTTCTCACTTTTCAGTTTTTTTTTCGTCGGTTTAATTTTTAATACAAATAGAAATTATGTAAAAACGTGCACCGTCGTAGATTAATTAAAAGGAAGTGACTAAAAATAAGTTGGTAAGTAAATAGTAAAATTAAAGTTGTTAAGTTGGTAATAAAAACCATTAGTTAGTTGGCAGTAAAAGTAAAGTTGGTAAGTTGGTTAGTAAAAATAAGAGTTATATTTGTCCTTCTACAGATGTGTTATCAGTACAAGTAATCGCACACTGAGCGATGGGCCATGGATGTGTGCTCAAAAAACTCAACACGACCATCAGTGACCATTGTCCACAATGATGGCCAACTAAACACCATTGCGCCCTCTACACGATGGCACTTGTCAATTATAAGCCATGGTGAACAGGAGCTATTAGATATCAGAATTTTTGTCCATACAATGACCTCACGTTCCTCTCATCAATCTCTGGTTGTCTTGACTTAGATTTAATGGTGCTTGACATTTATTTAATTTTTCATAAATGTCATAAATCACAGATTAACTTTGGATAGAGAAAAATAAAATAGTATGGCCTACCTTCAAATTAGATATGTGTCGGAACACAAAGGGGTTGTTGATTGCTATCTGCCTTTTTATACGGTCGTTCATTGCGTTAATATAAGTCTGGTACACCGCCATACATTTCTTGGCTAACGATGAAGCATAGTAGATTGGGATGTCTTGCAGCTCAGGATGCAGAGACCAATACTCATCTGTGAATATATAATTGGATTTACCATGGTTTCAACAATATATCTGAATTCAATTCACGTATGTAATCGAGTTGAATAAAATACCCTATGTGCTAATAGTATACCTGTGGAAGTCCCTAAAAAATATTATTCACTTTTAGCGTATGTCCACAAACACATGAATGGTTTTAATGTAGTGAACTTTCCATCACCTTGCTGATAAGCTGCTGCCATCTCTTTTGAGTCACGCCATAATAAACAAATACACAGGTGTAACTACTTTTATTCCTATATGAAATATATGTATTTTTTAGATTTTGTCATAATAAACAGGCTTTCCTGTTGCGGCTTCGCTCGCGTTAACTACATATTTATACCGGAACCGTTAAAGGGATGCGACGTAGGCTATTGTGGGACTATCTAGAAAATTCTGAAACTCAAGTGACCACTTTTCTAATATTTTTAGTTTTTTAATAGTATTATACATATTTAATATTCAATTTATTAATTTAAAATTAAATAGTAATATATATTTTTGGTGGCAAACTAATATATCAATACATAAATATATTTAAAAAAATAATAATTTGAGACATAAATTAATCAATTGCAAATATTTTAAAAATTAATGTATCCCGTTCACAGTATATTATATTTTAATCATAAGCATTTACGCATAAAAGTACGAATTGACTAGAAACCCTCTTCTGCGCTTACCGTATAACCACTCCTATTCTACCTAGCTGGTGTACCCGTTTGGCGATATGGCGAGTTTTAGTCCGGTTTCACTCTGCGAGGTCCCCGCGCGCCAACCTTCACCCCTGCAAAATTGCGTCTGACAGTTTCGATAGTGTGAGGTAAACATTTCTGACTCTATTAAAACCAAACGCTGCTGTCAAATTTATTTAATCTATGCATTTACGCAATAAATGGAGTTTTACAAAATACTATTTACAAATTTTAACATTTAGTAATTTTAGTTTACGGTATGAGGGTTTTTCGTTACCCTAACCTCATTTAATCGCCTTGCGGTTTCTGAATTTGTAAGCATTTTTATATTTTCTAAAAAGTAAAGATCAAACAAAAAGGATGTTGTAAACAGAATTATTCTCTCTATGATAGTTGAAAGTTTCATCAAATGACAATGAGTAAAAAGTGGAGCAAATTTTATTTTTGATGGTCACCTTTGTAATTTTGTTTAGTGACAGGTAATGCCAAAAGGTGTACAAAAATGTTCTACGCCATTTCTCTAACTAGGGCAGTTTTTCTGATACTTGAGTTTAAACTATAAATATTTTATGATTATTTTTATAATAGTCAATATAAATAATAATGATGCATACATCACAACAACATCTAGACCCCAAACCAAGCACCAGCTTGGGTTTCAGATACGCAAAGACACCACATACACACAACAACCAACTGACTGACCTGTTGGGCGAGTAGTTGGAGACCCTAATTACGGAGCGCGGGTTCGATTCCCGCCCGGGACAAATATTTGTGTGCATGTGCATATCTATTTTTTCCGTGTCTAGGTGTAAAAGTATCTATATATTATATATTACAAAAAAAGAATATTTAAGTATGTATATCAGTTATCTAGTACCCCATTATACAAGCATAATACTTGCTTACTTTGGGACTAGATGGCGACGGCGATGAGTAAGGTATTGTAGTTCTTGGTTTATGGCTAGTAGTCTTTTAATACTTCTATGCAACTATAGGCTAGTTGACTATTTTTTTTAATTATTTTATACGAAATGGTTTTCTTAATATATCATAACAGTGAAATAATTTAAAAAGAAAACATTATTAACAAAGTTATTAATATTTCAAATGTCCTGTTAGATAGAGAAGGCAATACCGCACGGTGTACTAGTCTGTGACGTCAGGCCATTTAAAATAATATTAAATTGCGTTTTGCAAGAAAGAAACAGAGACAAAATTTTAATGGCCTATAATTTTCATATTCTCCAACCAAATATAATTTTGTTTATGAATTTTGTTATCATATTAAGGCTATTTTTATATTTTCTTGATAAATATAATATATTTAATATTAGTCAAACACCCAGATTGTATACATCCATACATACACACTTTCACATGTATAATAATAGTAGAATTAACTAAATATAAACTTAGCATTAAAATAATAATAATCATCTTTGAAATACCCCAACTAGGTTTTTACTTTTGCAGAAAAATAAGTAGCCATTATTGTACCAACCCAATATTAGTAGCAACTCTTGGGCTCGACCCAACGCGAACACAGGTATGAGGCAACGTCCGCCCCGCAGCACGATGTCACTCACTAAGGAGGTAAAACGGCTCTCCCGCTCTTCACGTTTTTCGTGGATATGCGTGCCGTATGTTGATTCCTATAAAATTATTTTTATGTTATTTTCGCAAAATATCTCTCAGCGATAACCACACTTTTGTAAAAATATTGTTACTTAAAATTATTGTACTTTAGAGTGAATTACTCACTATGCGATATATGTAGAAAATGAAATGTAAATCTATTTTCCTACAATGATTTTTAACTCAAGTCAAATATTAGACGATTACTGTTATCTATGAATTAATTTTACAACAAAATCCGTGAAAATGGCTAGTAAAAGATAAATACTTTATTATGAGTTGATGCGTAGAAGCATGTCGATATTAGAAAGTACTAGAAAGATTTCACAAACATCTAGGCCGAATACGAAAAAATCCGGGATAAAAATATATTAGAAATTAATTAATATTTTTGCGGCGGTGCGTCAAAATGACTGCGGCTGCTCCGATAAAATTCTATTTTAGAGAGGTTCGAATCAAAGAGACAACGCCGGCGCCGTCAATCATTCCCATGATGAATCACAATTAGAATTTCAAAATGTTCGATGATGGACATTTCGAGATATTTCCGAGCCAGTTTCTGGCGTATATGTAAGGAGTTCAGATCCCGGCCCCAGAGTCAGTCTTTTTAGAAGAGTCCACTAGCGAACCTGCAAGTGCTATAACAGTTTGTGATTTTGTTAAGAAATAAAGTTATAAGTACAATTCAAATCGGTGTTTTCTTCCATCCCAAAATATGTGGATCGCTAGCCCATAAAATAATTATGTTATAATTAATATACTTTATAATTAATAAATTACAGTGATGAGCACGTCTGGATGGACAGTGGGTATCTCGGCTGCCATTAAATGCCTGTCCTCTTGTCGTGAAAAGTCTCCAGTGTATAATATCTGCAAAGATGTAAATATTGTATAATACACTTACTCACACACACGTAATATATAAATACACATCAAAATGAAACGTTCCCAGAGTGAATATCACAAAAAAAATGCAGTGTGCGTACACGCGATTTTTCCCAACAGTGGAAAAGTTTATGTAGGCATAACACTCTAAACAAAATTAACAGATCTGAAGTCACGCGAAGAATAAAGCTTTAAAATTTGAAATAAGGAAATGGTGTTAAAAAAATTATGGAGGTTTATAAAACGTCCAAGGTTTTTATTTTAGAATTAAAATAAGAAATAATGCTTAAAATACAGAATAATATGTATGTTATGTTTATGTTTTGAGTTGACATGTTTGGCATATGAAATATCCACATTTTTATAAAATTACGAATACTCATAGAAAATACAAAAATAAAGTATTTTTATACAGTATTATCTACTGGACTAGTCCATTTCTGTCCAAAAACGAGTTTCGATAGTTATTTCAGATAGGACATTACGGATTTTAATTGACAATATTTTAGGACTTTAAATGTAGATGTGAACTTGAGACTGTTAAAAGATTTTGAAATGTTCATGTGGATGAATCCACTTTTGTTCCCAATTCAATAACCTCAATTATTATGGTCACATATTTGAAAATATGTCTGAATTCTTGAATTCAATCAACATTTGATATTCAAAGGCTGGGTCCATTATTACTACCTAGCTATTTCAATTTACCAGTTTTGGCAAAGAACACTAAAAATCTTAACTTATGGCCAATAACCCTGCAAAAATAAAAATACAATTATAAATTATATAAGAAAATTTATTTATTAGATTACCGATAAGAATTTTATGAATAAAAGTAGTTAAACAGTGGGTCATTGCTAAGTAGAATTTCACTATTCCAAAATGTCTAAACCATACCGAGGAAGATTGTACTAACCTTGACACCAGCAATCTCAATCATAAACATGGCTGCACCCAATACATGTCCTGCGTTATATGCCAAGAATTTCACACCACGGACATCTTTTTCTTCATGGAAGTTTATGGTCTCAATGCGATCCATAGAACTTTCAAGATCTGACTCCGTGTACAACATTTGCTCTGTCGATATATTACTGTAGATATGAGAATATACACACTTAGTAAAGCATACTGCATGAACTGACTGACCGAATGGCAGAAGCGGTTAGAGATCCTAAATGCAAAGCCAAAGGTCGCGGGTTCAATTCCCACCCAGGACAAATATTCGTGTGCAAGAACATGTTTATTTTGTTCCGTGCTGGGTGTAAAATATTTATATATGTATATAATATAAAGAATATTTAAGTATGTATATCAGATGTTTAGTAACACAAAACTTAATACTTGCTTACTTTGGGACTAGATTGTGCTGTGTGGGAAGGCCCATGAATTATTATTATTCAATGGCGGAAGGGAACAAATACATAAATCAATAATCATTGAGTTTTGACTTATAGTTGTTTTGTATGCTTGAGATTTGGATTTATATTTGCATCAAAGCCTGCATACAGTCATTGCTTTTTGCCAATTTTAGCAGTAAGAGCATTTGATGTGTAAGATCTTAGCTCCTTGATGCAGCATTTAGTGGTACTAATGTCGTGAATGCGATGCCAATTAGAAACAGAAAGTTAGAATTTAAAATTGGTCGCCATTTTAGAAATCTTCAAAAGGCATTTGTATCCAGGCATGCGGAGTGTAGAAATTGAGTTTAACATCTTAGCTTTGTGTTGTAAGACTATTTTTTTTATATTACAAGATATTTTATATTTGTAAAAGAACTTGTGAAAGATAGAAAACTAAATTAAGTTGTTATCAGAATATATACTTATAATCATCTATGGACACTACAAACTAATTTCATAAAATCAATTAATTCAAAATATTGTAAGACAAAAAATTTTGTATTTAAAAAATAAGCATAATATTAGAAAAGTAATGACTTACAAGCTCTAAACCCTTTGAGATCTGTACAAAGGCTGCACATAAGCTATAGATACAGCTAAGAACCATACAATGGCTCTACAACAACCATATAACTTCATTTGGGCATTGAAGAATTCTTTACCTTTATAGCTTATGTGCAGCCATTATACAGCTGTTAGGGGGTTTGTACAGATTGTGTGCCAATTGGGTGATATTCAAGTTAACTAAAGATACTGTTCTCTTACCTTACTTTGATGTAATCAGAAACAAGCCATCGGTAAATGGCTTTAGTAGCATGCGTCATAAACACTCTGCCTTTAAAAGAAGTTTTTGTCAAAAACCAAGGTAAAGCCCCGCTGTGGTCCAGATGAAAGCTGAAATTTTATTTAAAGTATTATTATTAAATTGTGTTAAAGTATGTTATTAAATTGAATAGTTGTTTACTTGGATGTAGAGGATATTGTTGTTTTGAGAGTATCTATGTCCATTTCTTTGATACAATCTATAGCCTAGACGGCCTGATGGATTTTAATATAAAAGTTTATTAGATTTGTTGTGATTGCAAGAGTGACAACAAAAGTTTTGATTCCTGCCTCAGAAAAATATTTGCGTACATCTGTACCTATGTATGTATTATAAAAATATTTAAGTATGTATATCACTCTTGTCTAGTACTTACCCATAATACAGGCTCTATCTAATTTGGGACTAGATGATCATTTATTAGATTTCCAGGTATAAAAAAGGGAAGAAAAATTATATTTTTTTTTGTCATTATAAAAATATGAGCATTAAATGCTAATACTTATATGCTATCATTTTGACACAAACTACAAAAATATGTTTAACGCAAAAACCACAGTCTATGAAGTACCATACTAGATGGGTCTGTTGTGGATCTTAACTCTATATCTTTGAAAAAGTCAGGCTTATGTAACCTGAAGCCAAGTAAAAATACTAGACAACTTTAGTTTTTCACTTTATAGAAGAAAAAAATATACACATAAATTAAAAACCCAAGAGTATAAAATAAATCAAATAAAAACAGTAAAATAAACTCTATAATTTATATGATAGTATTTTGTACAGAAGAGGGCTATTCATGCTATTTAAATAAACTGAGCCCTAGAGATTCAACGAAATTAATATAATGTCAGGTCATAGTCAGTATATTTAAAAAAATATATTTATGTTCATCAAAATTATACCAAATTTAAAAAGAATAGTGATATATACAGTTTAGTACTAGGAATAAACATAAAAAAGGCTACACAGAACAGGTAGATCATTCAATGGTAATTGAGTAACATTTTATAATAAACTTTCAAACAAAAAATAAATTAAAAAATTATGTAAATGACAAATTATGTCTAAAACATTTCATAACTTAAAGACATCTATATTAATAAAATTGAAGTGTCTGTCTGTCTGTCTGTTCCGGCTAATCTCCGAAACGGCTGAACCGAATTCAATGAAACTTTGCAGACGTGCAGAGGGCATTACCGCGGGTAACATAGGGTACTTTTTATCTGTCTGTCTGTCCATCTGTCTGTCTGTTTGAGCTGATCTCAGAAACGGCTGAACCGATTTCAATGAAACTTGGCAGACGTGCAGAGGGTGTTATCATAGGTGACATAGGCTGCTTTTTGTTTTTCTGTCTGTCCGTCTGTCTGTCTATTCGAGCTGATCTCCGAAACGACTGTACCGATTTCAATGAAACTTCGCAGACGTGCAGAGGGCATTATCGGAGGTGACAAAGGCTATTTTTTGTCAATCTCAGACTTATCGTGTTGGTACTCAAACTTGATGTTTTGACGAAGTCTATGTGACCACGTGAACAAATTTTTAAATGCTTATATTTTCGAAACTATCAATCGCAGACCTATCGTGTTGGTACTCAAACTTGATGTTTTGACGAGATCTATGTGACCACGTGACCAAATATTTAAATGCTTATATTTTCAAAACCATCAATTGCAGACCTATCGTGTTGGTACTCAAACTTGATGTTTTGACGAGATCTATGTGACCACATGACCAAATTTTTAAAAGCTTATATTTTCGAGACTATCAATCGCAGACCTATCGTGTTGGTACTCAAACTTGATGTTTTGACGAGATCTATGTAACCACGTGACCAAATATTTAAATGCTTATATTTTCAAAACCATCAATCGCAGACTTATCGTGTTGGTACTCAAACTTGATGTTTTGACGAGATCTATGTGTCCATGTGACTACATTTTTAAATGACAATTTTTTCGAAACCATCAATCTCAGACCTATCGTGTTGGTACTCAAACTTGATGTTTTGACGAGATCTATGTGACCACGTGACCAAATTTTTAAAAGCTTATATTTTCGAGACTATCAATCGCAGACCTATCGTGTTGGTGCTCAAACTTGATGTTTTGACGAGATCTACGTGACCACGTGACCAAATTTTTAAAAGCTTATATTTTCGAAATTATCAATTGCAGACCTATCGTGTTGGTACTCAAACTTGATGTTTTGACGAGATCTATGTGACCACGTGACCAAATTTTTAAAAGCTTATATTTTCGAAACTATCAATTGCAGACTATCGTGTTGGTACTCAAACTTGATGTTTTGACGAGATCTATGTGACCACGTGACCAAATATTTCAATGCTTATATTTTCAAAACCATCAATCGCAGACCTATCGTGTTGGTACTCAAACTTGATGTTTTGACGAGATCTATGTGACTACGTGACCAAATTTTTAAAAGCTTATATTTTCGAGACTATCAATCGCAGACCTATCGTGTCGGTACTCAAACTTGATGTTTTGACGAAATCTATGTGACCATGTCATATTATCTAATTTCATAAAAATTTCATAAGATTTCTTAGGCAGTTAAATTTCAGAACGTTCTAGAAAGTGTTACAATGTTCTAGAGCGTCAAGTTCCTTTAACTGTCCCAGTACAACTGTGCTCAACGCGAGCGAAGCCCGCGGGCGGAAAGCTAGTAAATAATAAAAACACTTGGAATTAAATTTAATACACTTTTCTTAAGATGATGGTTGGTAGCACTATCATTAAAAAAAAAATGCTACTAAGCGTTTCTTGTGGTGTTTTTTTTTTATTTATTGATTATTAAGCATACAATACAACAACTTACTACGATACTCTGCGAAACTGTTCCAAAAGTTTGACTGCAGGATTATGCATTCATGCAAAAAAAACCTGTATAGATTTTTTCATATAAAAGTTTTTATCCATATAAGCCTTTACAAGCACTTTTCATTAAAGCTACTTCTAGTTTAGCATAACCAGGAATTAATAATATTAAATATATCTACCAATAACAATACCAACTAGAATTATCTTAAATTGAAGCTTGATATACTATTTTAAAATATAGGCTACTTAAACACAAAAAAAATACATACTGTGAAATCAGTAGAAGGTCCACTTCATCAGCTTCAATAAGATCCACAAAAGGAAGCGCATCCATTCCTGATAACCCTGGGTGGATTCCACAGTCCAACTAAAAAGAAATCACAAAGGAAGAAAAATATATACTACTTAAGTAACTACATCGCAAATAATTTTGTTTATGATACAGTATTAGGTCATAATGTTAATAAAACTATTATGTTACTAAAAATACCTGAATGAACAATCCCATACAAGCAAAAGGCCAACATCCAAGTTCAGGATGGCTAATTATTACACCCAAGAAAAGTCACGGACTTTTTAAATATTGACAATGCTAAATTATGACTAAAAATACTGTATTCTAAATAAATTATATAAGGAAATTTAAGTAAATTGGAAAAACAAAGAAACTATATTATACGCTTTGTTTCGTGTACTTATTAGTAGTGGACTAAATATTTGGAACTAGTGCAAATAACAAAGATGTTTTTTTTTGTAATATTAATAGTAAGTTAACTAAATACGAAGAGGGTAACAATTTAGAAAAAATCGAAATATTTAATACTAGTGACCCGCCCTGGCTTCGCACGAGTAGCAGAGCATATAAACCGTAATGTTTTTTTTTGTCGTAGTGTCATATCAGCTTGTTGCATCGTACATGTGGATTGGCTTTAATTATCTTTAAATGTGACGTAAGTTCATCCTGCTTGGAATATTTTTAAAGTATTTTATTTCCAATTCTATGAATAATTGAAAAAGTAAAGAATACATATAACGCGTATAGCGTGGTCCCGTATGGCCGCCAGGCTGGTCGCGCGATATGTGTATTTTGCGATGGCTCCTAAGATATTAATTTAAATTTTATATTGTAAAGGGCAATCATAATGTGCATAAAATGCGGTAGATAAATAACATACTTAATTTGTTAAGGATTAATACTGTATCAGTATAAATTGCATTCCAATTACCTCATCATATGACACCATTTTTTTAAACATAAAAATAGGTATAGTAAGCTATCCATGAAAGATAGAAATATGCCATTGCGAACTTTTCTTTAATCCTATATAAGATACACAATTCCACAATTCCTCCATACATTATTTTGTTATATCTCAAAAGGATTAGGCAGTGTATTTGATGAAAAATCCCAGCTGGCTTGATTTTTTTCTGACTTCTTCGACAATAATCATTATATTTCAACAAGTTCGCACAAAACAGTAATAAATTATACATGTAAACATTCTACTTTAATCACTCCATCCATTGGTGTCAATAATATGCGAACCCGTTGGGTAGTTTTTAAGTTTATCGCGTTCAGACAGATGTGGCGAGGGACTTTATTTTATAGTATGTAGTGATAGTCAAATACCCTATTGAACTAAGGTCCACAATTTCTTGATCTTGATCATTTAAAAATGACACAGGATAGGTTGAAATGTGTTGAGCAATTCTTAATTTTTTCTATCTTAGACTAGTACACGTTTAAGTCAACCGCTGTTTTGGATATTAAAGGTAATAATGAGTCTAGTACTTTTGTCTAATTGATTGACAAAAAAGTTGAAGACACCAGCTGCAGGACTAAAGATCCTATTGTCCATAGTATCAGCTAGATATTCAACATTATCAAGCTAGAAATTAGAATTATCATTAGAAAGCTAGGAGGTATGCAACTATGCTTAAAATAATCTTTTTTATATGAGCCTTAACTTAGGTAAAGGGTAGTTAGTGGTATACTGCCAGTGTATACCGTCACTCCTTAGCCGAAATCTATTGTAAAAGATGTTAAGAAGTACCTTTAATTGACTCATTTAAATGCAGGTAGCATAATACAACCTTAAAACGAGAAACACTAACTCGTCTTTCGGCGTAATTTTCTACCTTTAACGACGTAACGATTCAGTGGTAGAGTATAAACTTCTAGCGTGACGTTCATTTTAATATCTAAAATATATTGTTTACCAATAAATAGCCTTACCATAATTTTCTTTCCCTTGAATTCCAGCATAATACACGAACGTCCGACTTCTTGACCAGCCCCTCTGAAATAGAACCATGTTTGTTGTGGTGGTCATTCGATATTGCCTTATGTATTTTAAGGCTGGAATTTTAAAATACTCACAAAGGCCGTATCGTTAGTTGATCGCTTTCCTCCATGAGTGCCGGTTCGGCAGCTTTTCTGGGATTTGTAGTCATGATGAATGATGAGGTATTTAGATTATAAAAATAACAAATGGTTGTTCTCGTATCAATTTCACAATTTAAATGAAACTTATACAACAAATTGGCGTAAGCACTTTAATTTACGTACGAACAACTACAATACCACAAATAAAATCCGCATCAAAATAACTTTGAACGAAATTGACAGTGATTGACAGCAATTGACAGTAAAACAGTAGTAGACAGTATTTGACAAATGATAATTGACAACAGAACACAGTGTTACTACCTCTCGTTAATAACGATTTAGTTACAAGGTTGCCAGGCCTTTGATAGACCATGGATGTTCATATGTAAACAGCGCGTTGCGACTACAAAAATATGACCAAAAAAATATACCATGTAGAACAAACATACACCAGTTGAGATTTTTAAATATTCGCTGTAAAGCAGAATTTTGTGTACCTAACCCAGATTAAAATTTGTATTGGAGAAAAATTAAAGATTCTGGGATGACATTTCATGTGTAATTTAACAAAACATTTGTTTAAAACAATGCTAACGAGACGTATGGTCTGTCTAATTTATAAGTCTATCATTTTGCTCACGTTTCGAACTAGGAAACACTCCATCTTGACTACTATGATAACTAACGTTAAGGCTTGAACATTGCATTGATGTAGCCTTTCCCTACTTCTTAGGTTACTAGATAACTCGCTAGGTTTAAGTAGGTACCTAGAAATACTAAAATGATCTTTTATGGATTGCGGTAAAAATCAAAATCAATTTTTTTACTTAGTCGGACGAGAAAGACGTGAGAACTTTCGGACAATTTTTGGCTCATTCAAATAGAATGCTATTTAATTCCCACGAATATCAGCTTAAAAAATATATAACTTTGTAGGTTTATAACGTAAATATAAGGTTGGAGATAAAGTCTTTTCGCGTAGTTACCTATTGTTTGTAAGTATATATTTTTAAGAAAATCTCTTTGGCTGTACTAGTTGTATTTGGCTGGTTTTGATACAATTAAAAAGGCTATGTTTCAAAAAAAGAATCAATTAGTAAAATATTGTTTCCCACCAGTTTTCATTTGTTTTTCTTTCTGTCAAAATGAGTGAATCTAATGAATAAATTCGATACATTTTAAGCTTTTATTATAAAAAGGGACAAATGCAACGTAAGCTGCGAATTTTTTTATGTGACGTTTATGACCCTTATGCGGTGTCAGTAAAAGTAGCACAAGCACAAAGTTCGGTTAAACGTTTTCAATTCGGGAATTTTGATGTCAACGATGCACCTCGCGGCGGACGCCCTGTCACGGCTAAAATGGACGCAATTTTTTTTAAAGTAGAGCAAGATCGTCATATAAGTAGTTATGACATAGCTGAAGATCTGGAAGTTGACAACATTTTGACCCTTTTGAAAAAAGCTGGGTATACAAAAAAGCTCAATATTTGGGTGCCACACGACCTCACTGGAAGAAACCTAATGAACCGTGTACTCATTTGGGATTCTTTATTAAGACGTAATGAAACCGTAGCGAAAAAGGTCGTGGTCAAAGGTCGGTCAGGCTTTACAGACTGTAGCAAAACCCGGGCTACTCGCAATAAGGTGATGCTGTGTGTAGGTATGGTGAGATTAGAAGGGTATTATTGTACATTATGAGCTTTTATCGCCGGGCAGAACCATCGATTCAGATCTCTACTGCGAACAACTGATGAGATTAAAGTAAAAAATTGAGAGAAAGTGGCCGGAATTAATCAATAGAAAAGGTGTGGTCTTTCATCATGATAACGCTAGGCCTCACACATCTTTAGTCACTCAGAAAAAATTAAGAGAGTTTGGCTGGGAGGTGTTAATAATATTAATAATACATGGGATTTTCCACACTGCGCCATTTAGTCCCAATGTAAGCTAGTATTATACTTGTGTTATGAGTTACTAGACAACTGATATACGTATCTACTTAAATATTCTTTATAATATATACATATATGAATATCTTTGCGAAGACACCACATACATATAACCCGGTACCAGTATCAATATTCATCATATAAATACTGACCCGACCTGAGATTCGAACCCGGGACTTCCAGCTTCGTAGGTAGGGTCGCTACCCACTAGGCTAAGCGGTCGTCTGCATCATGCATCTGCCATATAGCCCTGACCTTGCACCTTCAGATTTCCACCTGTTTTGGTCTCTTCAGAATTCTTTAGACAGTATCAGGTCACCATCAAGAGAGGACTGCAAAAACTACTTGTCGCGTTTGTTTTTTTTTTTTTGATCACAAGTCTTAAAATTTTTACAGCAACGGAATCATGTCACTACCTCCAAAATGGCAGACAGTCATCGAACAAAATGGCACATAGGTCTATCTCTATCTATCTAGATATGTATAAAGGTGTATATATTTATTTATTTATGAAAAACCTACAGCTAAAACAAAAAGAATTAAGTACTTTAAAATATTACATTACATGAATAGCCAATTACAGGTTTTTCCAGAATTAAGACCACCTAAATTAAAGCTAAGCCTAATTTAATAAAATATTTTTTTTTTCTCATTGCACAATACAATCATTATAAGCATAAATACACATACCAGACATACCTACCACATACATGCATACCTACATGCATATACACAAACAATATATACATATACATACACAAACATAAACAATACGTGACTACTACGAATTGATGAATCAAATAAATAAATCACATAGAATCACATAAAATTAAATAGAAGGCAAAAAACAGTGCATACAAAAATAAATAGTTTAAGTAGTCAAACATGAACAATCAGAAGCGCAACACTTTAATACATAAGGACGCGCCATTAGCATTGCACTTTTAAGATCGGTCTTATAGGCTTGTTTAGTCTTTTGAAAGGGATTTAAACATGAAAATAGTTTATTACAATCACTACTAATACGGTTTAAGGTTGAATTGCCGGCGTATAAAGTTTTAGTGTGAGGCGCATAGAATAGATCGGTGTGGCGAGTGCGTCTAAGTGCGTATTAGTTAATCCACCAACCAACGATGGACAATCAACGCGAGCATTGCACAGATCATATATCAAAAGCATGTCCATGAAATGTCGTCTCTGATCGAGGGAAAAAAAAATATTATAATGACAGGCACACTCATATCCATAAAAATATTTTTTCGTTCTATAATTTAAATGTTTTATAAACAGGCTTCCGATTTTTTCCACTTTGTTTCTGTGTATAATGTAATTAGGTGACCAAACAGAACTGGCATATTCCAATATACTTCGTACATATGTATAATAAAGTGTCTTAAGGCATGAAATGTCGGTAAAAGGTTCAGATACACGTAAAACACACCCCAAATTTTTGTATGCTTTGTTGGTAATGGTGCCAATATGATCATTAAGGGCCTAATGGCGTCAAATCTGCCTGCGAGCGTCTATTACAGCTCATAGCGTGGTGACCTTTGACTTCCACCATGGCACCACATGATCACTGGTGAGGCTCACACATTCTACATCCCAATCGCAGCGCAACTGCCACACGAAGGGCAGGGACACATCATCGAGGTGAGTACCCACGTGCAGCAACGGCAGAGCATGCAACCACGCTCTAGATTCCTGAGCTAAGCCACCGCTCTTAGTCTGGCAAAATTAACTCCAAGAGTTTCGTCTAGAGAAGCTCTTATGAGCGTTTTGCGCTCTTATCGTACCAGAGGTGTTAATATTCTGGGGCATTCGGCAATTCTGAGGACGGGTGAATTCCTAATCAAGCTGTGATTGCTTTAGACACAAAGGAAATATAAGCCTTGCCACTGTTATGATGAAGTATGCTAGTAACAAGTTACGTAACCGTAGCGTAGCCAGAAAATCCGGTAAACTTATGCGGTAAGTAATGTTGTCTGACACCACTGGTTTTATGAGAGATCTATATTCAAGATAGGTACTCTGGACAGTTTCCCTTATTGCCTCATCAAAATAGGAAATATCCTGAGGTATCAATCAGGTGGGTGATGTTTTAAGAAGTATTCTTTGGAATCATAAAACATAAACGGAACAGTGTGAGTACAACGTGGATAGAAAGATCTAGAAGACACTTTTTTGGCTAAAAGCAAAAGCTGTTTCCTCACCTCTAATGTCGACGGTATGGCTCCGGGAGATGGGTGAACCCACATCGGATGAACAGCGGACAATTACAGCTTAAAACTGCTTTCTTACGATACCCCACATGGTGGGATAAATAAAAACCTTTAATGAAAATAATATAATACCCACTTGTTTTTTCTTTTAGTATTATTATTAGGTATTCAAATATTGAGGGAGACTGATTATTGCGTCGGTATATATAATACCCATAATAAGTACCCTTGCTATACCTTACTATACCCGCGGTTAAAGGAGCCTTACTCGTGCGTTTCGCTATAGATATTTATCGATATTTTTTTCAGAAAAAATTGTACCTTCGGTAAAAATTTGAGCTACCTAAGTACTTTATTTAATAGAGTTTTTAGATAATACGTGAAACATTATTTAAGTATGTAATTATTGTGGTTTAAAAAAGAAATGTATTACAAATGTAAATTAATTAAAAACAAAAGCTTACTTTTACAAATTAAAATTTAATTGGAAACGAAAAATAACTACAAATAATAAGTAGGTACTTATTAGCTAAATCAGTACCGTGCGGTAGAGGGTCCAAAAGGTTGACGCCGAGGTAGATACGCATCAGCCACGCATCAGCCCTCCGGTCACTGGAGGCGTTAACCAGGCGCCTCGATAAAACTGGTTTATTTACGTAGATATATTAAAAAAGAGGTTCGCCTTGAATAACATTCTGTTTTGGTTTCATGGCGCCCATAAAGAATAATGTTTTATCATTTAGTATATAACTAGCACACTAACTGAAAGGTTTCAATTACTTATTTCGATGAAATCTTATCTAAAGTGTACGCATAACCATCAGTCCTAAAATGAAAATAAACAAGAAACAAACTTGATATTTACTGACTATGAGATACCCAGATATTTTATAAGTAGAGCTACCTACACTTAATAGGTTCGGCACCATTCTTATAGATTCTTCTTTCGCTTCATTGACTTTCGTGTATAAATCGTTCCAAGCATGTTCGCCGTTTTTGGGAGCTTTTTAGGATTGCGTAGCCCGAAGAACTCCATATAACTCTTATAGTTTCTCTTGTTTGTTTGTCTGCCAGAATGTTTGTCCGTGTGTTTGTTTGGCAGACTATAAATGCTATAATAATAGTCTACATAACCCATAGTGACTGTGAAAACACGAATATAAAATAAAGTCCCCCGCCGCGTCTGTTTGTCTGTCTGTTTAAACGCGATAAGCTCAAAGACCACGGAACGGATTAGCATATGGTTAACACCAATGGACGGAGTGATTCAAGAGGAAGGTTTATGTGTATAATTTATCAATGTTTTGTGCAAGTTAGTTGAAATATGACGATTATTGTTGAAGACATCGGAAAAAATTAAACCGACTGGGAGCTTTCATAAGAAAATATTTTAGTTTGTTTTAATGTATACATTCTTTACTTTTTCAAATATTTACAGAATTGGAAATAAAATACATTAAAAATACTCCAAGTACGATGAATTTACTTTAAATTTAAATTAAATCTGATCCACATGTTCGACTCAACAATCTGGGACACTACGACAGAAAAAACACTACGGTATATATGCTTTGCTACCAGTGCGAAGCAGAGGCGGGTAGCTAGGTACTCCATAATTATAATGAAACAATCCAAACAATTATGAGTCATAGATAATAAAACTTTTCATTAGGATTCAAGTAAGTTGCTTAAAAAGAAAATGAAACAAAATCATTATTGTGGATACTGAATATACTTATTTACTTTCACAGTAACGTTTCAATCACTTTGGACTTTTAATTTTAGTCCGTTGGCCGAGGCCGTTTTACTAAAGTGTTAGGACAAACCTTAACTCGGACTGCATTTACAGGAGGATGTTTCAAAACTTTTTTACATATCAAATAGTAGCTTTAAATTTAAAAAAAAAACGTTTATTGTGTTATACTGTGTTTACTTGACAGGTGTTAAAAATAAAGGTAAAAAATTATATCCTTTTGTTTATTTGTTTATTTTTATCTTTATTTCGTAGTTATGTAACATAAATTTAAAATACGTCACAAAAATGAATTTATTATAAAGATGAAGTTAAAGAAGTGCTGTTTCCTCTCAGATTAATACACAAGAAATTGAGAGATGCTATTTTTTCAAAAAAACATGTAAACAATTGTTGTCAACAAACTTTTAACATTAAGTGCGTAAATATTAATATTATTGAAACAAACCAATAGGCGAGCGGTCTACACATTTGAATTTTTATCATCTAAATATTTCGATACTTTATAATAAACTTTTGCATAAGGCTTTCCTTTTATTGTAATTAAACTACAATTCGTTAAAGGATAAATCTTAAATGTCAACTGGGATCTTATTGTAAACTTGTATACATTGGTCTTTAAACGATTTTGTGACTTTACTGAGGCGGCTAACAAGGTCAGCAAGTTCATAAATTGCAGCTAGGATTTCACGTATCTAGATTTTTTTTATTTATTCAAACAACGAAATATGTGTACGCAAAGCGAATTATATATTTGAAGTGATATTATTTGTTTATATTAATAGTATTTTGTTTTCTAAGCATGTCGATTAAGCACAGTATAACACAATGAACGTGTTTTTTTTTTCATTAAAAACTACTATTTGATATGTAACAAAATTTTGGGGAGCATAGTGGAATAAAAAATAATCAGTTCACTTTGCCCCCACTGTGGGGATCAGAGTGCTATAGTAAGTGTCCGTTGCTTCCCTTGGCGATTGACGCTGGGGATTCAAGTGGAAACACCCCATTTACAGATTGCAATGCAGGCGGCATTTTTTATATAGTGTTTTTTTATAAACCTTCCTAAACGAGGAGAAAGACAGGATGGAGGGCTTTTCAAATCTGCGATATTATTGATACATAAAAAAAAAACGGCCTCGGCGGACGGTCTATTAATAATCTGTCCATTCAATTGTGTCTTTAATATCAATTGATATTTTATATACATCTCCATACACATAACCGAAAAGAATTCCAATTTGGGATGCACGGACGCACGAGTCGTGTCTCTCTTCCATGTACACTTAGAATTATGTTAATCATCAGTTTTCAACAGCTCCTAAATTTGGATTGCGGATCCGACACCATAATCTAGAGAAAAAAATTATTATTAAGAATTCCATAGAATACATTTGCAGTAATTATGCAGAAATAGGATTTTGTTCAGAATGACATCATGTCCACGACGCAACTTGCATGAATTAACATAGACACAAATATATTATCTTACGTAGATAGACAAACCCCCAAGCAAAAAAACCATCGGGGAGCCATACGGTCTCATATGGGTACCACACGAGCAACCCGTATGGGTGCCGTATGAAGATGACTGTATGACTTGCCCGTGGTACTACTACCAGTTTCTTCCCAAGACATGGCATTTTTGCCTATGGACCAGTTGGTCCAAAAAAATGTACAACTTATTGTAAAACGGAACTTGTTTTACTTTTCCGTGGTATAACCAAGATTTGAGTTACTGGAAAATCTAGAAAATGCAAGTAATTTACCATCCATAAATTTACCATAAATTTACCATAAATTTACCATCATTATCACATAACTGTTGTGTGTTGCATTCAGATTTACGTGAAGAAAGAAAGAAAGAAATTTTTTCAAACCAGTTAAACTAATTTTTTTATATATCACTGACTATAAAATACAAATAGGAGTATAAATTACTTAAGTCATTTTTGTCTGTGACCAGCCCCCAGCGAGATATAGGGGGACAACTGATTGCCGAAAAATATTGAGTGACCAGTTTAACTTATTTTTTATGACACGACTGGGTAGACGACATAAATAAGAGCATAAATTTATAGGTCTTTTTTGTCTGTGACAAACTCCTACAAAGATATAGGGTGAAAACTGATCTGGGTATTATACGTGCCAAGTCTCCGTACGGGTATAACTTGGGCATCCCGTATGGGTGCCGTATGCCGTACGGGTGGTCTCTGGGGCGTTGCTGCTTGGGTCAGTTAGTATATCCAACGCATGGTACCGACACATAATTAAAACTGTATTTATTACAAAAATGTTTCTAAGTAATTTCAATGAAAACAAAAATAATATGTTTTACTTCCTTTAGCACATATGACCAATAAAATTACATTAGTTAATAGCAGTATCTACATATCACAGAAGTCACGGACGAATGCCAATTATGGACGTGCATAGAGTGATTTTTGTTACTTAGTGAAGAGAATAAAAATATTGTAGTTTTTAATTAAAATCATTATTTACACCTTTTTCTTTGAATACTTAGAATTAGAGAGATTGGGATTGAATTGAGGATTTTTTTTATTACATAACTTTGTATTTTGTTAATGTTTACAAAAGATTAATAATCGGACAGATTTCTTATCAGAAATGTTTCATTTTCGTCAAAAAACAATTATCTGGTAGAACGTGTTCATTTTGTCTTAAATTATTGCTATTTTAACCGACGCGGGACGCTTCGGATCATATGTCAATAACGTGCGCGCATCTTTGAAGTGGGTTCTTAAGTACAAAACATTGATTAACACTCTCGATTCACACTCGATTTGCTTACATACCTTATGGTGAAATAATATATGATCTCTATGAGGCTGAGAAACGAGAAGCCCATGAACAGTCCCATGATGCCACCACAGTTGGCCAGGAAATCCACGCCACCGTACAGCTCGGAGCGACGAAGAGACGTAAACAGTTCTTCACTAAAGTATACTATCAGGCCGGAGGGAAGACGCCTGAAGATGTTATAATTAAGGTTAAACGATACCGCAGATTTCCATTCAAAATTTGTTTGGCCGGAAGTAAAAAATCTACAGATTTCGTGTTTCTCGCAACTATCGGAGGATATTGACAATAAACATCAATAATAAAAATTTATAACACATTTTTGTTAAACAATGTTACTAAATTTTTGGAAAGAAATTATGGAACAATTTTCGAAACTTTGGTACAGTACGATGCCCCGCGAGCTCCTGCATCTTTTGACATTACGCCTTCCGTCTACCTTTATAACTTTCTGA
Organism: Luffia ferchaultella; assembly: GCA_949709985.1. Classification (NCBI taxonomy): domain Eukaryota; kingdom Metazoa; phylum Arthropoda; class Insecta; order Lepidoptera; family Psychidae; genus Luffia; species Luffia ferchaultella. Next base: position 20,338,212 of record OX453255.1, on the reverse strand, counting down.
AATATAGCCGAATCTCACTATCTGGGGTAACTGATCTGATAATCATTCAATGAAAAGTTCACCTGCCAAGCCCACAGTTTTCGATTGATTCCAAAATGTCGTTTTCCAAACGATAGACAATTTAACTGCCTCAGGAGTTTTTTTTTATATTTTTTCGGTATTAGCTTTCCTTTTCGAAATAATCAATTTTTTGTCCGCAAAATTTGAAAATTTCGTCTTTGTTTCACATTTTTGATTTTCAGAAAAAAGTTACGGAACGATTATAAAAAAAATTATATCATACGATGCCCCACAAGCTCTTGCATCTTTTTACAGTTCTGCCTTTCATCTACCATCACAAATTTCGGAAATATAGCCAAGTTACCCACAATTACACGAAAACGATCTAGTAAACAATTCAATGTTAAACTAGACATAATTATATTTATTTTATCATCATAATAAATAAAGTGTATCATAAAATGGCCGTTGTTAAACTGTCGTTAAATTCATTATGCAAATAAATCAGAAAATTGTCTTAAAAATCAAAATATGTATATTTCTGATACGAAACGATTCTCATTTAGATTTTAAAAGTTCAAAATGTTCGTTTTAGGAAGTTCGTTTTGTTAGATGTTCGCCTGAGTTTTTTTTTTGTAAACTTAAATAAGAATTGTTTCGTAATAGAAAGAATACATTTTATAAGATAGTAAAACAATTAAAAGAACAACTACTTTTTAACTTCCGATCAAAGTAACTTGTTATTACCGGACGCATTGTTGACTATACTTGTCAGATATTTACATATCCAATTTTTCAAGGTTTGTACGCGACATCTACAATTTTCTAAGTAACGTAAGTTCGATTTGGATTTGCTAAAATTCTTTAGAAGAATTTACTTTGAAGGTGGAATTGATATTGTGATATTATATATTACACAATAATTGCGTATTGCATTCTTTCATACAAAGCTGCTACTATATTCAGGTAGTCTGCATTTAAAAAGATAGTCTGGACGGATGACGCGTCAGCTGTTTACGAATTTGTATTTTGTATTTCATTCTCTTGCAGTGGAGAGCAGAACAGTAGAGCTGGACTAGAGATATAACAGTACTTATGTTATTTCACAATCAAAAATAATATTTGTATGTACAGAGGGAATATATTAGGCAACTTTATCAAATCCTATGAAAATAAGCGTGTCGTTCTTAAGGTTCGTACCCGAAGGGTACCTCCGTCATCTATCATCCGTCTGTTACAGAGCTGTATCGTCTGAACCTTAATAGATACACACTTAAAACACTTAAAATTTTTACTGGATGTGTATAACTACAGCCACTACAACAACAAATAATAAAAAAACCGGCCAAGTGCAAACCGGACTCGCACACGAAGGGTTCCGTACCACCATACAATATAAATTAAAAAAACGAGCGCGACGTTAATCGAACTTAACCATTAATCGTTATTATTATGTAATTTAAGAATTATTGTATAAATGTATTTCATTTTTATTTCGTTAGTTATTTAGAAGGCGCTCGATCCTCTCTGGCTAATCCGAAAAGTAATAACGTGAGTGCACTGATAGCTACAGACCATTTTTATTACTTATTTTATTACAATAAACCTTTGACTCTTAGTATCGATTGTGATAAGCTCTGCAAAGGAATGCAAATAACACGGTATCTGTCGTTTTCTATATGGAATTTTTACAAAATTTTTACGTATAAAAATACATTTTATAAGTTACTCTTTTATTCGTTAAACTAGCTTTCCGCCCGCGGGCTTCGCTCGCGTTGACTACACAGTTGTATTGGAACAGTTAAAGGAACGCGACGCTCCAGAACATTGTAACACTTTCTAGAAAATTCTGAAACTTAACTACCTAAGAAATTTCTATACCTCATTTGTTACAAATCCATTTAGCTATTTTAGCATGAAGAATAGCTATCCTATAAGTCGGTCCCAAAAGCAGTCAGCCGTTTTGGAGATTAACCGGAACAGACAGACAGACTAACAGACACTACGATTTTATATATGTAAATAAAAAAAATATTTATAAATTGCTTTTCACTCTTGACAACGCCCTCTTCATGTTCGCAAAATTTCATTAAAATCAGATCAGCTGTTTCGACGATTAGCCCTAACAAACAGACAGACAAACACACAAACAAAAATCAAACTATTTCACTCTTGATAACTTCCTTTTTATATCTGCGACGATTCATAGAAATAGTTTAGTCGTTTTGGAGATTACCCAGAACAAAAAGACAGACAGACAACCACACGGGCAAAAAGTTACCTATATCACTTTTGACAACCTATTTTAATGTCTGCATAGTTTCATTAAAAATTTTAAAAGTTTAGCTCGAACATACATAAAGACAGACAGACAGACAGACAAACAAATAGTAGCGTATGTCACTTCTCACACCCTCTATTCACGTCTGCAAAACTTCATTAAAATTGGTTTAAAAGTTTTAGAGTTTAGCTCGAACGAATAGAGAGACGGCCAGACAGACGAACAAAAAGTTGCCTATATCAGCTCCGGTAATGCCCTCTCTACGTCAGCAAAGTTTCATTGAAATCGGTTCAGCCGTTTCGGAGATTAACCGAAACAGATAGACAAACAGACAAAAAATTTGTTGGCAGTTATAGGGACTGCCGATAGAAATGAAAACTTAGAACTCATCAAAACATCAAGTTGGAGTACCAACACGATAGGTCTGAGATTGATAGTTTCAAAAATATAAGCTTTTAAAAATTTGGTCCCGTAGTCACATAGATTTTGCCAAAAAATAAAGTTTGAGTACCAACACGATAGGTCTGCGATTGATAGTTTCAAAAATATAAGCTTTTAAAAATTTGGTCACGTGGTCACACAGACCTCGCCAAAATATCAATTTTGAGTACCAACACGATAAGTCTGCGATTGATAGATCAGACAATATAAGCTTTTAAAAATTTGGTCACGTAGTCACATAGATCTTGTCAAAACATTAAGTTTGAGTACCAACACGATAGGTCTGCGATTGATAAATTCGAAAATAGAAGCTTTAACAATTTGGGCACACGGTCACATAGATCTCGTCAAAACATCAAGTTTGAGTACAGACACGATAGGTCTGCTATTGATAGTTTCGAAAATATAAGCTTTTAAAAATTTGGCCACGTGGTCACATAGATCTCGTCAAAACATCATGTTTGAGCACCAACACGATAGGTCTGCGATTGATAGATTAGAAAATATAAGCTTTTAAAAATTTGGCCACGTGGTCACATAGATCTTGTCAAAACATTAAGTTTGAGTACCAACACGATAGGTCTGCGATTGATAAATTCGAAAATAGAAGCTTTTAACAATTTGGGCACACGGTCACATAGATCTCGTCAAAACATCAAGTTTGAGTACAGACACGATAGGTCTGCGATTGATAGTTTCGAAAATATAAGCTTTTAAAAATTTGGTCACGTGGTCACATAGATCTCGTCAAAACATCATGTTTGAGCACCAACACGATAGGTCTGCGATTGATAGATTAGAAAATATAAGCTTTTAAAAATTTGGCCACGTGGTCACATAGATCTTGTCAAAACATTAAGTTTGAGTACCAACACGATAGGTCTGCGATTGATAGATTCGAAAATAGAAGCTTTTAACAATTTGGGCACACGGTCACATAGATACGTCTGTAAAGTTTCATTGAAATCGCTTTAGTCGTTTCGGAGTTTAGCCAGACACACGGACAAACAGATAAAAAGCAGCCTATGTCACTTCCGATAATGCCCTGTGCACGTCTGGCAAGTTTTATTGAAATCGGATCAGCCATTTCGGAGATCAGCTCAAACAGACAGACAGACGGACAGACAGACAAACAAAAACCAGCCTATGTCACACCTGATAATACCCTCTACACGTCTGCCAAGTTTCACTGAAATCGGTTAAGCCGTTTCTGAGATCAACTCAAACAGACAGACAGATGGACAGACAGACAAACAAAAAGTAGCCTATGTCACCCGCGGTAATGTCCTCTGCACGTCTGTAAAGTTTCATTGAAGTCGGTTCAGCCGTTTCGGAGATTAGCCGGAACAGACAGACAGACAGACAGACAGACACTTCAATTTTATTAATATAGATAATACAGTCTAGTTAGCTGTGATAGTTTTCCTTTTAACTACGTTATATATACTCTTGTCACACATTTTTTCCACATATTCAAAAACAACGGTTTAGCTGGTAGAGGGGGGGGGGGGACACACACACATGACTGTATCAAAAAATAGGAATTTAGGAGTGCATATCTCAGCAAATGTTGACTTAAATAAAAAAAATTGTTTGAAACCTTGATATTATTTTTTAAGACCTATCGTTTGGTACCTCTCGCGTTAATAATATACGATGATTTTTTTTGTACTTTAGTTACATGTATGGCGACCTATCCCAAAAAAATTTTTTTCTTAATTTCACTACGTCATTGTGTAGCGGTTAATAGATTACACCTACCTTCCAAATTTCATCTATATATTGCCAATAGTTTCCGAGAAAAACCCCAGACAGACAGACAGACAGACAGACGGACGGACATGGCGAAACTATAAGGATTCTTTTTTTGCCAATTGGCTACGAACCTTAAAAATGAAATAACAATAAAAGTTAAAGAGGTTCTCCATACAAGAAACGTGTTTTTTCGACGTTTTTAATGATTAAAGGTTGTGAGATCATTGCTTACACTTGAAATTTTCATGAAGTATGTTTTACAACTTTTCTTGTTGTTTTTGCGTATTTTACAATGTATTTTACATGATTTCTTTTTATGCTCATTATTAACCATCCACATGTCGTCATTGCGAACTCACAACCACAGACAAATTATTAAATGGTTTTTGAGGGTTGTGGTGGTATATGTTTGCTGTAACTCTTTTGTAATTTAATAAATAAATAAAATAATAAATAAATACTATGACCCCTATTATAAAAAATTATAAAAATAAAATAAAGTTAAAAATTAAAGGGGTTTCCCATTTAATAAACGTATTTTTTTCGACGTTTTTGATGATTAAAAGCTGTGGGATCATTGCTTACACTTGAAATTTTCATGGAGTGTGTAACTATCATACTATATCCGCTATAATGACAAATAACAAAAATAAAATAAAGTTAAGGTCCCCATACAATATACGTCTGACTCGCACTTGGCCGGTTGTTTTAAGTAAAAGTAGTTATCGATGGAACAAAAAGTCTCCAACTTCGGATGTTCGGGCGTCATACCATCCTTTTGCTATGTCGGGTTCAGGGCGGCGTCGATATGTGGTCAGGTCATATACTGCCTGTGACACCTCAGCGTCGTACTTGAGCTCGGTGCAAGCTTGCAGGCAGTCACATTTGTCCACTTGACCCTCGTTCTCAGGCCGTAGTGACGACTTTGATAACGAAAGCTCCTCTGATAAGAAACACAAATTAAAGAAATTTAGTCCACCTTCGAAAGATGATGTATGTACGGCTGAGCAACATCTATTTCTAAATAGTAGATGTTACAATTACCCGTGGCCATAAACAACTAAGAATATATTCACCACTGGCGTTATTTAATAATAATAACGTATACATTACAACAACGTCTAGGTGCCAAACTAAGCATTAGCTTGTGTTTTGGGTACCAAGCAAAAACACCATATACATATAACATCCAAGACCCGGTACCAGTATTAATATTCATCACATAAATGCTGACCCGACCTGGAATTCGAACTCAGGATCTCCAGCTTCGTAGGCAGGGTGGCTACCCACTAGGCTAAGCGGTAGTCAATTTAGTTTTGAAGAAGAGATAAAGAAAGAATATTTATTTGGGACACATCACATAATAACAATTACGGGTATCATATCATACACCAAAACAAAAGAAGAATATGCGATGTGTTGTGCAGCCAAAATGATTGCCACTCTGCTGTTGTGGTAGCAAAAGGTGGGAACCACTAAGACCACGAAAACGCCATTAATGCTATCTGTCTACATTTACATATCACAAACATAATTAATGTAATTGATGCAAGGACCTAAAAATTAAATAGCTTAGCTAATATACTAACAGTTACTCTAACTTAAAATCTAATTAAAACTAGAAAATACCTACAATTTGAAAGTACTAAACAATGATATCACGAAAAAAAATTAAAGAAACGGCACGGGTCCAGGCAGGGTGCCAAGGATATTTGCCGCGTTACCGCGCTGTATTGCAACACTGCTCCTCTGAACAAGGTATTCTTTGCTCAAAGGATGCCTTGTCCAAAAACGTAGCGCGACACCTAAGTCATTGACAAGTAATTTGGCATCCTTGGACCAGGGACCCATCGTCTCGACGGCGAAAGGAATGAAATGGTAACGACCTTAAAATTCTATGTGCTTGGCTATTTTTCTACAAGCTGCAGTTTCAGCAGCTCCTCCAGTTTTTTCGATGTTTTTTTTACATAACTTTGACACAAAGTTATACTAATAATCACATTCTGAAACACAAGGGCTCAACAACGACGTAGAGTCTTCAATTTTGGCACAAACAACAGTAACCGTCGTAAACCATTGTACCTACATATTAATGTAAAAATAGACTTTTTTATATATTATGTAATCGTTTTTGCACAGTTAAATTAACCTATTATATAGTTAAAAAAACTATGTCAAGATCCTCCCATATTTATTGCAGCGTTTCTTATGACCCATAACCGCAAACCTTATTTAATTATTTATTCATAAGTGATACGTAAGTGATGGTGAAATGTAATACAAACAACTGTATAAAAATCACTCCTGTCGTTTCGAAGATACACATCTACTACAACGCCCCCAGGTTAAAAACTATAAAACTTATTTGAATCGGGGAATACTAAAACATTCTAAGTCAAAAAGCACAATTTTTTCGGGAAATCAACAAAAACCATCTAGTGATCTGAGGGACAGTTTGAAAAATCTAATTAAAATATATGTTATTTTAATGTCGATTTAAGATATAAATGTGACATTTTATTTAAATTTTCTCCAATACTGAAAATGAAAATAATTAAATAAAACATTTGTCTTAGAACTATTTAGTCTGCTCTACATAAATGAAATAAATAAGTTTATCCAAAAATGACTTTGATGATCTTTTTATTACCGATTATACACTAAATAAGATTGTTTACAAATACACATTGCCAATGAAACTAAAATAAACAAAAACTTATATGAAACTTATCAAAAAAAATTATTAAAAATATATCAAATCAAAGACAAACAAACAACAAAGACAACAACAACTGCAAAAATATTTCCTGTTCGTTTTTCGTCTCCATTTTATGAAAACGTGCTAATATCTCTTCTGCTAGGTACGTCAGCAAAGTGAAGTGTACATTTTGATTTGCAACTAGAAAAAATAAAAACATAAGTATTGTAAGTAAACACATCCTATCCCAGTATTTTAAATTGTAATAAATGAAACTCGATAGTCACATTTTTAAAAAACGACCGAATAAAAGTTTCTCACCCGCAATCCCGTAATGCAAACTTTTAGTAGTAGCTGGTACCAATCTGTTTTTGCAATCAACGTATTCTAATCCCTTTACTCTAGCAGATTATATTATGTTCCTTTTCCATTGCGAATCAATTCTACGTTTTCTCCCACTGCTGCTTGTCTCTTCTTCCATTTATTTCAACTATTCACTAACACTATTATACTATAAAAATTAACTTTAAACTTACTGTAACGATCGACGCACTTCAACTGAGATGACCGGTAACGTTCCTTTGAAAACAAAAACGTTCTAAGTCCATGACTCAGTACGTTTTTCTTTGCAAACGAAGTTCGATCGAGCGTCTATGAAAGCGATAGAGACTAAGGACTTCGAATATTTTTGCAGAAACAATTGTATTTGTGCTAAAATAACAAGTATTTCTCAAAAAGTCAAAACATGATAAAAATTACTTAGAATGTTTTAGTTTTTCCTGATTCACTTAGGAGCCTGTTTTATGGTAAACACCTAATAGAATAAATACAAAATTTCATCCAAATCGTTATTATTATTGTTGTTATTTTCGAAATACTTGAAATAATAAATACACAAGAATTGCTCATATTATAGTATAAGTTAGATACATATATAGAAGTTTTACACCCAGACACAAAACGTGACGTGACGTGTTCAAGCACACAAGTATTGTCTCAGGCAGGCATCGAACGCGCGAGTGACTACTATGTAGAAACATTACATATTTATCCACTACGAAGAGATAATACAGTTGAAACGAAAATGAAAGACATTTTTACGTACAACTTTTATCGATATATAAATCGTTTATTGCTATTTTTAACGATTATTCCTCGCTTTTCCACAATCTATTAGGTATACAATTTTATTTTTTTTAATTAAGCGTTATACTGGAAACAATCGCTTAAAAACCTTTGAAATAGAGACTTCAACTGAGACACAATTGAAAACTGAGTCTGAAGCGAATAATTATATTTGTTTTAATAAATTCATATTTATTATAAAAATATATTTATTTATTTATTTCTGTTTTACTTCTGAAAATAACTAGTACAGTCAAATTAAGTCATTTTTTCATAAAGATTGGAATAAATTCTCCGGAGAGGTAAAAATGTTTGTGATGGCTTTGTATGAGTAAAAAATAGAGTTTATAAAACAACATGCATTTAGCACCCCTACGGAAGGGGGTGAAAATGGGTAAAAACTATTTATTAGTAATAACTAACCAGGGAATACAGACGTGCTCAGCGTAATTTTTTATACGTTATATTACGCCTTAATCTACATTATTACATTTTTTTTATTTTAATCTGACGAACCCAGCGCTAGAAAAAAAATATATATGTATTTTAGTGTTTTTTTTTTGGTAATTGCGGCATTAGGGAAAATTGTGTACTTTTGTAAATTGAGGTCAGGATTATATATACGACAAAAATTCATTATTGATTTCGCACCTTGAGTGCGACATACGGAAATGTGTTTTTCAAGCTTTTCTGTTGTTGTAATTCGGGGGAAATTTTGATGTTTTTAAAAATTATCACAATCACACTAGTTTAGCTTCCATTATATTTGCCCGTAAAAAAAAATTGGCATTTTTATATGGAACATTTTATTTTTCTAGTATTTAAAGTAGTGCCGAATGAAATCCGTGCGTGAAGAGGCGCTCAGCGACGAGACCTGTGTCACTCAGTTCAAGCACCCAAAAGTTGCTAAAGAATACCTATTTGTCAAAGATATGACTGGTACACAAAATATTAAGACATGAAATCTTTAGATACAAAATGCATTATTAAAATAAAAATAATACAGTTTTCTCGTTTGAGTGTTTTCTTCCCTCGTTCACCATTTTTGCCGTTTAGGCATAATCTATTGATCAAGATTTTTGTGGCGTGTTTTAAATGAATATTTGTAAATTTATTTAGGTGACCCGAATCAAATGTGATCAAAATTACCTAGCTGATTCAATAAATGTTCAGTTCAGTTAAGAAACTTAAAACTTCTTTTTCAATGAAATATTCTAATATCTTAGATGTGATAATAAAGTAAAACTTATTTTAGGACTAGACAATTTATGGAAAAAAATTTTTTATTAATTTGCTAAATAACATTGTAGTAACACACAATTATACTCATTTTAAATGTTAACGACGTGATTACATCTGTAGAAGCTGATCTATTTAATTCAACTCAGTGATTCCGTCCGGTTGCACTGCCTCGATCTTGACAAAAGCTGCTTTTATAATAGACTACATAATTATTATTATCTAGAATAAACATGTGCACTAGCTAAATTGCACTTAATTACCGCGCATGAGAGTTGTTTATTGGTAAGCGACATTTTTCGATTTTGATGAATCGACGCTGAGTCACCGGTTCGGTTGAACGATAGAATTGTTAGCAAACAGATAATAATACCAAACATGTCATAAGTTTATTGATATGTAATTGTAAATTTTATCTTTAACATATTGTATAATAAATTTTTACGGCCCCTGAAATGTTTGTTCTTAAAATATTTAAATGTGGGAAAAGCTTCTGAAAATTGTAACACACAGCACTTTTCATGCAACAAAATAAAGGCTGATGACCCTGTGCCCAAAAACACATGAGTGTAATACCTACCTGTAAAGAACTGCAAAAAGTTGGCGCCATAGGAAAAAAAAATCGTTTGTAACATTTTTGAAGCTGGTCAAAAATATTTATATTTGCGTCATATTAAACTTTCAATACTTTATGAAAAAAAAGAACAATATTCACAAATAAGGGTGATGATGTCATTTGTATCTTATGCAAAGTGAAAGCTTAAAAATAATAAAATAATCAGTAATGTAATGAAACGTTTACAAAGTCTTATTTAAGTTTTATAATGTAAACCAAATGTTAACTACCAAGACAACTAAAATAGATACAAACAAATACATTTTTCATATGACCTTTTAAAATAAGCGACTTTTAAATTCGCTGTAATGATTTGAAAATACCGGGTGTTCGGCTGAACACAGTCCAAACTTATAGAACGTCTTGAGCTTACCGAACTAAACAAAAAGTTTCAAGTAAGCAGATGGCGTAAACTAACGGTTACCGAGAAAACCATGTTTAAAGTTTCACTTTTTTATCACTTATCTTTTTTTTATAGCAATCAATACAAATCCAAATACAGAAATATAATATGACTGTAATACATTTTTATTAAATTAGGTTCATTCGTTTAACGTTATAAAAATTCAGTTTGAAATAAATATCTGATTACTAGATTACTAGAAAGCAGCTTGTGTTTAAACGAAAAACAAAGTAGTAGTGTCTTTCAAGCACGTCTTTTATTTATTTCTAATAAATGAATTTCTGTTAATTATCTAGAGTTATATACCGTGCGACAGCGCTGATTATCCTACGTCATCAAGTATACGAAAAATACTAATTTACAGTGCAAAAAGTCACTCTCTAAACCAACAAAAATTTGGTCTACCGTTGCGCACTCTAATCAGCTCCAGTAAGACCAAAAAAGGCTAAAAAAACGGAAAATTTGTAAAAAGTTTAAAAAAATGCAAATTTGAACAAAAAATACTAAAAAGGTTCGAAAAGAACGGAGTTGGACCGGACAGCGTAGCATTAGATAAAATCAAGTTGAACAGAAAAAGACCAAAAAAAGCCTAAAAGGACCGTAGTGACTGCTAAAGATAAAGTTAAACCGAAAAATATCGAAAAACGAAAAAGAACCAAAAAGAAAAAAAATACAAAAAAGACGATTTCATATAAGAAACTAGAATCTGATGTCAAAATTGAAATGGCGGTCACTTAGAAAATATTCAATTGACATTTGTACCAAGAAAACTCAGTTCACCAAAACTGGGTTAATGCGGAAAAAGTGAAAAAGACCGAAAAGAACTGAACAGAACTAAATAAACTATAAATTATCGTGTTGGACCGAAAAGGTTCTAATGAGACCAAAAACTATTCAGTTAGCCCGAATTGGATTAAATTGGACTGAGTTGGCTTTGGACCGAAAAGCATCAAGTTGGACTGAAAGGAAACAACGAGTATCGAAAAGAAACCACAAAGACCAAGAAAAACAGGTTTTACAAAAAACATTGAAAAAGGTCGAAAAAGACCAAGTTGGATCGAAAGTGAACCGCAAAGGACTAGAGAGGACTGAAAACTATAAACATGGCTTGAGTCAAACCAACTTTGTTGAGTTGAATCGTGTTGGCCTAAGTTCGATCGACATAGATCGGAATGGATCGAAAAGAACCAAAGAGAACCCAAAAGGTCCAAAAAAGACCGAAAAGAACGAGAAAAACGAAAATTTCCCAATCCGACCGAAAAAGGCCAAAAAGAACCGAGGTGAACTGAGTTTTGCCGGTATAAATGTCAAATGTCAATTGAATATTTTCTAAGTGACCGCCACTTCAATTTTGACATCAGATTCTAGTTTCTTATATAAAATCGTGTGAAAATGACACCATGTGTATCTAGGTGCAAAATATGAATGCGATTAACATTTTCAAAATGGCGGACCTTTACTTCCTTTCGCATGTACGAAATTGATCCCACTAAATGCAGTATCATCATTATCATTATCATCAGCCCGTATCTCTCCACTGCAGGATATAGGCCTCTCCCAAGGCGCGCCACCACACACGGTCCTTCGCCTTCTGCATCCAATTACCCCCGGTATGGTGCTTCAGGTCAGCAGTCCACCTGGCCGGGGGGCGTCCAACGCTTCGCTTACCAATACGTGGCCTTCACTCGAGAACCCGTCTACCCCATCGGTTGTCGGTTCTATGGCAAATGTGACCGGCCCATTGCCACTTTAGCTTGCTAATCACTTCGGCTATGTCAACAACTTTAGTGCTTTGACGGATTTCAGTATTCTTGATTTTGTCCATCAAGGGAATACTGAGCATAGCCCGCTCCATAGCGCGCTGAGCGACTTTAAATTTGTGGACCAGTCCTGCCGTGAGAGTCCATGTTTCGGCACCGTATGTCATTGTAGGCAGGACGCATTGGTTGAAGAACTTGGTCTTTGGTAGTGGCGACAGACGTTGTGGTAGTGGCGACGAGAACAGACGACGGAGCTTCCCGAAAGCAGCCCAGCCCAGCTGAATTCTTCGGTCGGCCTCTTTGTTGAAGTTGTGTTTGCCTAACTGGACAGTCTGTTCTAGATAGACATAGTCTTGCACAACTTCAAGAGTCGCACTCTCTACGGTTGCCGGTCTCGGTAGAATATGTTCGTTGAACATGACTTTCGTCTTGTCCAAATTCATCCCGAGTCCCACCCGAAGAGAGGCGCCATTGAGGCCGTTTACCATTCCACTGAGCTCCTTCAGCGACTTCACCATGATAACTATGTCGTCGGCAAAGCGGAGATGAGAGATGTATTCACCGTTGATAGTGATGCCATGATATTTCCAGTCCAGCGTCTTGAAAACATCTTCCGATGCGTTGGTGAACAGTTTCGGGGATATCACATCTCCCTGTCGCACTCATCTTCGCAATTGGATAGGTTTCGTCCGCTGGTCCTGAACCTGGACAGTCATTGTCGCGTTTTCGTACAGACATCTCAACACCTCAATGTAGGGACAGTCGGTTCGGCATCGCTGCAAGGATTCCAGAACAGCCCAGGTCTCGACGGAGTCAAAGGCCTTTTCGTAGTCCACAAAGGCTAGGCACAGAGGTTGATTATATTCCTCCGTTTTTTGAATAATCTGCCTCAGCACATCTATGTGGTCTACAGTGCTGTAACCTTTTCGAAACCCGGCCTGCTCAGGGGGCTGAAATTCATCAAATCTTTGGGCGAGGCGATTCGTGATGACTCTCGAGAACAGCTTGTACACGTGGCTGAGGAGTGAGATCGGTCTATAATTCTTTAGAAGCGTTTTGTCTCCTTTTTTGAAGAATAAGATGACCGTACTCTCACTCCATGCACCCAATGCAGCATGCCAAAAGGTAATTTGGTTTTTCACACATCAATAAATAATTTTAAAGTATTTTTTTATTCTTGTGGCAACCTTGATACACTATCATGTCCTGACGCTGTGGCGGCGTTTCCTGAAACATCAAAAGCGTGGACCTACTATTATTTATACTATGGTGTTATCCCGCATGCACCGACTCATAAATTGGTCATTTAAAATTATTGTTTATAACTGAATCATACCATTTTTTTATTATGAATTTAATTGTTGCCTGTGACTTCACTTAAAACTTTTACGCTTATTTACCTGAAGACTATTTCTATCTTTGACGTTATATCAGTTTTTCAGTCATCTGTGTGTCATGTTTAGGTACGTCTGGTAGACACGATTACAAAATTAAATTTAGTTTTTTTTGTAAATCCTTTCTACCTACCAATACCTAAAGTACTCTCCAATTCAATAGAATTTAATTTTTAATCTGGCCGTTTTCAGTAAATGTAGAAAAAGGCAGCTTATTAACAAACGGTCTTACTTTTCTACGGACTTGACCAACAGTGTCATTTCCACTCAGTAAACCTTCACGACAAACAATGCAATATACTTCATAAAAGTAACAAACGGTTTTACCTTTTTCACGAACTTGATCAACAGTATCATCTCAACTCAGTAAACCTTCACGACAAACAATGCAATATCACTACATATTATAAAATAAAGTCCCCCGCCACGTCTGTCTCTCTGTCTGAACGCGATAAATTCAAAAACTACCGAACGGAATGGCAAATTATTGACACCAATGGACGAAGGTTTATGTGTTTAATTTATTATTGTTTTGGTACATAGTACATTTAATACCTTTGCGCAGTGCACGCACTTCATGATTTTCTACTCTCGCTGCCCCGCGCCCTGACGCCACGAGGCGTAGTATATTATATTCATGCTAAGTCTGTATAAACTTCCAGTTATTTATTTCTTATTTTTGTTTGGGGCAAATGTAGTATATTTAGAATACATTATATATACCAAAATTTATGAGTATAATAATTTCCCCCGAAATACAATTTACAAAAATTGTAAAATACTGGTTTCATAGAGGTGCAAAGGGGTGCAAAAATGACTGGGTGTTTATGATGCTTTAAAAAGCTTATTATGAGTTTGCACCAACAGGCTGAATTTCCCTTGAGCCGCAAATTAAAAATAATATTTTATTAATGTTTCATTTATCTCACACATTTTTAATGAAAAGTTATTATAGACCAAAGAGGTATCTACATATATTTAAACTTATCACAATTAGTTATTAATAAAATTCCAAAATAATGGGACTTTAATGTTAATACCTAACATTAAATGATGTTCCGTACGTAACAAGAATGGTGCAAACTCAGAGGAATCTTATATTCATGTCTTCTAATGATTCCACAAAAATTACAACTACACGAATTACTTCCAATCTTTTTAGCAATTGGACTATACTAAACAGCGTAAGGATACAAATGTTTTATTGATTAAGTTTCATTAAAATCGGTTAAGTGGTTCTTGAGCTATCAAGGTACAAGCAAAGAAACAAAAAAATCAAAATATGTTTTTTTATTGATTTCAATGATGTTGAATGATACATCTTTTATAATAGTGTGGCTTTTATAATGAGTAGGTTTATATTTACCTAGAGCATTCCGAATGCAATTCTTTTTGCCGCCTCCGCATACCTTTGTAGATGGGCTATCTGTAAAAAGCCAAAAGATCCGTTACATTCCCTTCTGCCTTCTGTACACAATACTTCATGGCTAAAAAAGATTATAGTCTATATCTACTAATATGATAAAGAGGAAAGATTTGATATTTTGTTTGTTTGTTAAGGATAAACTCAAAAGCACTAAACGGGTTATAAAAAAAAAATCACCTACAGAAAGCTACATTATTAGAAAGTAACATGAATGGAGTACTTTCATGATGTTCAAAGTATCATATTTAACTCGATAAATTTGAAATATAGACCAAAACTAATAAGACAGTATAGCACTACAAATTATGCCGTCCTCGCTGTTGTTATTATTTTACGAAAAAGTTCCTATATTCCATCTAAGTCTATAATATCTTATGTTTTTTTATGTAATAGGTAGTATAGTTTTATTTCATTATAATGGAACATGTTTTTGTAAATGGACAAAGGGGTAATTTGCCTAAAATTGATATTTTCACTGTGATGGAATTTTTTCTTCAAATCTGTCTTAATGTTGTAGGATCGGTTCCTATGTTGGATCGTAAAATAATAAGAAATTACTTCACTAACTTTCACGTTTAATTATTATCGATTATTAATAATTACAATATTACTTGGCTCACTAGTCGCGTACATAGATTTTCGTCTATTTCTCAACCCCGACTGTCCGTTATTCTATTCATTCTATATTAGTATTTACATTTCAAAATACAAACTGGAACCTTAATACATGTTGTGTATGGCCAGTACTTTAAGTGGCCAGCTACATACGCTACAATATGTTAGTGCTGAAATAAAGGTTTTAAACTTTTCAAATATCTACCTGCGTAATTATCTAAAATCTGGGTTTTAGGGTTCCGCATCTCAATACCCTTATAAGACGGGATCCTTATAAGATGTCCATTTCTGTCCGTCCGTCCCTCCGTCCGTCTGTCCGTCAAGACTTTTATCTGGGGAACGCGTGGAGTTGAAATTAAAACTATATACTTGAAGTTATGAAGAAATCAAACTTCTAAGTTAACGTAAAAAAGATTCTGCCGTTTATGCCGCAAAAAAACGTGTATTTCGACACTTTCAAAGGAATCAAAATTTATAGGATACTTTCCGTTGACCTAGAACTGTGAAGTATAACGTAAAGAACTGAAAAGTAATAACGTCTAATACTACAAGTATAGGGAAAAATATAAAAATTATACATTTGTAATTAAATCATGAAAACTATAGTCTTAAAGCAAATTGTTTAATGGTAAAAAGCTGAAATTTGATATGGTTATTTTAGACATTTGTGTACCTATTTATTTTTAAAATGGTTTACTAACACCCTGAAACCAAAGCACTTACTTATTAAGACGAATCAAAAAGCTCTGACACCAGACAGATGCAACTAAATAAAAAAAACGGACAAGTGCGAGTCGGACTCGCCCACCTCGACGATTGATTAGAAGTGCGCAAAAAAAAATTTAACAAGTGTGAATCGGACTTGGCCACCGAGGATTACGTACAAATATATACATTTGTACTATAAATTCGTACCTACTTTGTACTGAACCCTCGGTAGGCAAGTCCGATTCGCATATGTGCGGGGTTTGGGCTTGTTTGATTCCTCTTAACAAGCTCAAACCCCTTACTCAACAGAGTACTTAACTCTGGGTTTAGGGTGTTAGTAAACTGTTATAAAAATACATAAAAAAATAAAAGTAAAAAGAAATGTCTATTATAACCATATAAAATTTTAGCTTTATTGCCTTAAATAATTTATTTTAAAGTCATAAATATTGAAGAACAGTACTAAGAATAAAATTATTATCAACTTTTTTATTACCAATAAAATGCAATAAAAACGTGTTTTTAAAATATTTTTTGCCCTTTATTTTTTCGTCGTAATCGTAAGCTACGTGGGTAGCTAAAATGTTAGGTTCTTCATTGAAATCTTCATTGAAATTATTGGCACAACGCTGTTGTCAAATTTATTTACTCTATGATTATTTGTTAGCAAAGTTTTCTTTCTGTTCCCGCTGTGTAGGTATTTCGAATTTCAACTGCCGTGCTTTTACACATTGGAACTATACCTACAATATTTATACGCTTGCTTGTTGTCTCGATGGTCTCAGCTATCACGAGAAATTATTCTTATTTATAGAAATAATCAAAACACTGCTACTTGTTGGCACGCGAATGACTGAATGCCAATTAATTCGGGTAGAGCAGGGTAGAGTGACATCACACGCTGAGCCGTCGCATGGAGCGAAATTATCATATTTTTACAAGCGCGACTTTACGTCTTTAAACTTCTTTATTTGTAGAGATATTTTTATGATTCTTTCACGCTTTTGTTTAATTTAGCTTAAATTTTAATAGCAGGGGAAAAAATGTTTAGTAAACTTCTCCATAATATTTTATTTTAAAACTAGGTAACTTTTCGCCCGCGGCTCCTCTCGCGTGGACTACACAGTTGTACCGGAACCGCTATAATTTTTTGCATCGATGTTATTTAAAAACTGAAAAGTAACAGGCTACTTTTTAACTCAGAAAAAGGGGTCCCAATACAACTGTGTAACAACACGGCGGAAAGCTATTAGTATTAAATATTCTGAAATTTTTGTTTTGGATACACACGTGGCATGTATAGAGGCACGCAGTCGCAGCGCCGTGCGGTGTGGTTAGAGGCACATTCGAGCTCACAATTCCTCTGTGTGTAAGTGCGGAAAAACATAAGGTACCGCTCCTCCGGAAAATAGCATTGTCGTCTAAGGACAAAAGAAAAGTCGCTTAATCATTAATCAGCTATGTGTACGAAATATAACCACGAGTAATTTGGCAGATTCATTTTTGTGTAGGTACTTACAAATATTGGAACAGGTATTGGATGGTAGAGAAGGATAGGAAGTGTATAATATGCGGGGAAGAGGGAGATTTAGAACACCTGATGGAACATGTAGAGTGGGAGAAAGAAAATAAGAGAACTGGAGGAAAGTGGAGAGGGAGAAGCAGTGGAATGGATGCGGAGGATTGAGGAATTAAGAAAGAAAAGAATGTAGGAGTAAATGAGAAATAAGTAGTGGGGGCTAGAAGTGTTGAGAAGAAAATAAAACTTATGTAAGAGCATTTCGGGATTAGCAGCAATTGACAATAAATGATTTATTATTATATACAGCGTGACCTCTACATTCCCCTAGTCTTTCAGGGAATCATGCAGTCCATGGACTAGAGTTGTGGCAGAAGCTTATAGTTTAAGTGAAAACAACGTTTGGTTTGGAGAATTATTCCGAAAAAATCGTCCGACGAATAAAAACATTTACTTTATAGAAGACTGAGGAATAAAAAAAGAATACATATTTAAAAAAAAGAATATTAAGTAAGTTTATCAGTTGTGTAATAGCCCATAAAACAAGTATAATACTTGCTTATTTTGGGACTAGATGGCGCTGTGTGGGATGTCCCAGATACTATTATTAAGAAATAAAAAAAGTGCGCAAGTAATACATATTTTATTTTTGTTAAAAAATATAATCAATACTTGGGTACGGAACCCTAAAAATATTACCACACCATACACCTCCAGGAATATCTAATTTACCTACGATTGAAAATCAGCTGAGCAGTGTATGACCACTGGACTTGAGTTGAGTCGTGGCCATTTTGGCATTGCTCTTATGTATTGGGGTTTAAGTTTTATTTTTTATTTTTTTGTAAGCATGTCAAATAAAATCTTTCTTTCTTTCTTTCAATGGCAATAATCAAGCCAGAGTGTATAGTTTTTACATAATTAGACATTATGAATTGATGGTTAGTCATCCGTCCACCCATAATAAAAACTTAGGTAAGTATATTTTGTGGCAATAAACGTAACTCTTATGATATCGTGCTGTCCGTCTGTCTCGTCGGTAACTGCAATTTTACTGGGAGACTATTGGAGCGAAGGATATTTATATATTGGAAGTAACGAGTGAGCAATCTACGAACCAGCACTTAATTTGTTTGGAAAAATCACAATACAAATATTTTGGTATAGATCGCCATACATGTAACTGAAGGATAAACCAAATACATTAAAGTGTGCGGAACTAATAGATAGTGTCTTTAAAATGTACAATGAGGTTTCAAAATGACTTTCTTATTAGAATCAAAGCTTTTTGAAACATGCGCCCTAAAGTCCTTAAAAATTGCTTCCCCTCCCTCCTTCTGAGAAAGTTTAAATTAGTACAACTTAAAAATCATTGTCAACGAAAATAGTTTAAATGGATATATTGAATAGTTATGGAAATATTATTTTTTAAACTTGTTATTTGAATTTTATCCACGAAAGTTTATCACAACTATGGAACTATTCATTGTGAGTGGTCCAAAACACATTAAAATTATCTGTGTGATTAAAGCACTCCAGGTCCATACTTATGCGGTGGGTAGTGCCTCAGGCCATCTGATGTGTCCATGACGCGTGGTGTGATTGCCGCGGCTGACTGGTATTGAATCGGCAACCGAAAGAAGTTCTGCCCCATGTTGGGTAACTCAGCTGGATTGTGCAACCATATCTAGAAAAATCTTACGAATACATTTCCTTTTCTATAAAGCCATCACCGACCGATACTCTTAATTTTGTCAACTTCCTAGGTTTTAGCTATTAAAATTTGAGTCAAAAAAAGTTCTTTAAATATTTTTCTGGTGAATTTACAAATTACATTTCTCTTCTTTTTCAAATCTTAATCGCACTATTTAATGCTAATATCATGTTTTTTAACTCCCGACGCCGTCGAAAACGTGTAATGTTATATGTTTGAGGCTTATTACCCTGTCTGTGTGTGTCTGTATGTCAGGCTGTGGCATCTCAACATCTAATCAGGGTACCTACATAGATAAATTTTAATGCATTTTTTTTAATTCAAAGCTGGATTAATTGGGATGTCTCTTTTATAACTACATTTCTACCTATCTCTTTTGTCTGCGCCATCGTACCTAGCACCTGAATTAACCTATAGACAGATTTTAATGAGGTTTTTTTTAAACTGAAAGGTGATATAATCAGGATTGTTTTTTAGCTGCATTTCTGTCTGCATGTATGTCTTCTGTGTGTCTTTTTGCCACATCGTTGCTCTCGAATAGTAAACACGTTTAATGCGATTTTGCTTGCATGCAAACAAAGAAAACCAATAAAGCTACAATATAATCTGGTTGTTTCTTAAAAAAAAATAGTTAAATTAATTTTTAATTTTTTCTAATATAAAAAAATTCTAATGTTTAGTTTAATATGTTTGAATTACACATAGTAAGCCTGAGACACAAAAAAAAACATGTAAAATGTCTGAAGTAATGAGGTTTAATAATTTTCACTTACATGGTTTTTGATCCTTAAGGCGTCGGAGACCGGTAAGTAATACCTAAGCACCTATATATTTTGTTGTGAATGTGACGCAATTCGATAAAAAAAGGAACTGAGGTAACAAGGTTACATAATTGTCCCGATGATGGCTTTAAGGATGGCCGCTTCCTGCGTGTATCATTAACCACCATACAACAAAATGTCGTGTCTTTATAAAAAAATGTAATGAACTTAATGAAAATTTATAGATTGCTGGTGTATTATATTGTATGCATGGTGTTTGTTAATAGGAATGATAAATTGAATATAACTTGACATTTTCGAAATAAGTTTTTACCTTGAATCCTTGAACAGGTCCTCGGCACACTTGGTCGAGATCACGGATATCAGTCAGCAGAATAACTTCGAATTCAACCCCACCGTAGCTCTTGTCAAACATTAGAAAAAAAATTATTTTCCATATAAACTATTAATTACGACAATATCTATTTGGTGTCATAGGGTAATACAGATTGTGCCAAAGAACTTGTTAGCTCTGAAGTTGAAAAGGGTGGTTTTGCCCAGATGCGGGTTCCGTAGCCAACCCAAGTAACAATATGTGGTCTTGTAGTGGTTCCGGAGCCAGGTCTATAACAGGCTAGTAAAAGTTTATAACCACGGAAAAGGGCCCATATTATACGCCTACTTTTGCTAATAAAACACTCATAGTAGACTTGGCGAGCACCACTTAGACCAATAATACATTTATAATTGGACTACACAGAACTATCTGCTCCCTCAAAGCCAACTATGACCATCTAATAGAAGAACCATTTGCTCCCGCGAAGCTCACTATGAGCATTTAATAGAACCAGGCAGGCCTGTAACTACTCCGCGCTTCGATTACTAGCTACTTCAAACGTTTGTGAATTGTGCTGTGTTGTGCGGTTGTGAGGAAAAATACATAAAAAGTAAGTTCATCTTTTTTGTATAAAATGTATTACCAAGTATTTCGCACGTAATATTATACGTGCATTCAGGTTTGCACGGCAAACGCCTAAGTATTTTCGGTACAGTATATTGTGTTTTACATCTCAATTTTTGTTCGTCTTTTGAACACGATGTATTTACTGAATTGTGTTTAAAAATAATATTAGTCCTAACAGCATTATCGCGCCATATTATGGCGCATTAGGGTTCCGCATACAAAATTCTTATGCTTAACTGCACTTTCCTCTTATATGAACCGATTTTTTTACCACTTCCATTTGTTTATATCCATTTAGTAATAATTTAATAAAAACCCAATAACTGAAAAGAATTCATAATGGCCTTGAAGATGCGATAAATATTAAAAGCAATTGTCTTCTTAAATGGACTTCACGAAGATATCTTTGGACACTAATAGTTTTACAACAAACCTTTATATAGAAATTACGACTATAACACAGCAGTCGAAAGTCCAACAACTTATTGCACTACAGGGGAACTTTGTTACTTGGAGAATACAACAAAAATGAACCCTTATAATTTCGGCCTATGTCCTACAGTGGAGAGATACGTGCCGATGATGATGATCTCGTTCTGTCCACCTGTCTATCTGTCTGCCAGTCTGTTTGTCACAGCCAATTCACTCGGCAACTATTGGCATTAATAGATTAAATTTCTAATGTAGGTGTAATTTTAGGTATGTATAAATTTTGGAGCTTTATCTTTTCAACTATGTGGTGGAAAAATATGAAATAGTTTAGGTTAGTATAACTTAAAAACCGCTTTCCAAGAAAAAATGTTTGAATAAAATACATTAAGTAGATTGTGAAATATTTGTTTGGTTTTAAAATTATTTGAATTTTAACCATGTAAGTTCTTCCCAACGACTGAACCATTCACTGTGCGTGGTCTGATAAACATTTGGGCGGGTTTTTCTGCTGCGCGCTACTCGTTTCAACTTGAGAGTAAGCAAGAAAATTGGCGCGAGCTGTAAATGACGAAAAAATTTAAAGCTATTTCTTTTGTCCTATAATAGATTTCTTACCGGTCCTCTTTTGGGGTACGTATTGATGGTGGCATTCACAGGATAGCCCCGCTCCAATGTCCAAGCACTGCGATTATGGCCCGCGACGTGGTAATATTCCTGATGCATACTGTGCAAATGAAGAACAGTACTGATCTTTCGATGATATCTTTAAGTGTATACAGGAAATACAGAGATAATTTATACTATCACCCAAAATCAAGACTTCTTTTATTTATTCATATGTAGCCGGGAGGTGGCCGTTTCCGAACTAGAGACGTCGAAAAAAAAAAAAACGAGACAACAGTTAATGTTTCCTAAACGCATGGATTACATGGAGATGCCGAGTCATGACTACAAAAAGTGTGTAAAAAATGTACTCCACAGATTACATATAAGCCATTGAAGTTACGTAATATTCATAGTGAAATAGAATTTAGTATGACACACTTCTAAAATTTGTACTAAAGAAACAACTATATATTAATTAGCCAATATATTTAAAACAAACAGTGACAATGATGTATGGTCTGCGTCAGCCATTTCGCTCACTTTTTCGATCGTTTCGAAGTATGAGACACTCTATCTTGATGATTCACTTATCTAAGCCTAAGAGGTGCTCGATAGTTAGTTGTACTAAATGCAGTGTAAATGTTGTGTGTTCTAGTATCTACCTTATATTATTTCTACTTCTATGAATAGCCTTAGTGTTACTAACTTTTCAAGTCGAAACATCTCCTCAGCGGACAACATGTTGAAAGTGAAACAATAGCCGTCCTTGGTAAGGGTGTGGTAGAACATTTGCTCACAAGTGTAATTGTCCCACAGGCAGGCCAGGAACATTTCGTCGCGTGTTGGCGCCAACTGATAACAAATCATGGTTTATGTTATGGTACAAATTGTCTTAAAGTACTTGAAAGTATGTAGTCTATATATGTTGAAGACGTGTTAGTCAGCTTATAAACTGCAATATCAAATTTATACCGTGAAGTACCATATGTATCGTATCTTTGAAATAGGCCACAAGAAGAACTGAACTCTCAAGTGAATTATAACTAAACACCGAGCTTGTACGAATATTTAGATTAGGTACCTACATCCACCAGATGAACGTAATATTTGGTAGTCAATGTACTTTTTGACCAATTATATACAAACGATCAAGCTAAAGGTTGATAATTTTTTTTGTATAGTATTGATTTTATGGAAGGTAAATAAAATCATACAAAAATTGCCCATCTCCTTATTGAAAAAGCTTATGCACCTTTCACTTCAAGCGACAAGCGAACATTCATCATAACGGGTGAAAAATAATTTTGCAACGTTCAGAGAAGCGGTGGCGGTTTGACGCGAGGAAATTGACTCTTCATCAAAGATCGCCAGGTCAGTTCATATACTTACCTAAACAATTATTTCTTACAACAGATCAATTTCTTAGACACCGGACTTAGATTGTAGGCCAGCAGGAAGCGCTGCAGTAATTGTGTTTTGTCATTGATAATGACTATCAAATCCATTTCACGGGAGACGCATTTTTAGCCATAACTCCAAGGGTATAGAGTCTAGCTAAGATTTTAAGGTCTTAAAAGATCAATAATTTAGTTGCGCATCGTTTGACACCAAAGTTTTGGAAATCAGTTAGATAGTTTTTGAAGAAAATTGCAAAAAGTAAAAAAAATCGGGATTTTTTCGGATTTTTTTTTTACTAAATCCAAATTATTTCGAGAACGGGGACCGATATCGAAAATAAAAAAAATTGTATCCTGGCCATTAACGCAGCTTTTGTTTGAGACCAAGTTTTTAGAAATCGGTTGGTAATTGTAAGAGAAATTATTTCCGAAAGCTGGTGTTTGCGGATATAAGTTACTATATTTCAGAGGGAATTCGTCGGATCGCTTTAAAGTGTTATAGACAAGGTTAGAAGGCGTCAGTAGCTACAGTTTGAGACCAAAATTTTGAAAATCGAACAAGAAATTTAACATCGCATGTTAGATTTTATGGACGATCGGGAACTTGTTAACATTACGGTCATTGCCTTTCGGCCTGTATTTGTTCGAATGCTTCATCATCGAGTTCAAAACGTTTAAGGATATCAGAGGCTGCAGTTTAAATCGTGGCAATAAAATGAAATAATCTGTGAAAATTGGATTTGAGTAGGTTCATTTTCAATGCAACCGATGGTTGCGGGGACTGCAAGATCTGTGTTTTTTTTTCTAAAACGACTGGGTCTTACTTTACCTTAAGGTGGTTTTCGTATTACATAGATCAGCTCAGCATTGTTACCAGAAGTTACTGTTAAAAATTACACTACCTGCCGTAGTTGCTACCGCAGTAATATTTGTTGTTGTTTTTGTTTTATAAAGTTATTTAAATGTTAAAATTACAAATGATGATTAGTGCGTCTTAATTTCAGTTATTGATAGAGTTTATGAAAAAATAAATACTTTATTTTCTAAAATGATAAAAAACAATAATGTTTTGTGCAGCTGCAACTGCCGCATGGCATTTGTGCTTTTACTCGAGTGTTTTTATATACCATATCCCAAACCAAATCAGTTATTCCAGTGATTATTCCAGTGAGTATTCGTATTTGATAGAAACTTGCAAGAATGTGATTACTTCGTCACGATCATAATTTGTTTCATAAATTAAAATCACTTGTGTTGTAAGACCTTGTTGATTTTGCGAGTATTTAATTGGCCGTATCTTTTGAACGCATTTATTTAGAAAATTGAATTTTCTACATCTCAAAATAAAATTGTTTTCATATTTCTACCCTTTCTTTCTTTTCCACAAGAGTTTTTACTCACGGACCATTTTTCTTATTGAAACGCTAAGAAGTTAAAACAAGAAGTCAAAATAATAATAATAACGTATACATGAACAACAACGTCTAGGCCCCAAACTAAGCATTAGCTTGTGTTTTGGGTTCCAAGTGAAGACACCACATACATATAACAACCAAGTCCCGGTACCAGTATCAATATTCATCACATAAATACCGACCTGGGATTCGAACCAGGGACCTCCAGCTTCGTAGGCTGGGTCGCTACTCGCTAGGCTACGCGGTCGTCAACTCGTTTTTAATTGTGGATCGTCATCAAAAGAACGACAACAAGAAAATCGTCACGTTTTCAAATAAACTCCTGCGGCTCGGACGCGCCTGAGATCGACCAGTTTTTTTTTAATGTCTCAACCTTGTTTATCTTGGCAAGTTAAAGTTTAAAAAGATGGTTTGAACCACAGGTCGAATATGTCGGCCTTCACATCCGTGATCGGGTGGCTGACCTTGACATTCCAATAAGAGTTAATAATTTACCAAATTATACAGGCATCAATTGTTATCCCATCTAATGAAAGCTGATGGCCTATCTGTCGCTAATAATATATGTGTTGTTTTATTTACCTACGTGTTTCATTCTTTAAATAAAAATGTTTAATTACATATTAATTATCTATAATTTATAAGTTTTGATTTTATTCCCATGACCTGACGATAGATATCGAGAAATAGCCTTAACCGATTAAATGATTTCACTTAATGGCATTTATGTATTGGTTAGATATTTTAATAACGTACACACAGAGTTAAAAAAAAAATGTTGTTGTCTAATCGAATCAAAGTAGTAAGTCACAATATAGGAAGAGGAAAGATTTTATCTTTGTATGTTACGAATAAACTCAAAAACTACTTAACTGATTTAAAAAATTCTTTCACCTATAGAAAGCTAAATTATGTACGAGTAACGTGGACTTAATTTTCAAAAATCTGATCGTCGCCGCGGTTCCGCTCGCGTGGACTACTTATACAGTTGTTCCGGGACCACTATAATTTTTTGTATAGATATAGTTTATAAGCTGAAGAGTGACATAGGCTATTTTTTATCCCAGTTAAAGGAGTCCCGGTCCAAATGTGTAGCCTATAAGAGTGAAACCGCGGCGCGGACAGAAAGTTGGTAATTTTATTCGGATTAGTCGTGGGCATTGCATTGCTTACGTAGATATCGGACAAAATTAGATGCATTTACTCACTTTTTGTAGTGTATTTATCGCAATAATATCAGCGTAGTCCGGACCATCACTGGCATCGTTGTTGCAGAGGAGCAACATGTCGTGGAAGGTTTTCAAACTGAAAATTATTGAGTATCCTCGTTTATGACATCCACATTCAATGCAAATTAAAACATAGTATTTGCTAGTTTAGTATCTTGGTTTGAGTTGTTTCCGCCAAATTATGTTTCACTTCAATATTCCTACGCACAGGAATTAATTCTGCCGCCAAGATCTTCAGATAGTAGCACGGACACGAAACCTTGTATATAGGTTGGATTCTGATAGTTAACCATGATTTTTACCATGAACTGATTGATGATACAGCTAGGATAGTTCACGCACGAGGGAACTCCTCAGCGGTTACTAGCACGGACATAAAACTTTGTATGTGAGTCATGACTATTTCATGAATATCCCTCTTCTTAAAAACTTTAACTTATCGTAACTGCGAGTGTAGAGTGGAGAGGTATCGCACAAGTAATTGTCAGTCACCCGCGCTATCATCACGGTAATACGATAACTCTGTGGCGCAATATCTCAATATACAATAAAAGAATAATCTCTGTTCCCAATCCATCAATCTTATTTTCGGCACTAATCGTAATATTAAAATTGGGAAAGTAATAGGAAACTCATCAGGTATTACGTTATCGGACTTTAGGATATACATCTATATCTATACTAATATTATAAAGCTGATAAGTTTGTTTGTTTAAACGCGCAAATCTCAGGAACTACTGGTTCAAATTGAAAAATTATAGTTGTGTTGGATAGTCCATTTATCGAGGAAGGCTATAGGCTATACTACATCACGCTACGATCAATAGGTGTGGAGCATCAATGAAAAATGTTGCAAAAACGGGAAAAATTATTCCTTTTGAGAGCTTCCGTCGCGCGCGCTGCGTAAACGGTTGATGTTAACCAAAAATCATGTATTACGGAATTGTCCCCCTTTAAAAGTTCTAACCAAAAGTCCGCGACAGCATATGTGTATCTTTGACATACTATAACCTTTCTTATGACAATCAAATTTGTTCTAACATAATGTACTATTTGCGATGATGTTTTTTAAACGTGATATTAATCCTTATCAAATTAAATACGTTAGTTGTCTTAAGCGTTTGATGCATATAATAGTTGCCCACCACACAATTTCAATTAATATCTTAGCAGTTTTTATCGAAATATGAAAACTATAGCGGGAGAAAATAAATTCGCTGTCCGCTTTTGTTCGTTAACTTTTTACTTTCAAACCACGCAATAGACTTTGATACGGTTTTCAGTAATATCTTATTTTCTTATTATCTTATAATCTATTAATCTATATAATAGAAATACTTATTATAAAGCTGAAGAGTTTGTTTGTTTGTTTGAATGCGCTAATCTCTGAAACTACCAGTCGGATTTGAAAATTTTTTTTTTTTGCCTTTGATAGCCTGAATCTAGCGGAGGGTTATAGGCTATATATATGAAAACGAGCTGTCTGTCTATTCGAGCAAATAGGTTTCGGCCAAAACAGCTTAACCGATTTTGATGTATGGTATTGGTATTGTCTCAGTTAAACAAAATTACTTGTAAACATATATGGTTGCCAGGATTGACGCGATGTTTAAAAATCTTCATGCGGGGTGCATTGATGTATATGTATAAGTTGTACAATCACCAAGCGTTCGTAGATATCAGTGCGTCGTACAGATCGCGTCAAACTTTATGACGGATCTGAATACAACGCTTTAACCAAGCTTCCGCAGGTACAGTCATACACCCTTTGCTCCACTGCGCCCCGCTGCACCTAAAATTGGTTATTGCAACGCAACTTGTACCTACTTTCGGACCCACTTTAAAATTTGACTGTAACTGTAAAGCCACAAAATAATTACATACCTATTCTATCACTTACTCTTCTTGTGTAATGTTAGACGGGGACGCCCAGCGATCGATGGAAGCTTTCGTGAAATTGAATACCCTCTGTTTCGGTTTGGTCTCACTGCAAATCGTCACCGCAGGGAATGGAATCTGTCCATCATAAAAAAATCTACAGATTTCGCGCTTCTCGCGACTATCTAAGGACATTGTAAATGAATATCAAGGATAAAAATTTATAACACATTTTTGTCCAACTATTTTATTAAATTATTTCAGATAAAATTATGGAGCAATTTTCAAAAATTTTATAACATATGATGCCCTGCGAGCACCTGCATATTTTGACACTACTGCCTTTCGTCTACCTTTATAACTTTCTGAAATATAGCAGAATCTCACTCTCCGGGGTAACTGATCTGATAAACATTTATTGAAAAGGGCACCTGACCAGCCCACAGTTTTCGACCAATTCCAAAATTTCTTTTTTAAAACGGTAGACACTCTATCTGCCTCGGGAGTTTTTTTTTTTTTTTCATTTTTCGATGTTAGCTTTCGTTTTCGAAATGATCAACTTTTTGCCCGGAAATTCAAGAAATTTCGTCTTTTCTTCACCATTTTGAATGGATTTCAAGAAATTTGGTATCATACGATGTCCCATAACCCCTTGCATCTTTCGACAGCACTGTCTTTCGTCTACCATCATACATTTTGGAAATATAGCCTAATTCTCATCCACGAAAACATTTTCAATGTTAAAATATTGTGGTGTTTTGGACTGTTGACCATCTTTGATTTTTGCATCGATCCATCCATCGACCATCTTTGGTTTTTGGCCAGTGTGCAATGTTATCCTAATAACAAAGAAACCTTACTCAGATACAATTCGACATCTACTTAATTTTGCAAAAGAACCTACTCGCCCTCTTCGATTTGTAGCTTTATAATTATCCAATGGTTTCGTCACTGTAAAAAGCCCTCCAAAAGTCAAGCAAGGCACACATGTGTCTAAAATAGCAAAGAAAATAGAGCGTACGAGTTTTTTGTAAGGTAAGCTATATTTTTTAATGGTTGGGTACTAAATGCGATTTTGCATGTCTATTTGTTTTTCGGCCCGCCGTCCGACAACTAAAAGTTAACCTGTTAAATTTAATCGATTTTACTATACATTAATTAACGATTTCTTTGAAAAGAATGATTTGGGCACAAATTGTGAAAAACAAAAGTAACGATCAACTGTCAAACAACGACTATACTTTTTGAAAAAAAAAATTAGTTCCGATAAAAAAATATTTTTGGAATTGACTTTGTTTTTCTTTGTTTTTATCGATAATATTAACGTTAGTTTAACAGGGTACATGGTACCTGTTTTTGATATTGTTTTTTTCTAATAAAAGCTCAAGGGTTTTTATTTTCCACGAATTATCTCATAAATAGCGTTGGATGTTGTTCGATAAATTGAAATTACACTTTGTAATACAGTTCTACCTAACAATACCAACATATTGTGCAGTTAATTATCGCATACCTACGTGGTGCACTTGCAACATGTAGGTATGTCATACAGTACAACACGTAAGTGTGATCTCGACTTTATATTAAACTATACTGACGTGCCAAACAGAGTTGGAGGTCTCTGCGAAGCTGACGATGACGGGCGTCTCGTCCCATTTGATCCACACCTTCCGGATGAAGAAAGCGCACACCACGATGCTGCATATCACCATAGCTATCCACCAGGTCCTAAAGGAATAAATTGTTATACTGTGATTATGCTAGTTACATGAACGTGTCATTGTTTTAAACATGGGCTTGGTCATTAAAATATCTACTATTTCTTTTTACGAATTTGCCAGATATTCACGGTTTTAAGTCATCTGAGGGCCAAGTGCGAGTTTTTTTACTATTAACTGTGTCGTATGCGTTTTCCGTAATTTGTATGGAAACTCGTAGTTACCTAAAACGACCGCTAGATGTGCTGTACGAGTTTCAATACAAATTATAAAAAACGCAAACGACACAGTTGATAGTAAAAAACTCACACTTGGCCCTCTGAAGTTGAAATTGTTCTGTGACGTCATCTGGATAACTGAGCTTATTCCGTTGCTTTCCACAGTAAAAAACAAAAGCAAAAACTACATAATAAATTAAGATATTATGATCTCATTTAGTATTAGATAATACAAATAATAAAAGTATGTCTAGACGACGTCACAAAGATATTTAATTAATCAAATTTTAGAAATGAACTTACTAAAAAAATCAGTGTAAATTTTATGTACTTCGAGTGTACGTTATAAATTGTTCTATTTATATTTTCAGAAGAAAATATGAAAATGTACGTTTGGAAATTGTGCTCCAAGCCCATTGACTGATAAATATTAGGAGAAGAGATGCTGTCGCCTTTTTCTCTTCGTAATTGGGGATCGGGCGTTTATCTGAAAAACCCATAAGTAGTATGCAGTGACACAAAACAAAAATAATGGCTTAAAGTCCATGTGATCAAATTTATTATTTATCGAGATATTATTTCTCCGTTTAGTCACTGACTGATATTTTCATGGTTCCGGAGTCAAAAGCGAAAACGGAATCTTAATAATTTCCTCACGTCCAGTTGTATTGTCTGTCACACTCTTTTGGTTAATAAACATAGGTGAAAGAAATATTATATCATAAAAGTACGAATTAACTAGAAGCTCTCTTCTGCGTTTACCGTCTAACCACTCATACTCTAGCTGGTGCAAGATGACGAGTTTTAGTCTGAGTTTCAGTGCTCAAGGTTCCCGCGCGCCGGTCTGCACCCCTGTGAAATCCCCGTGCGCCTGTTTTCGACCCCGCAAAATTGCGTAATGTGACTTCGATGCTGTGAATTGACATTTATGATTCTATTAAACCAAACGTTGCTGTCAAATTAATTTACTCAATGTATTGAATGCACATTAAACAGGCAAAGTCGCCATAATATTAGCTGTCAAAAAATGTTTATTCCAACTTTCCATTAAAAAGTACTCTTAAAATAAAGTTAAGATTTTGTAGACAACTTTTTATATTAGTCTTCTGTTTCAGTAAAATTCAGCTTTTCCTGGGCCCCCACCCCTCCACAGCGTTGATTTCTAAACGAAACCGTTTAGATAAATAACCCGAAAAAAATCTTGTAACTAGTTAACGGTTAAAATGTTCAATGTTCGTTTTTGGTAACTTCAATACATAAACTTTTTTTAGTTCGGTAAGCTCTACATACTCTAAAAGTTTGTTTTGTACCTACTACGTTCAGCCGAACACCCGGTAATGCCAGGTATATGCGCACTTATTGCAAAGAAAACCCTACAAATAGAGCAACAATGAAAAGAACTTAACAAGTTAGTGATACCTCTCGATCCAAGTGAACTTTTCATCCAAGAAATAACGGAAGCCGTGAAGTGTGGTATTCGATGTGAATTCCCGCAAATTGTCACGAATGGGGCGTCTTCGCCGCGGTGACTGTGGTTCCACTGGTTCTTGTAGTCGCAATTTGTTCCCTTCTTCCTTCCTCGGCGTCATGTTCACCTCGTAACTAGTGGGAGACCTGGCGATGATCGACAAAGAAATCAAATACTACAAGGATCATACACTGCACAAAAAAAACATCTCCAACTTATCAAGCGATCTTTATCATCATTGCTTCACGATTATGTAAGATCTTATAACTGACTACCAGACTTTCCAAAATTTAGATATTTTTCAGTTTGAACTTTTTGTAGTGTTTCTTCCAATTTTAAAAATGAAAAACGCTTTGTTTTACGTTCGGAGGCCCCCAGGGGGCGCTGCATTATATACGTTGTTCTAAAACGGCTGTGGTTGGGCCGATTACGATGTAGTATTTCGTACATGGCTATTACCTCAGAACATGTTTTTATATAGCTTTTTAAGTTATAGCCCACCAGTAGGGGCCGCTGCAGCAGTAGTTGCGTGTCTTTAAAACTGCGCTCAGTCAATATTGATGCCATATTTTGTATTATATAGATATCACTTAAGAGTAGGTTATTTGATTAGTTTTGCTGTAATGAATCATAAGGAGGTGCTGAAGTAGATCTAATTCCTACAAATAGCTAAGCCTGTTTTGATGCGGTTTTTTGTGTTACATTATCAATGAATACTAGGTTGAGCTGATTTTGACACGGGTTTTGGAATTAAATAGTATCACTTCAGAGCAGATTTCAAGATACATTTGCAGTTATAAGCCAGCAGGGGGCGCTACAATAGATATTTCTTAAAAACGATTTTTTTCATTTTCATCAACTTTCGTTGAAGTCAGGCCTGCTGGTCTTTAAAAAGTGAAAATAGGTAAAATAAAAAATACACAATAGAAGTAACTTTACTATAACCTACACTCCTTCCTATATCTACGTTCCCTTTGGTGTCTTGTTCCTTTCAGACATTGCGTCTGGCTGAAGGTCGAACGAATCGATTGATTGAAATCAGAAAATTTTCAGAAAACTTTCAGAAAATTCCTTTAATGTCCCTCGTGTTCTTTAAGCGCAGAGGTTCTGCAGCCGGAAAGGTAGTAGGTAAAAATATAAATGAAATGAATTCATTTGACCGCATGGTGTCTTCGTGAAGTCGTCTAATTTCAGTGAAAATATCCTTAAAATAGTGTAACAATTGATTGTCGACACTTCTTCGTCCCTAGTTTTGTTTATGCGCGAGCAATGAATACAACAAACTATGCTCACGAACCACAGGGGGCTCGCGAGCATAGTTTCTCGCGGTTTTTTTACAGCTTGCAAATTAGTATACCCGAACCAAGAATATTTTGATACTATGAAGAACATTAGTGTTTGTTAGTGAACATTAGTTTTTTATTTTTAACCGATTGCAAAAAGGGGGAGCAAGCTTCTTTTGTAGATATGTATGTTTTTTTTAATGTAAGTTCACCGATATATTCCGAGGTGGTCCCATTGTCACCAGGTCAGGATCTAATGATGGAATCCTAGGGAAATCGAAGAAGCCCTCACAAATTTTATAGCGCACATGGTGTGTTTGAGCTCCATCTTTTAGTTATTTAAGTGTTTGCGTCTGGGAGTCATCAATTCATGCCGCTGAGCTGATGATAGAAGCTACAGTACTCCTTGACAGTTCAGAGTTAGGGGATAATCCGGCGGAACGGCGGGCGCTGTCTCATTTGAGCAGCGCGTTCAGAAGCCTTATAAACTTACTAAATAAAATAAATTAATACTACTTATAACTTAAAATTAAAACTATCATGAAATATTTAAAAAAAAGTAAAACCGACTTCAATAACATAAACTAAAAAGTTAAAAATTATATTATTACTTTGAAGGAAAGAGCATATAAGGCGGCACATAGTTTATGACACAGGTATATGAAGTCGGTGCGAACTCAGACACTTTACGAGTAGATGGGTACTTACCAAGTAACAGTAATAACAATTAATTACAACAATGATACAAGTATTTACAACTACAACAAAATATAAAGTGAATGACTTCATTTGCACGCATTTCATAAACTATATGCCGCCCATTAATGCCCTTTTCTTTAAAGTAAAAACACTATTTTCAACTTTTTAGTTTATGTTTTTAAAGTACGTTTTTTTTTAAATTTTAATATAATCTGTTGTGAAAAGCGATTTTAACATCACAATTTCATTCCAGTGTTTAATTTTAATTTTTGACCAACAAGTTCGTTATCAACACGTCATAATTACGCCCGTCATAATACTCGTTTTAATTATACTATAGTCTGACATCAGAGGGTTATTTATGCTAATGCATTTTAGTACACGTACATACTTGGAATAAATGAGTTTAATATCACTTAAAACTGAATAACTGATGAAAAAGAGAAATGGGTTACCCCGAGCTGTGCCCTGAGTATTGTCCCAAAGGATTAATGCCGTTAGCCCAAATTATACCTACTAGCAATAACAATTAATCACATGATAAGTAGTTATAACATTGCACTAAACCACAAAGGAATTTATTCAGTATCGTTGGAAGGGATCCTACTATTTTTGCTCGTTTTTTGAAGTGTTTTGGTTTTTGTGTATTTTTTTTTGTATTAGAGTTTGATGGGATATTCAATACACCGTTTCAAAGTATTCTCACGTGTTTTAAGGAACCAAGATGAAAACGTCATCAACTATAAATTTTTTACAATGGATTAATCTTGGAAAATATATAAAATTTAAAAAAAATACTAAAATACTCCAGATTGTCTATATCTTAATGAAAAAGTATTCCAATGCGATGTCAAAATTTTCAATCAATGGCCATTCAGATTGTTTATACAAGGGCTTCAACATCTATGACATATATGGTGTCAATTAAAAACAAATTCCCGATTAATAATAAAAAAATAATTTAAAATGAAACACTTAAATTACTTACCTGTCGTTAACCATTCTTCTCAATATATTACAACAACTAGGTAATATCGATAGATCGGATATGCGTAATTTCTTAAATATCACATTATTCAACTCTATGTCCGTGTTATTTGAAAGCTCTAAGGCCACTACTCACGTTCAATGAAAATCGCTACCTACGTTTGCAAACTTCGCATGGAAACTTCGTTGCTTTTTTACGAGTTCATGTAATGCGCGAACCAGTTTGATGAGATTTAATAATGTTCTGGAATTACCAATATAAAACACTATCGGCTGTCCATAACTTTATTTGGGTGAACTACACGTTTTTTTCTTCACAACCCCTTTTCTTTCAAGAACTGAAGCAAAAAAACCTTTTTAAAAACAAGCTTTTATTTAAAAACTAAACATCAGCGTATAAATCTCAAAAGTAAAATATAAAATTTATATTTTAAAAGCATGAGACGTCAATCGTCTTAGGTAATAAATACTAGTTCGAAACTTTTCATTTGAAATAAAGCCTCAAACTCAATATTATTAAAAATATAAATTTCAACTTTACTTTAGAGATTAAAAAACTGATTATATTTTAATTTTTAGAACATTGTTTTTCAAACAAAACGCTTTTTAATTTTTTTAATATATATTTTATTTCAGACTTTTTAGTATAAGAATACCTAAACTTATCCGTATGTACGTGTTCTTACTATATAAGTATCCAGCTCCCCTGCACGTACCCTACCTTGAGCTTGGGAAATAAATTACTCGCGATATGGTTTAACCTTTGCCATGCCCATTTAGTGAGCCTGGCCGAGGACACCATAGTAGGTTTTCGAAGAACCACTGTTTGAAGTGTTCTGTAATCGTTCCAGCTTGCTTGTCACCGTGTGCTATGAAAAGTGCTCGTCGAGGCAAATTGAATGATTCCAGACTCGGTGGGTTTACTAGCAGTCAATGATATGTACACATACACATTCCAGTTTAATCATCAGGTTCTCGTCACGATGTCTTATGAAAGGTGCTCGTGAAGACAAATCTAATGAGCCCATGCTCGGTGGGTTAACTAGTAACCATTAAAGGGTTCTGTTATCCACGTTCTAGTTCCATCATCAGATCAACTCGATGGTACCATAATTATAAAATTTGAACTCGATTCAATTAACAGTCGAAGAGTTCCCTTGTAAGAAAGCTATTATGACGACATCGCTAGAATCTAGTCACCAGTTCATTGGATTATCATCGAAGTAACATGTGTGCCAAATTT
Source organism: Luffia ferchaultella (assembly GCA_949709985.1). Classification (NCBI taxonomy): domain Eukaryota; kingdom Metazoa; phylum Arthropoda; class Insecta; order Lepidoptera; family Psychidae; genus Luffia; species Luffia ferchaultella. The sequence goes on along the minus strand of OX453255.1, from coordinate 20,302,220 downwards.
CAGGTCAATCGGTTAAGGAAACTGGTCTAACATACAGTCGCAAGATTTGCAACAAAAACATATACGGAGTCAAGCAAAATAAAAGTTTGTAAAAACTAAATAATTTAAATTAAAAAGTTAACTCGACTGCCAACCACTTAACTGAAATGAAAAAAAAAAAGATTTACTGGAAAGAGAAAGAGAAGCAATATTTCTATAGAATTTTGTTTGAATAACGTAGAATACATCGTGCAATGTTTTTTTTTGTCTGATACCTATTTAAGCCAATATTAAAATATATACTTAGTATCATATGAATATCACTTGATTAGTATAAGATATTGTAGGCAGGGACGAACAAACAAAAACCAAAATATGTTTGGTGGTAGTCTTAAGTGAAAATAAAGGTTTTTACAACAAATACATTTTGTAGCGTTTTCGTTAAAATAGTTACTGAACCGGTTATTGTTCTCGTCTTGACTTTACCCTATAGATAGGTACAACTTATATGACCATACCTATATGACATCACTGTTTTTAATTTAGAAACCTATTAATTTTGTTTTAATTTATTATGATTCGTCCTTTATTATAAATTCATCTGAATATTATTTCCTACAATTGTCTCAATAATGATATTTAAAAATGTAATTATCTCTTTTTGTTTACTTTTTCACACTTCAGAAATGGAATGTAAAAGGTAAAGCTTTCAAATGGCGCTACAATCGCTGTTACCTTGTTATTACTTGAAAAAATTTTTATTCTCAATAGCTTATTTATTGTGTTCGAAGAAATGAAATAAATACGAAAAATAAAAGCTTTTTAAAATTATTGAATTGAACGATAAGTAAAACGCAGAACATTGATGTTGTTCCTGCGATAAGTGTGTTTAAAAATACAAACAGCTTTATAATATGAATACTATTATAGATTAACCTCTAAACGATTTTCACACGCCAATCGTTTGATCGGCAACATCGACAGTAAGGACGAATGCGTCAATACGTCATGCATTCATTAGTTATGGTTCCTCCAAACACATCATTGATGTTACGAGCTATATCAGTCGCGTTAGTACTACGATGGAATTAGTATTTAAAAATTCCTTGAATTACATGTTCATATTTAAGTGTAGACGCGGTTGCGAAAGCAATTAAAAAATAGATCGTTTTAATTATTTTGAAAAGATAACAGAGGGACTTTTAATTGGAAAAATCCCAAATTAATAACTTTCACCATGTAAATCTTATTATTATTATTTTTTTCCAAATTTCTCTAGTCTTCGGTGGATCTCCGATCAGGTGTTATTACATAAAATCATAAAAGTTCTTATCGATTGTCCTGAACTTCTCAGTCAAGAATTGTTAATTTCAAACTCTTCCTATTGAAGACTAGCAGGACAAATTTGGGCACACAAAGCATTATCTACCGACTTTGTGATGAACACGATGATTTTTATCAGTTCACCAGTGAAACTGTTATACTTACTGGTTTCCTTTCATTTCATTTTTTCATTATTAAGGGTTTTCAGGATGTCATTGTACACATTTGAAACATTATATGTACCTCAGTTTTAATTTTAATATTTTTTTATTAAAACTTAAACAGTCTATGCTATTGGTTGTTACCTTAAAAACAATTATTTGCTACATATAAATGTACAATTCTCGCGTCGAAACTAAGCATAAGCTTGAGTTTAGGGTACCAAGCGAAAACACCACATACATATAACAACCAAGACCCGGTACCAGTTTCAATATTTATCATATAAATACTGACCTGACCTGGGATTCGAACCCGAGACTTCCAGTTTCGTAGGCAGGATCGCTACCCACTAGGCTAAACAGTCCTCGTAAATTAATTTGCACATAACTTTGACGTAGCATAAACTTAAAATTTTTCCTCGAAGACTTTTTTAGCAATTTTCTACGTAAAAGTTCCTTCGGAAATACGTTGGTCCCTATATTTTTATAACCTATAGCTGTACAACGAGTAATCTTTAAAACAATAAAAAAACATTGTGCCTCCTAAAATTCTTAGGTATTTGACAGCTATATGTTAAATTCTGGGATCTGGGATCTACATCACTCAACGGTAGTGACCCATGAAGGGCGCAAATGGCAGTTTCCATCCCTATAGTATAGTCAATGACAATGAAGGCAAAAATCAACGGATCTCCTGCTTTCGCACGAACTTCTTACGACATTGGAAATGAACCTAACGGAATAAAGTAAACACACATATTTTGGACGATATTTTTCGAAATAATTTTTTTTTGCAAAAAAATAACACAACTGTATCTGAATAAGGTTAAAACTTCGAAATATAACATCTACACGACATTTCGATCGAACAAACCGAATTAGTACGAAATATAACACCGACGCATATCCGACTTCCAAGGGCACCCTTAACCACTACTTCCGATTGTCCGATTCTAACAATTTTAGTCTCAATCGATCCCGCATCTAATTACCCCGAGCTGTTTCTTATTCGGACCTAGTTCTCGAGATATCGGGCACCCAAAATGAAAATCGGGGAAAAAAATTACGATTTTTTTTGTTTTTTGCCAATAATTTTTTTGTTTTTGAACTTTTTCTTAATTGTCTTTTGCTATCTTGTAGAGCTTGCCGAGCTGCGTCTTTTGACATTACGTTCATCCCGATATCTCGAAAATTCTTCGTGCAATCTGCCTGTCTCACAAAACTCCCAAATGACGCCTTATACTCCAACAAAATGAAAGTCATTTCCAATGACAAAATCAGCTACAGCCTCCGATTTCGTTGAACCTCCATAGATTTGGATGAAAATTTGGGATTGAGTATGTTTTACCCTCTACTTTAAAAGGGAGATATGCTCGTCTTGTGCTTTTTGCATTTTAGAGATGACATCCACCCCTTTTGTTAAGAATGGAAAAAAATGTAGATTTAACCATTCTGGCTTAAATAATTGTGTTTAATTGGATAAAATAAATGTTTTTTATTATATATTTATATGCATGATTTATGATTTTAATTAATTTTTCAACCTTTTTAACAACCACCCCATAAATAAAAATCATTTTTGTATTTCTGAGTTTTAAAATAGCATATTAACATTATATAAACAGTTTGTTTGATACTTATGATATAATTGACAGTGAAATTTCAACCCTTAAAACCCCTTATGCACAATCACTGTAAAAATTGGTTTCAAATACTTTACCTATTAAATAAGTAGTACATTACTGAAGTGAAATCTTATTTACTGAGTATTAATATATTTATTTATTGCGAAATTTTTCACCCTTAAAAAATACCAGTTGTCATAATAATAATGGAATAATTTTTTTATCAGCTTTAATTAGTTTTTTTACAATAACTACGTTAATTTTTAAGATATCAAGTTTATCCAGAAACCATTTGAAGGTAATTTCGAGAACTATAAGATCGTCTTAAATAAGATTTTTAAAGCCCTTATTTTTAAAAGATAAAAGGTTGAAGGCTCCCGGTTACATGGTTCTAGCAGTAAAAGTTAGGCTTTAAACGTCTATATCTCGGTTATTTTTCATCATATAAAAATAAAAAAAACCCAAATCTTTATTTAAAAAAGAACTCAAATTTCGTTAATTTTCATTTTTTACGAATATCCAATATTTTTGAAGTTATTTTTTGAAAATGAAATTTACGAAAATTTCGATTTTATTAAATCTGAACCGAGAAAATTTTTTGAGGTCATCATTTATGCTAAAAAAACAAATTCCTTTAGGGATAACCGGAAACTTGAATTTTTGTGGAAATGGTGAAGGTTTTATTTTTCGTTTTTTCCAAAAAAATTCGAAAGTGTCATCTTATTTTTATCATAACTTGCTCAATTTTGAAGTTATTAATTTTATACAATGCTCATAAGAAACCTATTTGTAAGTACTTTAAAAAATGTTTAGAAAGTATGTGTCATAAAATGCATCGGTTTCCCGTTATTTAAGTTTGAATACTTAGATTTAAATACTCGCCGAAAAAAAACATACATACAATTACCTTTGAATTAATATTAGAAGGTTTTTCAAAGTAGAAATTTGTTTGTTTTTTTATTAGCTTAAATTTTGGTTATAACACATTTTTTGTAAAAACTCATAGTTTTTGAGTTATTTATGAAAAACCGCTTTAAAACATGTATTTTTATTACGAAAGATCACAATTTTTGATCTTTAATAACTCAGAAAGTATTGATTTATTTCAAAAACTTTATATTACAAATTTTGCTTGAAATTTGTCTGTCTATTGATTCTTGTGGTTATTTTTATTAAAATGATTTTAATCCCCGAGAAGGGGTGGCATCCACCCCCAGGGCAAAAGCGCAAATTGACACTTTGTCACTTTTGTTTCTTAAGGTATCCCCCACCTACTCACCAATTTTCATGAAAATCGATGGAGTTTCAACGAAATCGGAGGTGAAAACCTTCATTGACTGGACTACTACCGATAATATAATTATAATAATATTTGGGACACCCCACACCGCGTCATCTGTCCCAAAATAAGCAAGTTTTGTGCTTGTATTATGGTGTACTAGACAACTGACATACTTAAATATTCTTTTTTTTATATAATATATACATACTTTTATACCCAGACTCGAAACAAATAGACATGTTCATGCACACAAATATTTGTTCTGGGCGGAAATCAAACCCGCGACCCTCAGCTCCGCAGTTAGGGACACTAACAACTCGGCCAACCGGTCGGTTGATAGATCAGATCACTACGTAGCGATCGGTTGTCCCAATGGCTATGTATGAATTTCCATTCAAAGTAATACAAAGATAAGCTCCCATACACACAGCCCAAAGGCAAAAAGAAGATGCACGAATTAAGGCACATGGTCAATGAGGCCCAAAGCACAGATTAGTATAAAAGTTAGAGAGTTATGTGACGATTCGTCACAAAAATATGCAGACCATGTGCTACTATGGGGTGACGGTGATCCCATCTCCATGAATATCAATTATCGTAACTGATAAACTAAATACCTAAGAAATATGATTTTAGGTTGGTTGTTTTGGGTACGATTCCTGATACTTCACTCTTGATCTAAACGTTATACGAAAGATCTAAAAATTGTAACAAATTATTTTATTTTTTACTAAAAGATGTGGCGCTTATTTCACAATTTTTACAATAAAGTCGCATCCGCCCACAACTTTGTCCAACGATATACTTTTCTACTTACTGATCTGCTCTTAAAAGGCAGTTTAATTATACACCACGTGTTTGACTGAACTTAGTCCAAACTTATAGAACGTAAAGCTTACCAAACTAAACAAAAAGTCTCAAGTGAGCAGATGGTGCAAACTAACGATTATCTAGAAAAACATGTTTAAAATTCCATTTTTTTTAATCACTTATCTTTTTTTGGAAACTTCTTGTTTAGTTCGGTAAGCTCTACATGCTCTATAAAGGATCACTTTCAACCCAGCACTAGGTATACACCATACGTTGCGTTACAAATTCAGATATTTATGTGAAAGTTTCATAAAAGTGGGTTTAGTGATTCTTGAGTTATATATGCCTTCAAACATACTGCCATTACAATTTTATAAGTACATAGGTTTCATTTTATACACGCCAAAACACCAGTTGAAAAGGAGTGTTTTGGCTCACCACAAATATATTTTTATATTATAAGAACTATATAAATTAAAACGTATGTAAATAAAACTCGATACGGAAATGTAATCAGATTTATTTGAACAATAAACTTTTTGCTGACGTGGTCCATTTCTAGTGTCGAAGTGTTGCAACAACCAGGGATTTTAGAGACGTGACTGAAAAGTGATAAAATTTGAATTAGTTACAGCGCAAATTAGGGTATTAAAACCCTTAAATTTTTATTTTATTGTTTGTGCGCGCATGCGTAGTACAAAGCTTGAAAAAAGGTATCACAACAATCGTGGTGTTTTGTATACGTGTACGTACTCTTGTATCATTTATCGAAAATGTAAGCTCCGAGTCTGAATAAATCAATGTAATATATACGAATAAAATGTAAAATAATTATCTAACTTTGTATCACTATGATCATTAATAAAATTTTACCTACTCTTTACCTTACCGTCTCATTATCTCAAAACCAAAATTTTTTAAGGTTTTATTTCTACCACGTGTGAATTGCACACATGTTTTTTTTTATTTAGATTTTATAATGGAAAATACAATTTTAATATTATGAATAGATGACGACTAAAGGACATCGAACATTACATTGGCATAATTTCTCTAATACGGCCATCGGTATCGTAACAGACAGCGCTTGACTGACCTCAGATCCGATGTGTATGGCCAACATCATGTCATACTCGTTGGCACCGACGTATATTTGGGCCATGCCGTCGTTACCCACAGTGACCGATTTGCCATCACACCATCCGCCCGCATTGCTCCCAGATATTACGTCGCAGTAGTTGCCCGCGGGAAGACACGTCTAAAAAACATTACATGTTAAACATAACCAAATGACATATTTGTAGAATTGAAGTAAGTCAACTTTGCAATTTTATCGTTTTCACTTAGTCTTTACTATGCATAGTATGTAATTCGAACCCAAAGTTGGCTATCCCAGAAAAAGAAACCTGAAATCATGTAAATCACCGAGCTTTTGTAATGATAACTAATATACAATTTCGGATCTTTTGAAATTGAACAACGATTGTACGATTTGTGGCTGTTCATAATATTTTCTGTACAACCATTGTAGAGATCTTAGTTGTTTCTTTAACTTGTGTGCCTGTGGCCGACTTAAAACGAACTACAGACGATCACTCTGTTTGGACGATATCTAAACAGCGTGATGAAATATCGCCTCTCGTTAGCTCATTAGCGAATGTAGTCATAATGGACTGATTATCACTATATAGCCTTACTCGAAATAACTCGATATAGCAAACAATAGAGCGAGAAAAGTATTCTTCAAATATTATGATGATTCACTATCAGTAGAGCAAAACATAATCGAGACGTCATAAAATGTGAGAAATGCGCGATAGTAAAATAACGCGCCAGAATACGTTAACTTGTATACAGTAACGTTACAAAGATAAAACGGAAACCATAAATCAAGCTGTATTCTTCGCATTTTATGATGTCTAGATTGTCTAAGTCATCTATTGCTCTCCTGATAGTGAATCATCACAATATTTCATGAACACTTTCCTCAGTGTATTATACTCAGATCAGGTATTATATATAAAACTTTTAATTCACTTCACCCGCTCCATAGCGACAATTTTTTATTTATTATTTTTTTTTTAAGACTCGGAGTGTATTATAATCAATATGACCTCTAAAATCACACTCTACAAGTTACCTGGAAGTCCAGATTGAGATCCCACATATCGTTGTTGAATGCAATGAAAGCGTTGCCTCCACGACAGAATGCAATCTGGTTGCTTCCGTTGTCCCACCAGTCATTTATACCAGAGCTTCTAGCCGCATTCCTGAACCCAACCATCGCATATATTTGTCTCCAGCGATGTTGACAAACCCAACCGTTACCGCATGTTCCGTCCTAGGAGTTATTTGAGATGTATTATGAATTTAATTTATAGTATATACACGTATATTTAATTTAACATAACCATAACTGACTCTGTGCCTCAGAGAGCATGTTAAGCCAGGTTGCTACTAATAGATGGAGGTCGTTATAATCCACCAATCTGCACTGGAGCCGCGTGGTGGATTAAGCTCCAAGCCCCCTCATCTAGAGGGGAGGCCTATTCCTCTGCAGTGAGACATTAATGGGCTGAAGGCATGGTGTGAATTTGGTTATAAAAAATGAAATAATAAATAAGGGAGTGATTCATTACTACATACCAAATGAGGGTTAAAGTGAATAGTGTCTTATCCCATGAGTCAGATTCGAATAGAGATCCTTTAACCCTACATACATAAGCTCACCGCCATTTCTTAGAAGAGTGTGCAGATAATATGGTCCTTACATCATCTATATTAATCAATCTATCTATCTATCATCAATCTAATACTTCTTGACTTGCTTACTCTTAAAGCGGTTTCGAATACTTTAAGCCCCGGTTAGATGTAGGTAACGAATTTCATCGACGACCTACGTTTTTATAATGCGCCCCTAACTGACATATAATCAACATCGGCTTTAGATCTTTCTCGTCACTCTACTATTATAATCAATAAGCCAATTTTACAAAATATTTAAAAAAAAAATACTTTAAAAAAATACCGAGTTAATCGATGGAGAGATAATATTCCCGCTGTTGTCCATAGGTGGTCCTTGCTCAGAGTCCCAGAAATCAAAACTGCTCATAACCTGAGGTTCTCCATAGGGGTGGGCCAAGAGGAAAGCTATAGCGGCTCTGTATGATTTCCCATCTCTATATGTTAATATGTTTCCACCGCCACCATGGCCTCTTTCGTTGTCGTGGTTATCAATGAAGGTCAAAGAGTCTTCATGGTTCAAAAGACCCCAAGGTGTACCCCAGTTAGACAGCCATCTTAGCTGGTTGTAGCCTAAAAATATTATGAATTATTGTACTATCTACAATAGAAAGTGGTTAGAATTCCAATAATATTTATTATTTTGGTATGAGTCAATGTAGAGCAAGGTACTTGTAAGGTACAAGGTAGGGAATACGAAGGTCTACGGTTTTTAGGAGGTGAAAGTCGGTTGAACGATGGATATTTACAGGGATGAGGCCCTGGCATGATCAGTTATAAAATACCTCTGAAACAATTCCCTAGCTCCATTCCCACGCGGAATTCAGTTACAGCTCCAATGGGCGTGTATTCATTTCGACTAATAGCTTCATCACCATAGTCAATAACCTCTTGGTAGATGTAGGGACGCGCATTTGGAGGGAAACCGTGGTCAGTATTGAGATTGCGTAAGCGATCGTAAATTATACGCAAATCTTCTGGCCACATGTGCTTGGCGGCATCGATTCTGTATTAAGAAAAGTTTTACAGCATTAATTTTAGGACAAATATAATCGTAATTTGAGAATGTTTCATAACTGTTAAAGAAAAAGTACTACTGACAAAACCCTGCTGTTTAAAGAGATATGACTTATTTTTAGTTATCCTAATGGATTGCAAAATTATAAATAAGTATATTTGAAAATTATAATAAATACCATGTGATAGTACGCATACCTGAACCCAGCTACTCCAAGGTCTATAAGATGGTTCATGAAATCAACTATTTTTTGCCGAACGTGTTCATCCGCTTGGTTGAGGTCTTTCAAACCCACTAATTCACAATTGCGTACCTGTAAAAAATACTATTCATTTATTTTCAGATAGAAAAGCCTTCATTTCAAGTCTTTTTAGTGTTTTTTTCGATTCACGTTATTGGAATAAAGCAATTCTTTTTCCTTGAGACTTTAATGCTGATCCTATCAAAACCACTCCTTCTACACATTAAAGACATCAGCTCTTAAAGGAATACTCAAAACGTTAACCTTCCCGGCGGCGGCCGGTAGTAGGCACGCGATGCGATAAAGGTGAATTCAAGCTGTCAATTGGTCCAATACACCAGCAAACCAATAAACAGTGTGGAATCACCCAGCCTCACACAATTAGCGCAGGGTAGGCCAATGTTATGCGGTATATCTTTAGCTATACCAGAGCACTCACCCTCCAAGCGTTATTTACATAATCCATGCCATCAATAACACAGTGTGGCCAGTTGAAATGTTCCCGTCTGAATGGTACCGCAGGATAGTACCAATCGCTGTAAACTGCAGTATTACCCGCAGTACCGTAATTTTCTGGGGGTTCCCCCGTCATGTGGTTGATGACGGCATCCACGTAAATCCTGTTGGTAGATTTATTCTACATATACAGTAACACCAAGAAAGGTAGGATATAATTGTTGTTTTGTTTTTCTACAATAGCATGAAGTGCAGTGACTTCAACAAACTTCAAGATATTTGATGACAATGCAACGCAAAAACTCTAGTGTGGCGGTAGTTACTACATATGACATGAAACTTTAAATTAATTTTAATTATAACAAATAATTTAAAAAACGACACGCCACTCAAGTCAGAGTATAATTGTTTTTTTTCCGTGGGTTTTTTAAAAATAAATTTATTTTCAAAAATTTATTAGTTGATAATTTTCAATAAACAGAAAAAAATAGGACACAAAATGAAATTATACCTTGCCTATACTTTATAGCTATGAGTAAAATAAAGTTATTTGCCATTCCTAGCATATTATCAGAAATATGTCGGAAATATCGCCAAAAAATAAAATACAATGTTTTTAAGAGAAAACCCTGTTGTTAAGTTACGTTACTTTCCGTTACTTTTACGGATAATAATTTTTGAAGACAAAAGAGTACAGAAGGATGTTCAAGTAATATTAAACGTTAGATGAATTACACAAAAAAATTTTAATTAATGTACAATTACTAAGAATTTCACATGAGTGATGTTTCCATGTCTTTTTTTTTTACCCGACTGTGGAGGGTTATTTATTGTTTATTAGTCTGTATATGTATGTATGTTTACTCTTGTGTGGCGATTTAGAGACGAAACGCGTGAGCCGCTTTTGATGATTCTTACGACAGTCGATTTCTCTTAATCTCGTGAATGTCACTAAAGACATAACGGTAATCAAAAGTTGATATGGCGACAAACATGTGCCATATTTTGATTAAGAAAAAAAGAAAGTCAATGGACTACATCGAGTAAGGTATCATTGAAAATGTCTTCCATAATCTTTTTTAGGTTTTTCAAAACATTTTTCATTTTAAATGACCATTTAGGGCCTTTAACGATTTCAATACGGTGGGCAATCTTTCTTAATTAATACTTATAATATAATGAAATATATAGCATAACACCTAAGTGGACGTCTACACTATTTAAAATGTGAAAAATAATAAAAGTAAATATAAATAATCAGTCAGTGGAATCTATCTAAGTTTAACGGAAATAACTAGCGCCTCCGACTCCTATCATGCGATATTGTTTACATTATGGAGTTTTTTTATGGTGTGCTCATGGGCTGTGGGATTGGAAAGAGAAGTAAGAACACTTGTTTTAATTTTTTTTAAATTTCGTCTTTACGCAGTCGGATTTTTTAATTTTCTTATTTTTTGGGTTTTTTCTCCATGTTAAAAGTTACAAGATACACGTTATATACCTGGTGTTCGGCTGGACGTAGTCCAAACTTATACAGCGTGTAGAGCTTACCGAATTAAGTAATAAGTTTAAAAAAAACATAAAAAAATAATATTTTAAACATGTTTTCGCGGTAACCGTTAGTTTGCGTCCTTTGCTCACTTAACACTTTTTATTTAGTTCGGTAAGCTTTACATGCTCTATAAGTTTGGTTTACGTTCTGCCTACAATTCGTTTTGGAAAGCGTGTCCTACCTTACACCAACATTGTTGCAACGACGTAACATGTTGGCGAATTGTTGTTCGTCACCCGACCGCGTCACTAGTTGATACGACATCGGCTGGTAGCGCTCCCACCACGGACGGTTATATGACCACAGTACCACGTTCTCGTTGGGCGGTGAAATCTAGAAATAACAAAAGTGAAGAAATTAAAGAACCTTCACATGCTATTTTCCTCTTTCGTTAAATAAATCAGTCAAAGAAAATTCATAATTCAAATCATATCATATCTTTATTTCGTAGTTGTGTAACATAATCTTGAAATATGGCACAAGAGTGAATTTATGAGTAATTACTTGGTGGGAAAACGTCACCACAAAGGCGCATTCAAAAAAGTGTTGGTTTCTCTCAGAAGACTACGCAAGACCATTTTAAAAAAAATATTATATACTATTGATTATAAGTGCTTCAAGATTAATATTATTGCAACAACCGATAGGCGAGCGGTTTACACATATGGATTTTTATCATCTAAGTAGTCAGCTTCTTTATAATAAGCTTTTGCATGACGTTTTCGTATTTCGTATCGTCACCTGGAATCTTATTGTAAAAGCCTTTTAAAAGATTTTTTAATTGTACTGATGCGGCTAACATAGTTAGCAAGTTTATCTACATTTCTTGAATGAACATTATGCAGATAACAATTTATTTTACATACCTACATTATACAATATTATCAAAAATATATTGAGGCTGCAATGTCATTATATTAATCTCTTAAACTTGTTTCTCTAAGTGATACCTTGTGGTAGGTATCTATCCATTGTAAAAACATGCACAACAAAAACCTGACTGGCATTGAGAGTGTAAAGAAATTCCTACGTAAATGTAGTTAAAAGTTACAGTTATTGGCATATTGGCATATAAATATATTTTCTATAGATTGATTCAAGAATAGTTCGAAGTTGGCGACGTTGAAAAGTTTTGGGTTGTTTTTATATTTTTACACTATTATATTCTATTTTACTAGCGCTCATTGTTTTTACCCAAATACGGCGAAGCCGAAAGAAGGGTAATGTGTTTCGCCCATGGGAATGTTGTTATGTAATGTAAAAAAAATCTTTAAGAATACTTTCTTCTAAAAAACCTAAACCGAACTCTGAGACGCACACAGAGTTCGGGACCCGTGAAATTTCGTCATCATCTAAACACTTGATGTTGAGGTTCTATCTAGCTTTATGTGACTGAGTCGATCCCGGCTTAGGTTTTGTAAAAAACAACAAAGGTATTTCTAAAGAAATGTCATATTGTGAATTACTATTAAGTCCTAATCTATGAAGCTGCCGTTCTTCAGTACTGGCCATTTCAAACAAAAAAAATTTATGATTGGCGGTGAATTCTAAATTCAAATTAATTTTGTTTTAAAAACATGACATTCTTTTTACAAAGTCAGTCTATTGTTTATTGATTAGCGTTGTGTTTTCATTACATTTGAACATTTTTTTGTCATAATGGACACTTTAAAAATCCTGTAATTATGGAATATGAGTTCCGTCGTGGCTTTAATGTGGCACAAACGACACGTAACATCAACAACGTTTACGGAGAGAACTTAACAAACGAACACACAACCCGTTATTGGTTTGTACGCTTCCGTTCTGGAAATTATGACGGGAATAATGAATCTCGTGTTCGTCCGGATACTTTAGTCAAGAATGATGAATTGAAGGGGATCGTGGAAGCTGATGATACTCAAAGTAAAGCTGAACTAGCAGCAGCTTTTGATGTTAGTATCAAAACAATATTGCACCATTTGCGATAAATTGGCAAACTAAAAAAGCTTGATAGATGGGTACCCCACGTACTTAAAGATCGCTAGCGCAACGTACGCGTCGACACCTGCCTCGCGTTGCTCAACAGGCACAGAAATTAATGAATTTTGGACCGGATTGTTACCTGTGATGGAAAATGGATTCTGTTCGACAATCGAAAGCGCTCAACAAGTTGGTTAGATACTGGTTCAGCACCAGAGCAATGTGTTAAACAAAAAATTACCCCTAAAAAGGTCATCACCTTTTTAGGGGTAATTTTTCGTTTAACTCACTGTTTGGTGGTCTAGTGTCGGTGTGATTCATAACAGCTTTTTACAATATGGCATCAGCATTACTGCAAATGTGTACTGTGAAGAACTAAAGACAATGATGGAGAAACTCGCAAGTCTGCGACCAGCTTTGGTCAATCGGTCGTCCCCGCTGCTCCTTCACGACAACGCGCGACCCTATACTGCACAACAAATAGTCTCCAAGCTGCTAGAGTTGGGGTTGGAATTTCTTCCTTGTCCGCCATACTCACCAGGCCTTGCACCTACCGACTATTACTTTTTTCAAAATTTGGACAACTTTTTAACGGGAAAAAAATTCAAGTCCCAAGAGACAGTACAAAATGCATTTGAAGAGTTTGTTGCATCCCGTCCAGTTGATAATTATAAGAAGGGCATCAATAAACTGCCACTACGTTAGCAAAGATGCACCGATTGCACGGGTGATTACTTTGAATAATAGAAATAAGGATGTTTGAAAAAAAAAATACTTTAACTTATTATCATTATTATTATTATTATCATAATTTACATAGTATTTTTTTAATTTGTAAATACTTTTAGTTTTTAATTAGTTTTTATTTAATAGATCTTAATTATCCATACAATGTTTAATGTATAATTTAATTAATAAATAGAAATATGTAAACAGGTAAAATTTGAAATATAAAAATAAACTTTAACTTACTTCCTACAAAACGGCAACTTCATAGGTTAAGACCTAATATCATATAGTTTTTAACTTTGTGTTTTAATATTGAAAATGTTTCTCGGGTCGTTTTCGTGAGGTAGTGTAATTTGGTTATATTTCTGAAATTTATGATGGCAGACAAAAGGCAGTGGTGTCAAAAGATGCAGAAGCTTGTAGGGCATTGTTTGAAATCAAATTATCTAAAATCGGTTCGTAAGTTTTTCCGGAAAATCGAAAATGGTGAAGAAAAGACGAAATTTCCCGAAATTTCGAGCAAAAAGTTGATCATTTCGAAAACGAAAGCTAATATCGAAAAATTGAAAAAAAAACCCGAGCAGATAGTAATAATAATAACGTTTATTTTTACCAAAAAATATTATATACCTACATTATTTAAGTACAATAACTCCACCACTAGGCCTAGCCTGTATCGGTGGAGTCATAGATTATCTTCTTAGTGGAGTCATAGATAGATTGTCTTCTGTTTGAAAAAAGAAATTTTGGAATTAGTCGAATACTGTGGGCTGGGCAGATGCTCTTTTCATTAAATAATAATCAGATCAGTTACCCCGGAGAGTGAGATTCGGCTATATTTCGTTATATAAAGGTAGACGAAAAGCAGTAGTGTCAAAAGAAGCAGGGCCTCGCGGGGCACGGTATGCAAGTAAATTTTTGAAAATTAGTCAATAACTTTTTTTGAAAAATTTTGTAAAATTCTTTGACCAAAATGTGTTATATGTTTTTATTTTTGATGTTCATTTTCTATGTCTTCCGTTATATGCGATAAGCATGAAATCTATAGATTTTTACTGTTTTGAACTATTTCATTTGATGACTTTTTACCGTGTTTAGGTTTTAAAATTTATAAACTTATTTTTCATTATTTTAAATAAACATACATCATTATTCATGACAGTTGCGTTAGATGCCTGTTAGATACGTAGCTAATTAATTTATTATACAAGATAAGACTGTATCCACTACGTTGGTGTTTAGGCTAACATTAGACGTCTGACCAATATGTGTGCCACATGTTAGTCAAACGTTTAATGTGTAGAACCAATTCCAAAAGTGCAGGATGCTGTTGGGTTTTAGATCTTTATTAAACATATTCAAACGGTTGACATTTATGATAATTATATTAGTGTAGTCCATTGTGTATGCAGCTAAACTTGGCTTTATCGTATAACTGAAGCCAAATATTTTTTTTTTAAATTGGTCTTCACAACAAATAACCTTATTTTATAATAATTTATTAGGATTTAATAGGTATCAATAGGGTAAATATATTTGACAGTAGCGTTTAGATATCCTTATTTTAATTAATTAATAAACGTCTTTCGGAACGAATAGGAAAAAAAATATGTAAGTTCCATCGAAAAGAGTCGTTAGGCTAGATGTCAAAACAAATATGGAGTGAGAGGGGTTCGAAAGAGGGCTAATTGGAATTATATAGTTTATGAACGCTCACTATAGGTACTATGTTGTTAATATCTTGTGCTAAAATAGAAATAAAGAAAATTAAAATGTCTGTCTGTGATTTCAAAATAAAGGTTTTTTCTTAAGCTCATTGATATTTAAACCTCACCAAAATCAAACAAGCGTTTTTTAAGTTTTTGTCTTGCTGTCTGCTTGTTTGTTCCTTTGTTTGTCTAGGCAAATCTCCGAAACGGCTAAACCGATTTTGATGGAACTTTCGTTGGCAGACAGAAGACTTTATACTTATATCTATGCATATAAATAAAATAGAAACGTGTGACTGAGATTTCGAAATAAAGGATTTTTTTTAATATGAGCTTATTCATCGCGGGGTTTTCACTTCAGTTTTGGAATGACAAACGGAAAAGAAAGTGTAATATAGAAAAGAAAATATACCGAAGAGAGAACGAAAGTAAATTGATCGTCCTCTCACCCTATCAAAAAGTGATTAAGTTAAAATAGGATGTTTAGGTACAAACATTTAGTCCACGCGGACGGAGCCGCGGACGGTCACTAGTTCAGTAATATTTACTCACCTGGATCCCACCATATCCTCGGGGTGCCAAAAACCTTTCGCATTCATCAGCTATATCGTCCCATTTCCACTCAAAAAGATGGACGTTTACAGAGCGATTGGGCCAATAGTGCGGATTTTTGTACGAGAATGCCACTGTACAGGACGCGATCAACAACAACGCGTGTGTAGCCCACTAAAATATAAAATTGCCTTTAATGTATAGACGCTGTATTGTGTAACAATATAATATTTTTTTAAATTTTTTTATTTAAACTGTGTCTACCTAACGAAAGGATCATCAAACTGTGATCAATTCTATTTCATGAATATGGATTAAATTGTTGCTTTATGTCACGGATTTTCGGACTTTTATGTGACAAGAGTCGTAACCTCAAGATTCTTCCTAAGTCAACAACTAGACAAATAAACATAATTATAATAATATCTGGGACATCCCGCACCGCGCCATCTAGTCCCAAAGCAAGCAAGTAGATATTATACTTGTATTAAGAGGTACTAAATAACTGAAAACATACTTTAAATATCATATATTACTTATACATATATAGATACTTTCACATCCAGACATGAAACAAATAGATATGTTCATGCACACAAATATTTGTCCCGTGCGAATCGAACTCGCGACCCTTGGCTTCGCAGTTAGGGTCTCTAACCACTCAGCCGATCGGTCAGCCAATTAAAAACAATAAAAATGTAACTAACTAAATAAACAAAGGTAAAACTAACAACTAAAAAGTAAATTATTTTTTGAACGATGGTTTTGCATAAAGTTCAACCAAGCGAAGTTGTTTTTTTTTTTTTTAATATTATTACCAATAATGAACTAACAATAATAAATGCAAATTAAGTCTTTTTTGCTTACCATTATCGTTGCGATGGCAATAATGCGACTGTTTTGGTAAATCAAATCACGAACCCAATTACGATACCTGTGATATATAATCTCACGATAATATTGTTACAGATAATATAGGTAATAAAACAATAAGCTGCTTATATACGAATTTTTCAGTGTGGTATTCGGTTCGACCAATCTTAATTAGGTACGCAATTCATTTAGGTAATTAATGCCACGTTTGAGCGCAATTTAAAACTTCGTTATTTTTTCACACTCCCAAAGCTATATATTTATGTATATGGAATGACGTAGGTGAAGTGAGCTTTTAAAAGGGTAAATTCCAGACGGGGAACTACTTGGCCAGATTTTGTATTCTTTATTTGTATCTCATCCTAACAGAACGGACTCGCAAATGGATGAAGAGGCCAACAATCTACTTCGTTATTTATCTACCAAATGCCTATCGGCATTGCAAACCTTTCCGGGGTAAAAGAAAATTAAAAAACCGTAATGCGTAAAAAATAATTATTTAAAAAGAGAAAAACCAATTCCATAATCCGTAGAATGTAAATAAAATACACTATCTTTATATCATGTGTCAATGACTATCATACAGTTTAGATACTAACCGTCCAGAGTCCCGTTGTATTTAAAACCTACTGGTATTCAATAACAATTTCGCCGAAAAATTATATTTTTATTTGTAGCCGTTTTCGAGAAACTCAATTTTTAATACTACTTGGTTTACAAATAAACACGCAACACTAATTGCACTATGACCGCCGGGTCACACCGGGGCACACGCCGAAAACCGTAAACAGCCTTGAAATTAGTTTGAAATTCACCTACAATCGCAGCAAGCGACCGCGGTGGGTGGCGGCGGTGGTGAGTGCAAAGCAGGCAGTGCGGGGTGAAGCGGGGCGCGGCGCGGCTTGCTACTGTATGTAGTCGCACAGAGACTTATGTCACTCCTGATAACCTCCTTTTTATATCTGCGAAGTTTCATAGAAATAGTTTAGTAGTTTTGGAAAATAGCCGGAACAAAAAGAAAGACAGACAACCACACAGACAAAAAGTTACCTATATCCCTACATCACTCCTGACAAACTATTCGTAATGTCTGCACAGTTTCAATAAAATCTGTAATAGTTTAGCTCGAACATACATATAGACAGTATTTAATTGAAGCCGGAACAGACAGACAGACACTACAATTTTATTAATATAGAAGACTGATTATTTCGTCAACGCTGATATTAGTGCTGCTGAAAAGGCAGATATGCTTTATTTGATGGGACTCGTATCCGAACATCAGCTGTTTGCAGTTTGTCGTATTCTTTCTTAATGTACTTTAAAAATTTCGTGAATAAAATAGTGAAGGTGAATTATTGAGAATAATGCGCGAGGTTAATTAGGCGAGTTACTAAATGTCTAGAGTAAAATGGACATCACGCAGAAAATTCAAGAACCAGTCATTACCCACTTCACGCGGCGTATAAAAAAAATGATTTGTATTATCGTGTAATTAAAACTTAAACCTTTATTCCATCAAATACTTTTTAAATGGAAATGTTCATTACATCAAACAAATTAAGAATTAGTATCCGAAAAGTTAATACGAAAGAGGACGTTGGTATGGTAACTGTGAATTAAAACTGTGTTAATAGCGTGTTAATGTCGTGATAGCCCAGAGCGCAACGAACGTGTCTCAAATTTATAAGGCCCCATAGGGCCATGGTTCGAATCCGGGCGTGTACCAATGAGTTTTTCTGACTTAAGTACACAATATCACTGACACCGTGCTTCGGAGGGCACGTTAAGTAGTCGGTCCCGGACGCTGTCAATAGATGGCGGTCGTTACAGTTCCCAACCAGCAGTGGAGCAGCGTGGTGGACTTAAGCTCCAAGCCCCCCTCCTCGCCCTGGGGAGGCCTGAGCCCCTGCAGTGGGGTAAAAAATGGGCTGATGATGATGATGATGATAGCGTGTTCTGTGGATTATTGCGACTTCGTGGTAACACCATTATGAATGAATCATCGATCGTTCCTGGTGTGATTTACAAAACCGAGAATTTTTGATAAGTCTAATGCATATTATTCACAAATGAGCATATAAGCAGAGGCTGGCTGAGCGCGCGCGGGAGCGCGGCATACCTAGTAGGTATACGGTTTGCGTTACGTGCAGGGTTGACGAGACTGGGAATTTATTACTTTTTTCATGGTTTTCATGTATGCCATTTTTTCTTGCACTTGTTGTCTAAAAGTCAAGAAAACAATCAGTACATACAACATGCTAAATTTGGGACAAACAAATGATGTATCCTTACCGTATATAATTATTAAAATATATTTGGTGGAGGGCTTTAAGTGAAAATCTATTTTACAACATTTGTATTTTTTAATTCGAATCATACTGTTACGAACAGACAGAGTAACGACCGCTATCTAGCGTCAACCAGTAAAACCACTTTGTAGAAGGGTTTTACAACAAACAAACACGAAACCCCTACTCAATACTAGATGGCGTTAGAGGAAAGAATGTTCTAGAATTATCCAATCTGGTCGATTACGTTCGTGCGAGTGGAGTGATTTCTAGAATATTCTCGAGGCTCGTTACGACCTATATAAATAGCCGCAGGAAGACGAGCCAGTCCAGTTCAGTTTTTGGGCTACTTTCGAGGCGACTTCAAAGCAAAACTAGTGATACCAGTGAAACCTACGACTTGGCTACGAGCTAGGAACATCGTTAGTGCTTAGTGTTTGGACTTAGTGCTTTGTGTTGGACCTAGTGTTAGTGAATAAAGTATTCAAAAGAGTCAGCAGGTCTTTCTCTCCAAATTCGACGAACCCTAACACGTAACAATACTTATACGAGTATTTTATTCACAGATTATAGAACTTGTTTTTCTCTTTACAGTTTATTATTTTTTACACAGACGCGACGGGCTTAACCCTTTTTTAACACGCTTATATTAGCTTCACTTGTATGTTTGTTTGTATGTAACCGACTTCTTTGAACTTGATTTTGACCCACTTCCACTGTAGCTATCGAGCTGAAATTTGGAAGACGTATGTAACTTTGACGACAATACACTAAAATTATAAACATGACCTGATGCTGCAGCCAGGGTTGTCTCCTCATGATGACACTCCTTAATAGTTAATAGCACGAACACGAAATTTTGTATTTGTGTTGCATTTTGATAGTTAACCTTGATTTTTACCACGAATTGATGCTGAAGTCAAGAGTGTTTCCTCATGATGACACTCCTCAATAGTTAATAGCACGAACACGAAATTTTGTATATGTGTTGCATTTTGATAGTTAACCTTGATTTTTACCACGAATTGATGCTGAAGTCAAGAGTGTTTCCTCATGATGACACTCCTCAATAGTTAATAGCACGAACACGAAATTTTGTATATGTGTTGCATTTTGATAGTTAACCTTGATTTTTACCACGAATTGATGCTGAAGTCAAGAGTGTCTCCTCATGATGACACTCCTCAATGGTTAATAGGACGAACACGAAATTTTGTATATGTGTTGCATTTTGATAGTTAACCTTGATTTTTACCACGAATTGATGCTGAAGTCAAGAGTGTCTCCTCATGATGACACTCCTCAATGGTTAATAGCACGATCACGAAATTATGTATAGGTGTTATAATTTGATATGACCTTGATTTTTACCACGAATTGATGCTGAAGTCAAGAGTGTCTCCTCATGATGACACTCCTCAATGGTTAATAGCACGATCACGAAATTATGTATAGGTGTTATAATTTGATAGTTAACCTTGATTTTTACCACGAATTGATGCTGAAGTCAAGAGTGTCTCCTCACGAGGATACTCCTCAACAGTTAATAGCACGCATACCAAATTTTGTATATACGTTGCATTTTCATAGTTAACCATGATTTTTACCACGAATTGATGCTGAAGTCAAGAGTGTCTCCTTATGATAACACTCCTCAATGGTTAATGGCACGAACACGAAATTTTGTATATGTGTTATATTTTGATAGTTAACCATGATTTTTACCACAAATTGATGCTGAAGCCAAGATTGTCTGCTCATAAGGATTCTCCTCAGTGGTTAGTAGCACGGATATGAAATTTTATACGTTACTTCATCGTTTTATAGGTAATTGTGAGTTACACATGTACGTATGTAAATTTAGGTGAAACGTAGTTTAAAATATTTTAAGACTAAAAATGAAAAAATAAATTATAGTTTAAAACACGCTTTAAAAGCAAATTGATAAAAATCAGGAAATAACCTTTATTAGTATAAGAACAATGTGATTAACGAGAAAATTAATGTTATTGTGAAAAAGCGTGGGGTGCAATGAAATATAATAACTGACATCGAGCACCTCAAACTTTTTCACAATAACATTAATTTTCTCGTTAATCACGAGTTCAAGTTCAACAAGTTCAATTTGCTTTTAAAGCGTGTTTTTTAGTTTTTTAAACTATAATTTTTATATTACTGTTTTTTTTTTAAATTGAAAATAACTAAAATTCTCTAGTGTTTTTATTCGGTTTAGGGCTACACAATCAGTAAATTGGTAAAATGGCGTTAGTTATAGATATATATGTAAACATTTTCATTTGATACACATATTGTTCTAATTATACAAATTTCTTTTAACTTCCAACTCTCTTTTTTGATTGTCAGACTTCATATTTAAATATTGCATAGTCTATGTGACAAGTCGTTATGTTACAGCGCATTGCAAAGAAATAGACATACAAACAAACATACATACACTCGAAAAGCATTACCCCGCAGTCAGGTAAAAAAGTTAAGAAAAACGTTCTTCTATTGGACTTTTTTTGGATAAAAAAAAACGAAAAAAGAAAACCCATGGGCTTGCGTGCGTTAACAGTTTGTACTAAGTAATTATCATGAAATATGCATACATATATCTTGACTTATTAAAATGTGTTGAGAATAATTGTAATCAATATATTAACAGCGAATGTAGCTATGAAATATCTATTATTATTAATTTACTATTGTTATAACAAACAGACAAACATACTTTAATTTTTACCTAGCAGGTATGTAATTTAGATAGTTAAGTGATTTCTGATTGCGAATCAGGTAAGGTCAGATCAAATATAAGATTAGGAATTTATTTATCATGGATAATTCGATGCCTACCTAATATTGTATCGTATTTATTCGAATACGGTGACGACATGACGAATTGATATTATCTATATCAGCGTATCTAATCTTTCGTAAATTTAATCATGTTGTTTGTTAAAAGTAGGTAAACTAAAGACACAAATCAAACGGGTAACTTAGACAAGTTGTGACAAAATCATGTTACTAATTAGTTTTGCTCTTATTAATAGGAAGTCGCAAAAATATTGTTGATCTAGATATTGCTATTCGATGCTTTAGGTACTTAGGTTCTGCTCACAGGTTTGTTCTGCTACTTTAATAAGAATAGCCCATGCCATCTCTAATGATTAGATTTTTGGTGTCGCTATAACAACCACTGGAGCATGTGTAACCTGGATATTTGACGAAATTTTTATCTTATCCATACACTTTAACTAGTTTTTATTGTGTCAAACTGTAAGTCTATTATGGAATTTAGTAATACTGGAACGTAAATTCGATTCAATGACTGATCGATTGGCCGAGTGGTTAGAGAATCTAACTGCGGAGCCAAGGGTCAAGGGTTCGATTTCGGCCAGAGAAAAATACTTGTGTGCATAACTATTTGTTCCGTGCCTGAGTGTAAAATAGGTACCTATAAAATTATATGTTATTAGAAATATTTAAATGCGTTTATCAGTTGTATAATACCCATAATACAAGCTCTGCTTACTTTGAGACTAAATGGCGATATGAAGGCTGTCCCAGGTATTATTGTTATTTTTATTAATTCTTTTATTTTGTAGCCACGCTTGTATTAATTGTCAAGAATTATTAAAGAATTTGGCTGTAGATTTGGTGAGTGAAGTTTTTATCCATCGCTCATAAATTATAAAATTCATTTGGTCATGATAATCAAAACTTTTGACTCTCTATCTAAATAGTAAGAGTGCTGGGCAGGAAACCTTTCAGATATCGCGTGTAGAATTATCAGTCTCAGACACACGTTTTTATCTGGCCATCAATTAGGTTGTCGGATCGTCTTTCCGATTTGTGCGTATAGAATACATATGACTCGTACGTATACACGATATCTCCATCGTCTTTACGATAACTTTTAATTCTAATAAATGTTCTATCATTATCAGTCGTATATTTTGTTTTTTTACTAAAAGTCGACTATAAGAATTTGTCTGTCTACAGCGAAGATCTTGTTTACTCTCAAAATCCTACGAAGACTATTAGCTGTTGGAATTTTAATATCCCCTCTAAGTTTTATGCATAATTTATTCGAGGTACATAATTCTTTATTTGGTAGATGAAAGTTATGAACACATCTCTTTACAACATCTTGGTCAAAACTATCGATGTCAACACGTTTGACATGAATTTTCTAGAATATGATTTTTTTAATCTCGAGCTGGGTGTCACTTCGGCTAAGGATTCGCCACCACCTAATGCTCTTAAACTGCGAAAGCTAGAGAGTTGAAGTATTCTCAGTAAAGCAAGCTTTGATTGTGGTGATGACGTAATAAGCGTTGATAAGGAGCGTCGAATTGAAGTCATTGAGAGCTGTAACTCCAAAAGTAGTAAAACTTTAAGTTGCTCATGAGTGAGCACTGAATGGTGCTAGTTGAGTAGGATAACCATAACGTTACTAAATTCATTTTTAGAGCCTTTAATCGCAAAATGCCTAAGGGAACACGCTTTATAAATAAAATGCATCGCCGTAACAGAAGTGATTAAAAATGTAAAGAAGTTTCATAGGTATCGAATGAGGCAAAAAATTGCCATGAGAGATGAGCCAGAGAGTCAAAAGGAGACCCCGATCTAAGCGTGAAATTAGCACTCGAGCGAGCTTAGTAAGTAGTATGTATGGTAAAAACGATTTTAATAAGGCCTATGATAACTAAAATAACATACAAAAAGCATCAAAATGTAAGGCGAACGTAAATTATTATTTACTAGTGACCTGCCCCGGCTCCGCACGGGTAGCAGACCACGTGTCGTAGTGTTGCATCAGCTTGTTTCGTCGAACATGTGGATTACTGTAAATTAGATGCAAATGTAACGTAAGTTCATCCTACTTAGAGTATTTTATTGTATTTTATTTTCAATTATATAAATATTTCCGTATTCCATAAATATTGAAAAAGAAAAGAATATATACATAAAAAAATATTTCTTTGTATACAATATTGATAGCTTCTGTCTAATTTTATATCACGCGTGTTGTGTCGGTATGGGGAGGGACGGCCGCTTGTAGCGTGATAGTTTTTATTTCGCGATAACTCCTAAGATATTAATTTGAATTATATGATGTAAAGCACAATCATAATATGCATGAAATGCTGAAGGTAAATACCAAAATTTAATTTGATAAAGATTAATATTGTATCCGTATAAATTGCTTTCCAATTACCGTATCATATATCACCATTTTCTTAAACAAACATAAGTATAGTAAGCTATCCATAAAAGATAGACATATGTTATTGCGACTTTTTGTTAGTTCTATAAAAGAGGAACAATTCCTCCGTACATTGTTTTATTAAATCTCAAAGGGATTAAGCAGCTTTATCGGTGAAAGCTCGCAGTCGGCTTGATTTTTTCCGACGTTTTCAGCAACAATCGTCATATTTCAACTAACTTGCACAAAACATTAATGAATTATACACACAAACCTTTCTCTTGAAACACTTCGTCCACTGGTGTAAACCATATGCAAATCCGTTCGGTAGTTTCTGGGTTTATCGCGTTCAGACAGACAGACAAACGCGGCGGGGCACTTTATAATATGTGACTTTTGGATGAATAATTTGAAATGTATATTTATCGTTGATACCGTGATGATCTATTCAATGTATTTTTATTAACTTGCCTACCATTTGGTTTCTGAATTATAGCCTCTGGAAAGTACATATTTTTCGTGTCGTAATTTTTCCTGTCGAGTGAGACGTTCATCGAATTCACATCAAAAATAAAGCAATATAATTTTTTTTTAAATTATTTTATTTATTTCAAACACAATTGAAGATAAAAATTCATGATACGAACCTCTGGTGCCCCTGGTTTCAACATGTAGGCTAAGGAACTCTGTTTTTTCTCAATAAATCATTTTTTTCGGGCAATCAGAATATTAGCAATATCAACGTTATAAATGTAATTTTTCTAAAAAATGTTATCGCGCTTCACCATGTTAAACTCAACCCCAATCCAAAAATTATGATTTCGTATAAGTGCCCAAGTCCTTTTCAACCCCATAAAACCCCGAACCTGGCGGATGAAAACTTATTTAAAAAACTCTACTAGATTCCTAAACAGTGTTAATTGAAAGAAATAAATATTATTTTATATCATCGTCATCATCATCATCATTATCATCAGCCCATTTTACCCCACTGCAGGGGCTTAGGCCTCCCCCAGGGTGAGGAGGGGGTCTGGAGCTTAAATCCACCGCGCTACTCCAATGCGGGTTGGGGATTGTAACGACTGCCATCTATTGACAGCGTCCGGGACCGACTGCTTAATGTGCTCTCCGAGGCACGTAGTCAGTGATAGTAATGTACTTAAGTCAGAAAAACTCATTGGTACACGCCCGGATTCGAACCATGACCTTATAAATTTGAGACAGGTTCGTTGCGTTCTGAGCTATCACGACATTATTTTATATTATTTTATTTTATTGATAAGGATGAAATAAAATATTTCCTACAATTAAAAGATTATCATAAAGATGGAAAATTGTGTATACAAACGCAACATACCTATGTGCATTCTATACGCACATTAGCGAAGAATATTGGTCTGACAACACAATTGAAGTGCCGAAAACACCTCTATCGAAAGGTCAGAGACTGATAACTGTACACGAACGTACGATTTTCGAAGAACTGACTTCTATTCTTAGTGATGAAGTATGGAGTCTCAGTAACAAACCTCGTCAAGGACGTCCAAAAACCGGCGTCACCTAAGAGAACATAAACGCTGAGGGACTGCTGATTCTTGAAAATAAAAATGTGATTTACCATGAAATAGAGGTATCTTTGGGTATTTTAAAGACTACATTTCATAAGATACTGCATGTAGAGCTAGGCGTGAGAAAGCTGGTTTCCTGTTAGATTTCGCATCTGCTTGGCGAAAATTACAAAGCGACCCGTACCGAACCGAGGAAGTCACAGAAATCTGCCGCGTTCAAGCGAGGCAAGTCAAAATATCTCTACAACATCATCAATGATGAATAATCCTGGTTGTACTCCCCCAATAAATAATTTCAGCTATTATTAGTTTAATGTGTTCAATAATAATTTAAAAATTTGAATAATTTATGGTGTCATCTTAACACTTGAAAGAATAAATTTCTGTTGGAATTCCCTTTTACATGTATTTAAATAAAAGTGAGGATTTATTTCTTTGAAATTTTAGTGTGTAAAAAAATCATAATCGAATGAGCCATTGAATACTTTTTGACACTTGGACGTACGTTCCTCAACTTAAATACTTACAACGGACATACGTAACTCACTTGTAGATTAGACTATACATTAGATTAGATTAGATTATACAGATTGTTGACGAATTGAGATTGAGTTCAATAAATCGATAATATTTTTTTATTAAACATTTATTTCGAAAAAGAACTTATACATATATCGGTTGTTGTATTTGATGTCATTTTTCTAACACGACGAAATGTTGCTTGAATCCAGTTCCTTTTCTCAGAGACGTGACTGGAAATTAAAGATTAAATTTATATAGAGTATTAAAACTATTAAATTTTTTAGGGTTCCATTGTCCTAGTTATACATATTTGTAACCGGTACACAAGTGAGTATTTTAATCTTGAAAAAAATTAAGTTACGTGCCTCCTATAGGCGCAAAGCGAAAGTTACAAAAATTTGACTTCTGAAGTTTTTGATGGTTTTCTTAAATTAAGTGCCGTTTAGTAGTATTTGGCTATAAAATAAAAAGGCCTTAAACACTTGAATCACTGTTCGGAAAAATCTGAAAAAATCATATTATACTACTACTATAGCACATATTACAAAGTTACTAGGAAAACTATCCATTTAGAGACAACAAGTTCACTAGTTACATTTGATCAAGTTTATGCATAGTTTAATTTTGCACTAATGATTTTGATTGGTGATGAGTTTTGTTGTTGGCATGATTATAGAACCCTATCGTATGCGTGACTCGACACGCACTTGATCAATTTTTCATGGTTAATATTTAGTTAGAAGGTTGGTAATACAACAGTATTATAAAATAACAAAAATATCTGACCTCAGATCCGATGTGTATGGCCAACATCATGTCATACTCGTTGGCACCGACGTATATTTGGGCCATGCCGTCGTTACCCACAGTGACCGATTTGCCATCACACCAGCCACCGGCATTGCTTCCGGATATCACGTCGCAATAGGTGCCCGCGGGCAGACATGTCTGCGGTGATGTATTTTTAAAATTGAGTGAAATTCATTCTGGACTAATAGATCAAATCATATTTTCAATGGTCAAACTCACCTGCAAGTTTTGATTAAGATCCCACATATCATTGTTGAAGGCAATGAAGGCGTTGCCGCCACGGCAGAAGGCTATCTGGTTGCTACCGTTGTCCCACCAATCATTAACGCCAGAATTGCCAGCTACGTTTCTGAACCTGACCATCCCAAAAATTTGTCTCCAACGGTGTTGACAAACCCAACCGTTTCCGCACGTACCGTCCTGCAATACAGAGTAATCAAAATCAGATACGTGGAATTAAGTTAATTAACAATAATTCAATCCTTGTGCTGGGTATGCATTGTATTGAGCCCATATTAAAATATATTATAAGTGAAGTAATGATTCAATTAATATTTTAAGTATTTAATGGACATATATTCATAATTTATTTCATGAAAAACATATTATAATATATGTACAAAAGTACCGAGTTAATCGAAGGAGAAATAATATTCCCGTTGTGATCCATAGGTGGACCTTGCTGGAAATCCTGGAAATCATAGCTGCTCATGATCTGAGGTTCTCCGTAGGTATGGGCCAAGAGGAACGCTATAGCTGCTCTATATGGCTTAGGACGTTTATAATTCAACACTATCAAATCATTGCCATCATGAATTCGTTCGTTATCATGATTTTCGACGAAAGCCAAAGCGTCTCCATTATCCACAAAGCCCCAAGATGGACCCCAACCAGACAGCCATCTTAGTTGGTCGCGTCCTGAAAATATCCAGCAATATGTTACTTCAATGATTATTCGGTGCAGTAAATTAATATCTACTCAAACTGATTCACGTTGACGAGTCAGCAATGCCGTTTAGCAGTGATGCTGCATCATTTCGAATGAATCTGAATCGCGCTGCCAAGTCGCGTTCCTAAGCATGGAATGTTCAAATAATTCTACATCGAAAGTCATTTTTGATCCAAACACTAACGCAATTTTTATTGATATAGGTCTGGGGCCGATAACCGACGAAAGGATGTATTTGAAGCACTAAACAATAAATATACAATCAAATCACCTATCACCTATACTTTAAAATAAAAAAAAAAATCAAAGTAAAAAATTGTTTTTCGGTTCGTCCATTTCAAAGCTGTTAACGTTTATGCCTAATCTACGAGTATACTTGAACTGTACAAAACGTAACTATACCATAAAATATCCAATTTCTTTTGAATTTTCTATATTAAGGTGTCACTGAAACACTGTCTAACTTTCTTTGCTTGACCTTATCTTATATCGGATTTTTTTCATTTTCGCTATAAAATGTTTAAGATATATAGCAAGTTTTTATGCTGAAATTTCGTTTTTTGTAAACAAATTGGATTTTTCATCAAAGCTCAATTAATAGAAACAAAGGTAAAAACGAAATTCAAAAGTTACTCGAGTCGTCTACTGCTCATATATGGCATCGACAAAGTTGTAGACTTGTAAAAACTGTAAATAAATTTACCTCGGAAACAGTTCCCCAATGCTTCTCCAACATGAAATTCTATAATAGCTCCAATTGACGTGTATTCATGTCGGCTGACGGCTTCATTGCCGAATTCAACAACTTCTTGATAGATGTACGGACGCGCGTTGGGGGGGAAACCGTGATCTGTATTGAGATCGTTTAGGCGACTGTAAATTATACCCAGATCTCCAGGCCACATGTGTTTGGCGGCATCGATCCTGCAATTATATATACAATTTTGCAGTCGTGATTCTACAATTTTAACATATAAAATATTTTGGTTTTGCACTTCTAGGAAGGCCGGCTATTTGAAAAGTATCAACTACCGTAGATGATGTCCTATAGTGAAAGTGTGAAATTATGTAAATAATTTTTTCCATACTCTAGTAGTAATAAATTTCATTATCTAATAGAACATACACTCCAAAAATGTTAAATATGAAGAACTAGGGTACCTGAAACCTGCTACTCCTAGGTGTATGAGGTGATTCATGAAACTGACCAGTTTATATCGGACATGTTCGTGTGCTTGATTGAGATCTTTCAAGCCCTCCAATTCGCAGTTACGTACCTGAAAAAAAAGAATGTTTATATATTCTATTTATTACTTTTATTGTTTCGTTCTTCGGGTGCAGGCAATGTTTCCGAAAAATATTTGGTTTGTTCGGTTGACCGAGGTTAACCGACGATCAGCGTTTACTGTCGATTTCATGCCTAAAACCTAAAACTTTATAATATTTATCAAGCATGAATATTATTTTATTTTTTTGTCCATGAAAAATTTACAAAAAAAAAACCTGTACCTTACTCTATGCTCACTACAAAATATTTCCCAAAGCCAGTACTGCTTTGAGTATAATAACAAAACACTCACCCTAGTAGCGTTATTCATATAATCATCTTGACTAATAACACATTGAGGCCAGTTGAAGTGTTCTCGTGTGTAGGGTACCGCAGGATAGTACCATTCACTGAAGTCAGCGGTATTGCCGGCGGTCCCGTAATTCTCTGGAGGTTCTCCTGTCATATGGTTGACGATGGCGTCCACGTAAATCCTGAAAAAAAAAACGTGAGAATTGTCCTGTTTTTTGCTCACCGTAACGTTTTCCGAAATTAGTAAAGGGAGACGGAAATAACGGAAAAGATAGAGACAGTTTTTTCAGAGCGTTTTCCTGTAGCTGCAATGGTTTAAGTAGCTGCCATTACTGCCTCATCTCCAGTCGTCACTCTGATTGTCACATTTAATTTGATATAAAATAGAACATAGAGTAAATAAATAATAACATAATTCTTAATTAGAATAGGATTTCTTAATTTTTGATTAGTGAATTGTGTAAACAAACTGCCTGAAGAAGTATTATTGTTTGTGTTATGACAACCTTTCAAGTATTCGAAAACCTTGTTTCATTTTCGTAGTGTGTTGTTACCTACCTCACACCAACATTATTGCATCGCCGCAACATGTTGGCGAATTGTTGTTCGTCGCCCGAACGCGTCACAAGTTGATACGACATTGACTGGTAGCGTTCAAACCACGAACGTTGGTACGCCCACAGTACCACATTTTCATTAGGCGGTGAAATCTAAAATATTTAAGAAATTGTTTAACACAGCGTTAAATTCTCAGTTCTTTTTATCTTTTTATTTAGTATTTACATAAAATAAAGCATTATTAAGCACTGCTAATACTTTATATGTAATTTTGGAATGGTAGTTTGTTCGTCCGTTCGCACGCTAAACGTCTTTAGTTTGCAAGTACCATTCTGGAGCTAATTGAAGCCAATAGAGGACATGGAAGACTTAAGGGTACGAATACTTTTGAAACTGCACACAGAGTTTTGACCTTTGGTTTCGCAAGCGCCATTTTGGAGATGATTGGTGTAATTGGAGAGTTACGAATTTGGTAAGCGGTACTTACCAAATTCGTAAGTTTTGATTTGTTACTTTTGACATTGAAAATGTCTAAGGGAACGCTCGGCATGGGAGAAAAACGACGGGATTGCGTCATTTAAAATGGCAAAAACGCGAATTATTACACGTAAATATCAATAAATGGGGCGAAAATTACACCGTCAATAAAATGTGCTAAATATGAAATGTAATAAAATAACGGTAATTTTATACTATCATATATTTCCATATGTCACAAGAAGTGGCAAAAGTAAAGGCAAGAAATTATCGAAACAATCGACAAACTCACCTGAATCCCACCATATCCTCGAGGAGCCAAAAACCTTTCACATTCATCTGCGATATCGTCCCATTTCCACTCAAAAAGATGGACGTTCACAGAGCGATCGGGCCAATAGTGCGGATTTTTGTACGATAACGCCCCTGTACAGCACGCGATCAGCAACAACGCGTGTAGGGCCCACTAAAATATTAAATAAAAATATATCGGTTTACTATTTTATCTTCTTGTCATTCTGCTTCTATGTACTACAATTTTGTCTATTTTAATGTGGGTACGTAATGAATTATATTTTCACAATTATATGATATTTAAAGTCCTGAATTAGTAGTAAGTAGGCATTTAAGTTGGTAAAATTAATGAGAAATAGGTAATAATAATATAATAGTAATAAAAACATATACATCTAAAAACATTTACATCGCAACAACGTCTAGGCCCCAAACTAAGTAAGCATTAGTTTGTGTTTTGGGTACCAAACAAAGACACCACATACATATAACAACCAAGAACCGGTCGGTACCAGTATCAATGTTCATCATGTAAATCCTGATCCGACCTGGGATTCGAACCCTGGACCCTCAGCTTTGTAGCTAGCTATTGGTCGCTTTTTGGTTGCCAGGTAGCTATATATGGCTCTTACATATAAATAAGTCAATATAATCAAAAAATAATTAAATATCTGAGGAACGCTTACCATTGTTATTGATATACTCGTAGGAATGTCACAATAATACGACTGTTTAATATATATGTTACTCTATCAGAATTTAATTTTATCTCACGATAACTTTATCGAATAACGTAAAGTTAGATTAAGTAAATAAACAAGTAGGTAGCCGTCAAGGAATTAGCTTTCGTGTGAAGTTCGATTTGTCAATCGATTATTGTTCACCGACTTCAAAAAGAAGGAGGTTCTATTTTCGTCTGTATGTTTTTTTATGTATGTTTACCGATATCTCCGTCGATTGTGAATAGATTTGAAAAATTCCTCTTTTGTTTGAAAGGGTATACTCCTGAGGTGGTTTCAGTGTCACTAAGTCAAGATCTGGTGATGGAATCGTAGGTAATTCGAGGGATACCTCAAATCTTCCAGGCGTGCATAGTGTACTTGAGTTTTATTTTTTAGTTATTCAAGTGTTTGTGTCTCGGAGTTTTCATCTCATACTGAAGCAACAGCACTCCTTAACGGTTAGGAGTTAGGGGATGATATTAAGATTTGTTGACAGCTTTCTCCAAACGCCC
Source organism: Luffia ferchaultella (assembly GCA_949709985.1). Lineage (NCBI taxonomy): Eukaryota > Metazoa > Arthropoda > Insecta > Lepidoptera > Psychidae > Luffia > Luffia ferchaultella. The sequence goes on along the minus strand of OX453255.1, from coordinate 20,269,715 downwards.
CTGTCCCTTCCCTTATGTTCTCGGTGCTTTGAGTTGAACTGAAATCCAAAATATTATAAATAAAAAAAATAGTTTAAAATTTAAACCCGAGTACGGGAACTCTGAGGAATAAAAATTTGAGATTCTGTTATACTCGGGGTACAGCCGTAGTCCCTCCGGTCGGGTTTTAATTCTTGAACTTAATTTTTGGGTCGTTGAACGCAAGGTTAATTTTGTTCGCATACGATAGAAGGATGCAGTGACAATGGTACCAAACGCTCCCACGAATCATATATGATCCTTTACACGTGGTACCTGTTGAAATTAGAATTTTTTTTCTTATTTTCATGTATAGTATAGACCAAATACAACAACGTTTTTGTAGCCCCACTTTTGTTGATACTATGTTTATCAAACAAATAAAATGTTTATATAATATTTTTATGATAACGTATTTATAAATCTAATAAAATAAAACGGTTGTGATTAGACAAGCCGAGATTAATTATAAGTAATTCGTTTCAGTCAGATAATGGATTTCTGAGAGAAGATATCAAACAAAACATGTAAGAATTAAATCCATTTGAAATCTATACTTAATATTATAAAGCTGAAGAGTTTGTTTGTTTGTTTGTTTGTTTGTTTGTTTGAACGCGCAAATCTCAGGAACTACTAGTTCGAATTGAATTTTTTTTTTGTGTTGGATAGTCTATTTATTGAGGAAGGCTATAGGCTATATGTATAAAATAATACTATCTGTCTGTCTGTCCATTTGAGTAAATCTCCAAAACGGCTAAACTGATTTTGATGAAACTTCACAGATATGGAAATGAAGTGGTCAAAAGTGACATACACTACTTTTTGTATGTCTGTATGTACGTCCATCTGTCTATTCGAGCTAATCTCCAAAACGGTTAAACCGACTTTAATGGAATTTCACGGGTATGAAAAGGAGGTGGTCAAAAGTGACATACGCTACTTTTTGTCCGTCTGTTTGTCTGTACGTCTATGTGTCTATTCAAGCTAATCTTCAAAACGGCTCAACAGATTTTAATGAAACTTTGCAGACGTGAAAGAAGGTGTCAAGAGTGACATCGGCTACTTTTTGTGTCTGTCTGTCGTTTGTCTTCACTGATCTATCAACGTAGATAAAGCCGAAACTACTAAGTCTAGAAAGCCGAAATTTGGAACAGTGGTTTATTTTATAACGTATACATTTTTTATGAAAGGAATATTTGGAAATGTCAAATTTCAAACAAATGAGGGAGGGACGGAAGGGCTTTGTATGAGTCTTTGTTCTTTAAAGTTAGAAACATAAAAAAATTGACATTAACAAATAATGATGTCTTTCAGGGTTTTTGGATTTCCACATTTTAAGGGTGGGAAACGGGAGGTGAAAAGTATGGGAGTATCGGTTTTCCTAAAGGAGTGGGGAGAATGAAGATTGAAAGTTTGAATGGGTGAACCCAATATTAGTTTCAGCAAAAAGTATGTATAAACCATTTCGAAAGTTAATACTACCTAAAACAGGAATGTGTAGTCTACGCAAGCGAAGCTGCGGACGGTCGCTAGTGTATAATAAAATGGTAACGAGGCTGTGGCGGCTTTGCAAGTTATTTCGTAGTGAGGCAAAATTGAGCAGTGATGATATTTTTTTTCTTTAATTTATGGTTGTATAAAAAATTTTATAAAATGTATTCAAAATTTTTATTTTTTATGATGTAATGATATGTATAGAATTAAATGTTATGCAACCGTAAAAAAAAATAAAGTCTGACTACTTAATAAATGTAGGTAATGAGGGTAATAAATATGTAGACAAAGTGATAGAGAACACGTCCCTCAGTCGAAAGAAAGCATCACCAGCACTATCCTCACCACAAGTCAGCTAGGTAGGCCCATGTAGCTATGAGTTCATGTCATCATTATTGGGACGAAATAAAATACGCAAGTAACATATCGTTTGTGTGAACACCTAAAATATAAAAAAAAAATTAATTTCAAATCTATTCTACGCTGTTTCACGTCAGCAAAGTCATCTATTATTTTGTTATAAAATTTAGGGAATTCGTTAATAATTTGTTTTAACAATTGTTTTTCTATTCATAACAGTGCGAGGTCATTAAGGCGGGCTTGAGCGATAGTATTTCTTAAATATTTTTTATGCGTTTTAAGCACGAAAAATTTCGCTCAACTGATATGCTAGTTACGGGCAGTGTTAAAATTTACAGTAGGTACAAATTTTACGAATTCGGGAAAGACCTCTTCTAGACAATTGATTATAATAAAATCCAGTACTTTAGTTGTAGACTCCAAATTAATTAAATTATCATCACAGTGAATAACATCAAGTTCTGCCTTCAATTTAACGAATTTAAATATTATATTATAAATTATACCCGTACGTTTTGAATTTACTGTTTTGAATTTGCGTCTGGTCTACGCATCGGGTAACCGGAGGGCTGACGCTTACTTCGGCCAACGAATGTATTGCCATACAACGAGGTAATGCCGCCAGCCTTTTGGGCACTTTACCGCACAGCACTGATTTAGATGATATTTTTTTATTCGTAGGTATTTTTAGTTTTTAATTTAATTAAAAACTATGGAAGCAATCTAAAAATATTAAGTCTATATATACAATCTTAAAAGCTAAAAATAACCAGTCCCTGGAGAACCTGATGCAAAGGTACCTATAACGCTCGCGGCATTACCGCGCTGGATCGCTATGGCGAGCCTCTGCATCAGAAACGACCCCGAACGAGGGTCGCAGCCCCTCTCCTTAAGTCGGCGACCGATGCTCCTAATTAAATTTCTGGCCTCGAGGCTCCAACAGCCCGTGGTCTCCACAGCAAAAGAAACGAAGATATAGGATTTTTCCAAGTTTGAGTATTTATTGTGTTTTTAATTAGTGTTTAATTTGGTGTAAGCTTTTATTTTTAATTTGTAAATTACAACAAAAACAACAACAAAAACAAAAAATGTTTTTATTCAAAGTAGAATTACAAGAATCGCTTTTTGAACGTCGATTTGGTACTTAGGCCTAAAAATACAACCAAAAACAAACGAACTACTAAACAAAAACATACATTAACAATCATTAGTATATGCAAAACAACAAAAGGAAAATATACCAAATAAGGTAATTAAACTGTATCTACATATGTCATTCTAGGAGCGCGTTCCCTCGACACCACCCACCAAAGACCAGGCTGTAGTATCTTCAAAGTATTCTATGAGCCTATAATATGCTTTAGAGCAAAGGATCTTTTTGATATGATTTTTAAATTTATTTTCCCACATATTGGTAATTGTGTCCGGTAGCTTGTTATAAATTCTTTGAAAAAAGCCCCAGAAATGATCCATTAACTCTAGTCAGCCTAGGGTAGCCTCAATTTGTCCCTTATTCTAATGTTATAATTATGTGCCTACATTGTTCTCTTTCATATATTCAAAAAGACCGAAAGATATTAAAATTATTGCGGTAATCGTCAAAACGTTCAAAGTACAGAAATCGATATTTTACTCGGAGATCATTTTCAAACATTCTTGAATACTTTCTGTCAGTAGGAAAAGAACTCTTCTTCTGAGAACAACACAAAAGAGGCCGGTGTCTACATTGGCCGCAAGCCGTGACGCGGCCTTACCAAACGAGAGCGTAGTCCATCGTTGTATGATTATAAACTCTGGTTTCCTCCGTATAAACTACTAGACAATGCTAAAATGACACGTCTTGGTCGGCCACGTCACCGATAGCCTCAGGTGGACTCAGCTTGCTTTATCGCGTCGGTTCGGACTTCGAATGCAGAGCGTTTATTATGCATATAATTATCATCACAAAATATATCTACTTGTCGCAAAGTTTTGTCGTAGAATTTGTTTCTATAGATTAAATAGTAAGTAATTATTGTAAAACGTAAGCTCTCGAATAATATAAAAAAAATATTTATGATCAGCAATTTCTTGTGGATAATCGGTAGATTTAAGTGAGGCTCTGCCTCACTTGCTTCACCCGTAAAGCCGCCACTATAACAAGGTTAATCCTGTGCCTACGATATTTTTCCAAAACAATAATTTTATGGACAATATTGTACTCAAAGTGATCTTTTTTTGAATTTTGGTTTGTGGGTGCTTATATGTACACCAAAACCAAAACTCAAAAACCACTGAATCTATTTCGATGAAACTTTTTGTAATTTATTAGTCGTCACCCAAGTTCTAATCTAAAACACAATTTATTTTGTCTGTTTGTATGAACACGATAAAATCTAAAACTGTTATACTGATTTAAATATTTTTTTTATTTCTTAGTCTTAACCCAGGATCTAATTTAAGTTACAATTTCTCACGCTTTGTTGTCTAGGGACTAAACAGGGAACGATTTCCTCAATGATTTTTTAAGACAGGATGATAACCAACAAACAAAAACCAAATTGTAGTTCAGTCATTCGTTATAATCCTTAAATTTTTTAACATTTTCAGGGTTATATCAATTTATGTTAGAATTGTGTATCATGAGTGGGTACACAAAAAAAAAGAGTTCTGGTATCAAGAAAATATAGTCTTCAATATATACAAATACCGCATATTTTAGGATTAATGCAATTTGCATTGATTTAAGAATTCTTTTTCTTCCGTGTACACATAAAAAAAAAAAAAAGAATTTTTATATCAATGCAAATTGCATTGTTCCAGGAATATGCGATACTTTGTATATATTGAAGACTATATGTTCTTGATACCAGAACTGTCTTTTTCTGTGTATGTACACATGTTAATCTCCTACTTACTGCTTAATCTCGTCTTTTTTATTTTATTAATAATAAATGTTTCTTCAAAACGGCTTTTTCATCATCATTGGCTTTTATAGTTAGGTATGTAGATTTTTGAGAAATACTAAATAAAAATCGATGAAGTGCGAGCCTAACTCGCGCATCGAGGGTTTCGTATCTACCTACACAGAATGTTTGTGTTATGTATCTATGTTTACATATTAGGTTTCCGAGCTAGACATCGCTACAACCCGTTAAAGAATAAATGTTTGTTTATATTGGTCATAGTTTACAAACCACAGTTAAAAATCGACGTTTTCAGTAGGCATTTGCTGTTTATATATTATATAGGGCACAAAATACAGGAATTGCTAATTCCCCACTTGTTTTACACTCAAACTACGTAAAAGGAGGGTTAAGATTTTAGTAATCTATGAATGTATGTGGGATGTTCATTTGTGCCTGTTTGTACCCTCATATCTCCTAAACCACTTATCGTATTTTGACAAATAAGATGTCATTCATTGTATCCCATGTCAAAGGACATAAAATCAATTCACACAAAACAAAAAATGGCCAATTATTTATCCTCAATTTCACACATTGAAAACATTTCAAGGTACATTTCAGGTTTGGTGTAACATGTAATGGTAATGAGTGCTGATGAACTATAAACTTGTAATTTTTTTTTACATTTTATAAGTCAGCTCAAAAGACTCACAAAGACTCATATCCGCGAGTCAAAATATTCAAGCAAGGTGAACTATCACAAAATAGGTTTTTTTTAAATAACGTATTTTCATTGCTTTGAATGGCGTTTGGAGTTTTCAGAAAAATTGTAGACCATAAAACTCTAACGAACTTGGTCTTTTGGAATATTTTATACCCTTAACCATTCTTGAGATAAAGCTCCAAAATGGGAGCCCGTTGTAAATGTTATGCACAGCTTTGACTTTGAAGAGTGCTAGTATTAAAGTAATGACGGATTTATTTGTAATTACCTGGGTATGGTAAACTATGTAAGTATCGAAGTTTATACCTAACTATGCACAAAGAGTTGCATTGCAACCAATTCAGATGTTTATTAAAAAAGGACAGGGAGTGGTGCTGGGATGCGACACATGATGTTGAACGAGATAAAGCGTGCGCTATGCGAGGGTCCCTTTAGGCTGCATATGCGCCGCGGCCACCCGCGACGACCTGTCATCGTAGTATCTGTGGACGCAAGGGCAATTGGGTTGGGCGCCGCCGCGCCGCCGCAGCATTTATGCAGGATGGCCGCCCAGTTGAATTTGCTTTAGCCACACTCACGTCTACGCAACACCGGTATGCGCAAATAGCAAAAAAAGATACTAGCAATTGTTTTTGTTTTGGTCGTCATTACATCACCGTCGAGAGCAATCACAAGCCTTTGAAAGCTTTATTTAAAAAATCTCTAGAATCGGTTCACACACGTTCGGTTTCAGCGAATGACATAAAAGCGTCCGTGTGCAACGTTATGACGTAACTGTAACCTATAAGCCGGGTAAAATATATGTAGGTGGCTGATACATTATCGCGAGCAGCGTTACTTGATAAGACGCAACGTAATGTACCTACGTAATAGACGTAGACGAACAAACTTGTTTTATAGTAATTGTTGATAGTAAATTAAACTGAATAAAAAAATCAACGGATCTCCTGCTTTCGCACGAACTTCTTACGACATTGGAAATGAACCTAACGGAATAAAGTAAACACACATATTTTAGATAATATTTTTTGAAATAATTTTTTTTCACAAAAAAATAACAACTGTATTTGAATAAGCTTAAAACTTCGAAATCTAACATTCTATACGACATTTCGATCGAACAAACCGAATTAGTACCTACGAAATGTAACACCGACGCATATCCGACTTCCAACTAAGGGCACCCTTAACCGCTACTTCCGGTTGTCCGATTCTAACAATTTTAGTCTCAATATATCCCCTGTCTAATTACCCCGAACCGTTTTTTTTTTAAATTTTTCTCTTATTCGAACCTAGTTCTCGAGATATCGGGCTCTCAAAATGAAAATCGGGGGAAAAAATTGCGATTTTTTTCGTTTTTGGCCGATAATTTTTTTGTTTTTAAAGTTTTTCCAAATTGTCTTTTGCCATCTTGTAGAACTTGCCGAGCTGCGTCTTTTGACATCACGTTCATCCCGATATCTCGAAAACTCTTTGTGCAATCTGCCTGTCTCACAAAACTCCCAGATGACCCCCTATACTCCAAAGAAATGAAAGTCATTTTCAATGACAAAAGCACATAATTATTGAATATTTAAGTACTTTAACATCTTAATAGTAATTGTCGAAAAGTGTAGGTACCTAATCAGTATAAATTCTATTACAGCCTCGAAGCGACAACACCTAAAATAAATGAAGCTTTTGATTGCAAATCATTGTGAGTGTTTTGTGACGAAGCAACTGATGAAAAAAAAAAACACAGCAACAAAGAGGAAAAAACTAAAGATGCTTAATCACCCGGACGTTTTATTTGTATATGATTTGTTATGAAAGTTTAATAAAATATTTTTTGGAAGGTATTTGTTGTGTACGATTATCTTATAAAACTATTGCTTATGTTATTACAGTGTCTGTGGACAATATATTGAATCATGTCTAACAATGTCGAATGTTATGTCGTCCTGTTTAAATGTGTAACAGTCAAGTAATAATAAAAGTATGAATATTAATTACTCTCTTTAATAATCCACTTTATCGATAAAGAAGTATATCATCACTCACCAAACATACGTGTTTTAGTAGTAAAAAGAGAAATTCTTCACGCGGCCTTCTATTGTGACTTTCGAATTATCGTATATTAGGTTTTTGCCCGCGTGTAGTAGATACACAACTTAGCTCCAAAACCTCTAACTTCCAAGGTATATTCCGAAACCAATAAAAGTATTGATTATTATTGTTCTAATGGAAAACAAAGTTTGAGTTTTACCAGAATTCTCCAATTTTTTCTTGTAAATTTTTAATTTCAGTTTTTTTATTAGGTATCATTTTATTTTAATTATTTTTATTTTTACATGTTAAAATTAATTTAACAGTTTCAATTAAAAATTAGCTCGGATCGAAGTTAAGGGGCCGACTCTCCTTAATTTATTTTATTAGTTTATATTTTATGTTTATTAATATATTGTATAGTATATGAATAATATTTCGCCCGGGAAAAGAATTAGGGGTTCACAAGATAGTAGATCTGGATCTTAGACGTATTACAACACTGTAAACCGCAAACGTGGGGGATAAGTCACGGGAAGGGAAGATAGTGACGAATTTACGGCGATATGTTGTAAGACACCCCAACATTTAGATAAAGAAAGCTCATAATTGCAACAGCTGTTTCTTAGGTGCTTCTGAGTAAATTTTCACCACGATTAGATACTTAAATATTTCGAATATAAAATAATTAGTTATCTAAATATTGTACATATTTAGTATCAAATTTTTTGTATAAAGCCCTTTTTTTCAAAGTAAAGAATATTATTTTAAGCTTTTCACTTTAAGTTTGTAATAGGTAGGTATAGGCCAAGTATTGAAGTCGTTTTTCAATATTGGATTTATTAAATGTGTATTTCGGATAGCAGCTATATAAGCTGTAAACGACAGGTGCTCTACAGTTTCATGAAATGTCATTTATCTTGAAACTGCAAAGTATCAAATAACTATTTTCTTTGGCGCACTATATATAACACATACGCTTTCTATATAGTTTGTGAGGAAGTAAGAAAACAGAATTTGAGGTAAAGATATTTTTTAATTTTTTTATAATATAACATATACGTACGTCTATTTATATCTATTTATAACATAACAAACATACATTTAAACATGAACTTTTATTTTGTCAATAAAGTTACATGCGAAATTGGTTGCTTTGTTGTTTTCTCCAAGTATTCTCGTAACAAAATGTCTCTTCGATCGATCCAATTTTCAGAGACGTGACTGAAAAGTAAAACATAAGTGATAAACATTTATATGACAGTTTTATGTCGAGTACCTATGTCGTTTAATGTAATCTATTTTTTGATTAAAAAAATTATTGACTCTAAGTTAATTAAATAATGATTATAAATGAACCTCACCTCAGAGCCAACGTGTATGGCCAACATCATGTCAAATTCATTGACACCGACATATATCTGAGCTCTGCCGTCGTTGCCTACGGTGACCGATTTGCCTTGACATGAGTCACCAACTTTGTTGCCGGATATCACATCGCAGTAGGTACCCGCGGGAAGACACGTCTGCGAAAAAATATACGTATATACGTATTGGGTATTCAAACTATCTCCAATTATAGTATACGCACTTTTCTATTCAATTTATATTAAGATCTTAGATAGCACAATCATCAAGATGGAACATCTCATTCTTCGATTCGGAAAGATCGCGAACTCTAACAAAACGACAGACATAGAGATTGAGAGACCTTCCGGCAATAACCATATTTTAAATATTTTATAATGTCGTGATAGCCCAGAGCGCAACGAACCTGTCTCAAATTTATAAGGCCATGGTTCGAATCCGGGCGTGTACCAATGAGTTTTTCTGACTTAAGTACACAATATCACTGACACCGTGCTTCGGAGGGCACGTTAAGCAGTCGGTCTCGGACGCTGTCAATAGATGGCGGTCGTTACAGTTCCCAACCCGCAGTGGAGCAGCGTGGTGGACTTAAGCTCCAAGCCCCCCTCCTCACCCTGGGGGAGGCCTAAGCCCCTGCAGTGGGGTAAAAATGGGCTGATGATGATGACGATGAAATATTTTATGAAGTTACACTTGAAATATGATTTCAGAATCTTTATTTGTTTTTCCAATGTGATTTTTACATTTGAGTCACATTAAATTCTACTTCACAGTAGGTATATGTAGAACGTATTTAGTGTGTATCGTATATTTTTTGCTCACATTTTTAGGGTTCCATACCACAAAAGGAATAAAAAACGGAACCCTTATAAGACCATTTTGTTGTCCGTCTGTCTGTCTGTGTGTCAAGACCATTTTTCTCTGGAACGAATAAAGGTATCAAGCTGAAATTCATATCAAGTGTACTGTCCCTTGGAGCTGCGAAAAAATCAAACTTGTAAGCCAACGCAATCAAAGGATACAGCCGTTTATACTGCAAATTTTCTATACTCGCAAGGGAATCAAAACCTACAGGCTACTCACCGTAAATTCAGAATCTTGAAATTCGGTACGAAGCAACGTCTTATAGCACAGATAAAGGAAAAATTGCGAAAAACATAAATTTTTAGTTACATCATATAATAAATATATTTCTAATAATTTTAAACTTTCTACCCCTTTCCTCGTGAACGCGTAGAGGTATTACATTGAAATTCATATCAAATACTCGGGTCTATAATACCTTTCTTGTACGGTGGTAAGGAACCCTTGATGTGTGAGTCCTATGCCCACTTGACAAGTTTAGCCAGCGATAAGGCGAAAAGTATATTTTAATGTTGCTAAAATTGGAGTGAAAAAACGTTTATTTTCGCCGAAACTGAGCGTTATATCTTTTACTGTATTTAGATGTTCAGAAAAACAATTTAGGTACTTCGGAAAATTCGCTTTCCATCCGAGATATAGCTTTAAACATGTTTTAAATAGTTTTAAACATCACCCGTGTTTAGCATAGCACTAGTTCAGATTCAACCCCCCATTGTAATGCTTGACCAAGATAAATAATAGCCTATCAACAATCTCTACGCAAAAATCATGTTGTATTGTTACTCATACACATAAATGCAAGTATTATACAAGTCTATAGTAGGTATTATACATGTCGTGCCATTACTTGTAGTTAAAACAAGTATAACGGCAAGTATGGCGGCAATGGTAGAAAATAATATAGGTACAAAAATTTGTTTTGACTGGTTTTAGTTTGTTTTGATTAATTATCTACGATAATTATGCCACTATCTTTTTTCTTTGCAGTTGATTGATTTTTACACGTTATTAACACCCACGGTGGCATTTTTGAATGGTTGTTTAATCACGTTTTTGGTACGCAGTCGCGATGAGCATAAATGAGTGACTGAATGAGTTGTTGCCGGCCGGCAACAACGCTTGGCGCAAACATTTGGTTCGAGGTGTTTTTTCTATACTCTAGTAATATTAATTCTATGTTTGTATTATGACAAATATATATGCAAGAATTAAGATTTGAAGGAACCGTATGACTTTATTGATATAGTACACTCGGCTCTATACAGAACGCTACAATCATTTTAGGTAGTATGCCGGCGACAAGGAAAGGAACGATAACATAGTCAAGGCGTGGTTTACGTACGACCAAAACAGTCAGTCAGTCGATCGCCAGCCGGCCATGTGTGATGACGCGTGAACACCACATTAAAAACACGGCCCAAGCTGCCGAAATTCTCGCACAGTCACAGATCGTCACTTTGATCTCGACACAATTTCTGTCAGTGATTTGTTTTGATTTATCTAATTACAAAAATTCTGCCCTTTGTCCGATTTTAATTAATTGATTTAATTTAATCGACATAATTTGAACTCTTTCAATTTATAGAGTTAGCGCGGCGCGACGCAGGGCGGGTCGCTATTCCCCGCACCAGCATATGACCTTGGCTCGCCTATTTATATTTATGAATTAAAATTTGTTATTATAATAATTACATTTAGTCACTTCAGGGAATACTTCCCTTCTGAACCGGAATCGTCATTACTCCTTCATCACCTATCCAGGTGTTAGGTCTGTCCTAATTAAAGTCATTCCACGTTATATTAATAACGATAATCTTTACCGGGGGCCCGCGGCTCTGGCATTATTTCGCCTCGAGTAACCCTTAGGGGTTACCCGACAACTTCGCGCCGGTGCCACCCCAGTGTGCCACCTGGCCGAGCCGATGAAGTCGTAAGAGCTTTCGGGCTAACGACATGCGTCCTTATTCTGCTTTAGGCGATTGTTTAGTAGGTGCAACTCCCACATACCCCGCGCGCTCGGGCGCACGGAAGTTGTAGAGTTTAATCCGCCTTGCCATTACAAGGGTAAAACAAAAAAAGAAGTAATAATATTAATTCCCCCTGCTGACCTCATCTCAAATGAGTGAACAGTAAAACATTTTTCACGTTAAATTAATAACGTAAATCTTAACCGGAGGCCCGCGCCAACGGAATTATTTCGCATCAAGTAACTCTTAGGCGTTTCTCGACATCTTCGCGCCGGTGACAACCTAGTGTGCCTCCTGGCCGCTTCGATGAAGTCGTTGGAGCTTTCGGGCTAACGAAACGCGTTCTTATTCTGCTTCAGGCGGTTGTTTAGTGGGTGCAACTCCCACATACCCCGCGCGCCCGGGCGAAACTATAGAATTTAATCCGCCTTCCCACCGCAAATGAAAAACAAAAAAAAATGTATGCGATTATTTCTTTTTAATGTTTTTAACTGAAGTTATTGTTTTAACAGTTTGGAAGCGTTTGTACAAAACCTAAACTTTGTGGAAAATAAAGTTTTTTCCACTGATTTCTATAACGGTTCTTCCAATAGTTTTATATAATGGTTAATTTCACTTAGTCAAGAAACCTTCAATCAGTAACGTCTGTTAAAAACATTAAAGAGAAATATATTTTATAATCGCATGTAATGTTTCATCAACTGAAACCTAGAAATGTGATTATGAAAAAATAATAATCTTTTCTTTGTATTGTGGCTCTATCTATTATTAAATAGCCGTACTAGACAGACAACGTCCCACCTTAAATCACTTTGCACTAAGCATTTTACTATCTTACTGATGTTTACTATCAAATATCGTTATACAATCATTTTATTTATCATTTTTGCACTTGCAACCATCGATATACCAATAACGATTTAAAAATGGTAGATCAATGCTTGCAACATTATTATTTCAATTCATTCGCATCGTAGGAATTCGCTTAGTCTGTGTTTCTCTCGGCTGCGCTCGGCTGCACTCTGCTGTGTTTCATTTATGTTCATTCCATATTTTTTACGTCCTTACGTTCATTCCATTCATTAACTTCATTCATAATTTAGTGATTAGTCTTAGTGACATAGCGAGCGACATTAGCGACCACTTTGTGACTGAATTATGAGAAAGTTAATTTCTTCGTTTATTATTTTCTATTAATTTCATAGACTTATTACTAGTTCACCGCGGTAAAATAGCCATAAGAAAGTGGGTGTCATAAATATTATACATAGTTATTTTGTAATGACTTGGTTTAAAAGAATAGTGTTTATAAGTCAGTGTTAGTGTAGGTATAAACCAATACCTATAAACTTTAATCGCAGGACAAACGTGAAAGAGAACCACGAATTAATATTTTAATTTTTTGTAACTATAAAACTTACATGCAATAAATTTGTAAATTTTACAATGGCACATATAATATGGATAATACTAACTTTTATTTCCCTGTCACAAGTTACCTACGCTTGTAATGAAGCTATCTGCGCCAGTGTGGTATCAAAATGTATGCTCACTCAGTCATGTAAATGTGATTTGAAAGATTGCTCCTGTTGCAAAGACTGCTTCAACTGTCTCAGCTACCTTTACAGCGAATGCTGCAGCTGTGTCGGTGAGATGATTTAATTTTATATAGTATAGAATTTTTACAGTGATCATAATGCTTTAAGGTGAAAGCGTATTATCATTTTGTGGTAATAGGTAGGTATAAAAAATATAACTGCAACAAAAATCTTATTATAAAAATAAAAGAAACCATATAAATAAAATAGTTATAAACCATACAATATTATGAAACATCAAAATAAATCTTTGTTTATACTGAAATGTAAAAATTGTAGAGCAATACATTCCCACAAAAATGTTTTATGTTCTTATAAGTACAAACTTGATGATGTGAGCAGTATGCACTGATGTTTTTGTAAGGATAATGAACCATCATACCTATTTCACAGCATTAAAAAATGGATTCATGATGATATATGTATATGCTTACATCTTAGGTGAATAGATACATTATAAAACTGAGAGTGAATAATGACAAAAGAACATACCTTTGATACAAAAAATAGCTACTCGACCTGGGAATCGAACCCTGGGACCCCCAGTTTTGTAGGCAGGATCGCTACTCACTAGGCCAAGCGGTCGTCATTATTCATGTTGTTTAGAAAGTCCTTATGACATTATAATGTTCATATCGTGTAATACTCATACAAATATTGTATGTTAAAAATATTGAGACATCTGGTGGTACCTAAACTAAATTTATAAACTTTTACAGATATGTGCCCCAAACCGAACGATACACAAACAGAATTATCAAGGTCTTCGTATGTGGAAGAACTCGGTGATGGAGTTCCAGGCCTGTTTGCAGCTTTGACCAGTGAAGCTGATCCACAAGAACGGTGGCTTTCCATCACATATCCTGTGGACATTGATTTATCTGTGTACAGACCTGCATCAGAAAGACAATTAGTCTATCATCTACGTAAGTATAACATTTTACAAATAATATACCAATATTTTTTTTGTGTGGTACTTATAAGAGCCAATTAGGAAACTCTTGGTTTTTTTTTTAATACCTATCAGCAATTTACATCCATGTGAAATAAAATTGTTTGAAAAACCAAAAGGTATGCTTCACTATCAACCATTGCTTTCATGATTGCTATAACAATAATAAAAAAAACATTGTGTTCATGACTCATAGATAAGGAATGTCATCTCATTCCCTGCTACCTGGTCTCTAAGGCAATTTGAAATAGTTTAAATTCCAGAATGTTTTTATCTATCTCTCTTTTTATTGTTATATTCTTTGGGGTGATATTAACTTTCAGTAAAATAAAGAAAAAAATTCAATGCTGTTTGGTTTTCAATTGTTTGAATTTAACTGTGGGTGTTCAAATATTACTTATGCAGGCTTAGAAAAACCCAAGGGGTTATGTTTATTCTTACTTTTCCTTATTAAAGTAGGGAAAGTAATCATAAATTTTATGAAATGTAACCATTACAAATTATTGAATACTTTGATAATGATATGCATTATTAACATTAATAAAATAACTGTTTCCTGTTTTAATAACTGTTTTAACTGTCTTAAAAATGATAAAAATCTTGTTACATCTTATCATTAATTTTGGGAGTAGGTGGAGTAGTCTATAATATTAGAGGAATGGGATGGGGTGATGGTCTGGAATCAACTTATTATACTTCATAGCCTCCATTTCAATTCTGTTTAATATTAAAGGAATGTGCAAGTAAACAAACAGTTTAGCTTCTTTCTAAGAGATAATTTGAAACCATTATTACCAACTGATTAATTAATTAAATGAAACAGAGAGCGTGGATCAGGATCCTGCAGCGATGGCCGTCAACACCAGAGATGTGGTGACCTTCAACTGCACGGTCGCCTACATGTCACAGTGCATGTCTTGCGATAAGTGCCGAGCTTCATGCCGCTCCATGGGCTCAAACAGTATACGGTAGGAATCATCTTTAAAAGCTATACATCTGTACAGCACAATAAAACGAGACTTGAACTTTTCGTTTGTGTGAGTGCACACCGATAGCATAGGTCAAACAAATGTTTTTTCAACAATTGGCTTTAACCATGGTGCGTCTCCATCCGTCTCTATTTTGTCCCGGTCGCTAGTACTTACTTGAGTTATCGATGTTTGACTTTAAAAATGTACAATAGTTGGATGAAGGAAGGCAAAGTGATTTATTCACCATTACAACTCACAGCATAAACCTATAGCTTTTTAATATGTTTCTAATAATATATGTAGTAGTATTAATTATAGATAAATAATATTTTCATAATCATATTAAAAATGAACTGTTTTAATGTGAAAGAAACTATTGTAACTAGTGGCTAAGTGGGCAAGCGCCTTTGATCAAAAATTATAGGTTAATTTCCCACCATGGGCATATTAATTGCCTGATGATTTTTGGAGCTGAAACAGTTACTAACCCACGCTGAAACAGCGTGGTGGGCATGATTCATACTCCATATTCAATTTGAAAAAGGGTTGTACTCCAGCAATGGAGGTGTGAACATTGGATAAAAAAAATTATTAAGTATATTAAAAATAGTTTGATATATTTTGCAATATACAAAACATATCTTAAACCTATTTTTCTTAATGAATACAGATAGGCAATATCTGTTTTGGTTTAAAGATAATTTATTTAGTTTTAAGGGTTCCATATCCCAAAAAGAACCCTTGTATCCTACAAGGGTTCCTTTCTACTTCATTGTCCGTCTATCTGTCAAGACCCTTTTTCTCATGAACGTGTGGAGATATCAATTTGAAATTTATATTAAATACTTAGGTTTACAGGCTCTTGGAGCTGTAAAAATCAAGCTTCTAAATCAACGCTCTCAAAGGATACGGCCATTTATGTCGTATATTTTGGCACTCGAGTAAATCAAAACCAATAGGGTGGTTTTCATTGACATAGAATCGTAAAATTGGACAAGAAACAAGGTCTCATAAGTAAAACAAAAAATCGGAAAGTCGTTTATTTGTAGTTATATCAAATTAAAATTTTTTTGCAATTAGTATTTTTATATTTACATGCGTTTTCGTGCAATACGGTGATGCGTACAGATAAATATATTATATACCAGTATGGAACACTTATGGAGTGGGTCTGACTCGCATTTGGCCGGTTTTTCTTCCTAACAATCTTAACAAAGTATACAATGTGGGTATAGAGTGCGTCTATTATGGACAGCTATGTTTGATTAATTTTAGTAAGACTTATTTTTAGGGTTCCGTATCCAAACGGTACCAACCGGAATCCTTATCACTAAGGCTCCGCCGGCATGTTTTTTTATATTGTACAGTGGTATGGAACCCTTTATGTGCGAGTCCGACTCATACGACTCATACTTGGCTAGCTTTTTTTTTTTAATAAGTGTTTGTTTAATAAGTGTTAAATTGTGTATGTGGTGTATCCTAATATTCATGTTTCCTTTTCTAGATGGTTCCATGATGGCTGCTGCGAATGCATTGGAGAGAAGTGTCTGTACTATGGGATAAATGAAAGCAGGTAAGTTGGAAAATTAAAGATGGATAGAATTAGCTCTTATTCCAGTACGGTTTTAGACTAAACTGTAAGGTCCAATAGTTTCATAAGAAACAAAAATGCTCATAAACGAAAATGTATATAATATCTGGGACATCCCACACAGCACCATTTAGTCGGGCAATATTTGAAACTACCATAAAACGGAAGTGTTATGCAAAAGTTTATTATAAAGCATTGGACTACTTAGATGATAAAGATCCATGGATGTAAATTGGTCACCTGTCAGTTTGTTTCATTAATATTAACTTTTAAGCACTAATTATTAAAACAATTGCTTATATATTAAAAAAAAAGCTGCCCAGTGTCTATTGGCTTCTTGCATATTCTTCTGAGAGGAAGTGAAGCACAAGCACTTTTTAAATTCACTCTTGTGGCGTATTTCAAGATTATGTTACAGAACTACAAAATAATATAATTATGATGGTTCATAATTTCAAACTAACAACCAGACAATAAAACTAAAAATGTGTACTTTGTATTCAGAAAGGACTAAGATTCCAACAATGTCCTCTGTTATACTTTTCTAATTAATACCCTATAGTTAAATATTTAAAATTTTTAGTAATATTTAAAAATAAATGTGATTTTTTAAATGAAAATTTAGTAATCCTTGTAGAATTATTAAGAACATGTTTTTACTAGAATTGTATTACACCAGCTTGTGAACAGTTCACTGTAACAGAAATAACTTGCGTTCTCACTAACAAAATAAACATTTCAACTGAAATCTGGTTTATATTGGCACAGGCCCATCATCCAAAATTGATACGGTTTTAAATTGTATTGTTTACATAACAACACTTAATTGATTTGTAATCGCAACATATCAACAGAGTGTTTAATTCAACAATCGAACTTTAAATATTTTTAAATATTATAATTAATTACTTTCATTTAAAAATATAATATAAATAAAAATAAAAATACTAAAATATTTTGGTTATTCGCCACAAATGTTTTGTCATAAAAATCATACTACTACAGACACAAAATTTAAATAAAACGATGATTGAATTCTCTTAGTGAAAATATTCAATGAAATAAATAAATAATGATGATTGAATCTAGCATGTGTTAGCGAGGCCAATTTGTGCTACTTTGTCATACTCTGATAACTGTTTGTTTGTGATTTACATTCTACACAATGTACACATCTTGTATTGATTAATTGTTGTCTTTAATAGGGTACCGTCCCCTAAGGATACCAACGAGAAAGCTATTACTAAGCTTCCACCATGGTTTGATGATTGGTTGTGAGATCTTAGTTTACACTTGAGATTTTAATGAAGTATGTACTACTACGGCCTCTGTAACAACAAATAGTAAAAATAAATTAAAGTTAAAAATTAAAGAGGGTCCGCATCAAACATGTGTTCTTTTAATATTACAGTAAGTAACCCTTTGTGTGTGAGCCGACTAGCACTTGGCTGGTTTTCTTTGGATATTAATTGATTAATTGATTTATTGAGTATGTATTCACCCTATTACATTTTCCACATTATCCTAAACTAATATAAATAAAAAAGTGCTGTTGTATGTGCACATATGTTGTTCTTCATGTTTTCGTGTTTTATTGCAACGAAGCAAGGAAATGACGTCATTATTTCCGCGAAAATACTGAAAGACAGATTAGGCTATTGTATTAAATTTCTATACTGTGTCGTGTTACTTCGTCTTATGTCGTGATAGTCGAGTGATAGCGAGCCCGCTTCTTGTTTATAAGGCCGTGATTCGAATCCCAGGGAATGCACCAATGAGTTTTTTCTAACTTATGTATATAACTGTCACTGACTCCATGCCTCGAAGAGCACGTCAAGCCTTCGGTTTCAGTTGCCATAAATAGATGGCAGTCATTAAAATCTACCAACCCGCACTGGAGCAGCGTGGTGTTAAGCACCAAGCCCCCTCATCTCGACGGGTGGCCTAAGCTCCTGCAGTGGGGCATTAATAAATAGTAAATTTTTAAAAATTTGCATATTTTCGAAAAACTCAACAAAATAACAAATAACTTCGAATTCTAATGATATGATACCCATATCTGCAAGAAAACGATATAATCTAAATCAGTGTAATCGGTGTAAAGTTCGCGCGGATCTCGACCTATTAATATGGGTGTGGCAACCAATAGCAGGTCTGTGGGCAGGTGTTCTGGACCATATCAAGTTACTGCATTGCTGTGTCATTAATATTAATTTATACAAAACTTTATGTTATTGTGATACATATAATGTTAATGAGAATGAATATTATTTTGGAATTTTACTGGCTTGTAGACACCAAGAAAAATCTAAGATAAGTGCTAGGACCGGCAGCTTTGGCTTTATTCGCTACACAGGTGATACATAGATCACCAGCGCGTGAACACTATACAGCATGTCGGCTGAACCTAGTCCAAACTTATAGTGCGTGTAGAGCATACCATACTAAACAAAAAGTTTTAAGTGAGCAGACGGCGCAAAATAACGGTTACCGAGAAAAAACATGTTTAAAGTCTCATTTTGTATCTTTTTGTTTAGTTCAGTAAGCTCTACACGCTCTATAAGCCGAATACGCCATATAGGTACGTTTCCTTTTAATCGTTAATGTTACTTTTCAAATTAGTGTCGAATATCCGAAGCACAACAAGAGGTAGATTGGTAATATACGTTCTTTTTGGCTATGTTGCACTCACAATATGGGTAATCGAGTTTTCATAGTAGGATCGCAGTTATTATAATTAGCGACATCCGATCACAGCATATTTATTACAACGTGGCGCCATTTTAAACAGTTTATATTTTTAATGTTATTTTATACTATAATGTTACATTTAAACAAAATAAAAAATTTCGCGAGCCAATATTAAACACGTTCTACATTTCTTGGCAAAACTTGGAATACACATTTGCCGAAACACGAGGGCTTTGAGAAGTACTGATGAGCCTAGGCGACTATTCCCTTGACATTCGTATTGGGCTCGTTAAGTTTTGGCGGGAATGTAGAAAGGGCTTTACATGAAATGACAATTCAAAAATATGAGTCACAATGTGACTATGTCATAGCCTACTGAAAATAACTGTATGATCTTTCTGGCTTTGGATATGTCAACAGAGTACTCAATAACCACGTTAGCGTAGAAGTGACATTGACGTCACATAGCCGAACTTCCCATTGCATTTTGTTTTAGCCTGACCGATAAACTTTCACGCTTATGGATGTTACTCGGTGCTGCTGAGCAAAAGCAATAAGCTTTAACGCTTTATTGGTTACTTCGGCTGTACGCCGTCACTGTAGCCGCTACCTTGTTATTATCTACTCTGTAATAATATCCTTTACAATCTTTACAGATGTCTGGCCTGCCCGGGTGGCGCTGGCGGCAGCAGTGCTAGTGCACTGGAAGACGACCTTAATTACGACGACTTAGACTATGGGGAAGAAGTTGATGCACAATCTGTCTGAACGAGACGGTGTTGCCATCGGTAAAATTTAAATTACCATTATGAACGCCGAGCTTTAAATGATTGAGAATATAGTTGTGCGCATTGATAATAATCGACCGCACGTGAATTGTAGTTATAGTATTCAAAAATCCGTCTTATACACACAAACGTTGTATTTGGATTGTGTGGGATTGTTTATCTAAGTGCTTTAGTAACATGGTATATCAGTTGTCTACCATTTTGGTGGTTAATTTCGCCTTACATTCAAATATAGGAAAATAAACTATTATACTAATAACATATCCATAATTCAAAAGTAAGCATAATTTTTCAATATTTTTTATAATGTGCGACGCTCCCGTCAAAACTGAAAACGATGTTGACGTTTTAATTGTCATTTATAGTAAACAACATTTATCGTTCAATATGCAGCACAAGTTAAGAATGCTGGCCTTCACATGCACCTCGCTTAAACTTTGGGTCTGTCAGGCAGTAAGAAAGCTCATGATAAACTTATAACGTGACAGGAATAATTTGTCCGCCCGTCACACTTCACTTCCTAGGGCCATACGCCAAACAGAAATTAAATAATCCACTGCACGTGTGCAGGCCAGCATTCCTAACTCATGCCGCTTATTGTAATCTGCAGTGGAACGAGAATACGGTAGTTGTCATTATTTGTTTAAACTATTTTATATGAAAGTTTTAAAGAAGTTAAATTATTTTAAAAATAAATTATTATTAACAAAGTAATGAATGTTTGAAATGTCCTGTTAGACAGAGAGGGCAATAACGCACGGTGTACCTATGTGTGACGTCAGGACATTTAGAATAATGGTAAATTTGCAAAAAAGAGATAAAAGTTCAATAGCTTATAATTTCCATACTCTTTAACTGAATATGATTTTGTTTTTAAATTTTGTTATCGTATAAAATCTTATAATATTTTCTTGATAAATATATTTTCAATTTTAGTCAACTACCATATTATTAGTGTAAAACAAAACTGGAATTATTAAGTATTAATTTGGTGGATTGGTATTGCCATACTTATGGCGTTCGTTTAGTGAAGTCATTAACCAATCGCATGCCTTTGGTTGTAATTTTAAAGATGATTGTTTAAATAATACTGTCTTCTGAGTGATTACTTACTACTTACCTACTTAGTGCACGGCCACACAATTTTTGAGAAAATAAAAGACCGTCAATTGATACTATATGAATTTCCTTCTTTGTCGTTTATCTTTGGCAACTATGTTGATTCATTGTTAAGTTTTATTAATTTGTTTCTGATGAAAAAAAGGCAACGTTATATGGTTAATATGGAGTTTTCTTTTTTTTTTAATGAGGTCAGTAGTTGCGGCCTTTTGAAAAAAAACCTTGCCAATTTTCATAAGAGTGTTCATACCTGATTTTTTTTCGACTTTTAAATCGTTCGGTTTAGAAAAAATCAACGAGAAAAAAAACGTAGTGTGACCTTGCACCTAAACTTTCATTTACTTTTAGTAAGTAGGTAGTGTTTGTGCGATTCGCCGACAGTGTTGCAAGTAATAATAATATCACATATTCTTCCATTAATACACATAATCATCCGTTCTTCTCGGTAACTAGTTATAGTATTTTGGTAATTCTTATAAGTACATTTTATTTTCACAGGGTAAAATAATTTTATCGTAATCAATTAAGAGAGATTGAGTAAAGTTATGAAACCGTCTCTGTGACAAGGTTGGACAAGGTACATAATACCACGAATATTCACGAACCACCAACGACATGGTATAGGCTACAAGGGAAGACATGTGGCTAGCTTGTGTATGGGTTCGGATCATATATAGATCGGTTGTCACCGTAGCAAGGTTTGCTTTCATTTAAATAAAAATAAGGAAAGTATCGAAAAGTCTATTAGTATTATGTGCCATGTGCGCCCATAGTGATGCCGCATCCAAATAATTTATAAATACATCAATGGTTCGGGTGCGATAAAACGATACACCGTCGAGTGACAACTTGAGAAAGCTGACACAGAGCGTCAAATTTGACTATCGTTCATAATATATTAAAAATTAATTCAGAACTATATACTAGTAGAACCGACCAAATGTTTTGCGCCAAGTGGTGTTGCGCACCAACAACGACTCATTCAACCACTCGCCTATGTTTATCGCGACCGCGTGCCATATTCGTGATTAACAACAATTAAAAAATGCCGTCGTGAGTGTTAAAAACGTGTAAAAATCAATCAACTGCGAAGAAAAAAGATAGTGGCATAACTTATCGTCAATAATTAAACAAAATCAAAACTAAAACCATCCGAAACTAATTTTTTTTTTCAATTCTAGTACATACTTTAATAATAATGAATATCCTAGTTTTAAATGAAAAGACCTCTAAGAAAATAATAATGATTAATTTTCACGCCATTTATTCTGATATTAATTACTAAATGGACTAAGCTTTAGTCAGCTGCAATAAATCTCATTATGTTTTTATTTAAATTTTTTCTATAATACATATTTTAAATATTCTAGTAATATTTTAATTTTATATTTAAGGTATAAATATCCATTTCGAAAATTTAATAATAAGTAATTAATGAGCTCTAAATGATCTGCATATCAAAAAAATATTACCATTTAAAACATTTATAGCATTTTTTTCAGATGTAAATTGAGATTGGGCATTTATTGAAAATATGTGTCAGCGAAATAAGTCTGGTTCTGAGTGCATCAATTTTATAGAACAGCGTTAATTTTTTTTTTTATCTTACACAAATATTTCAATGCATTTTATTGCAAAAAAACACAGTAAAGTTGTTCACAAAATCGCAGTCGCTGGAGCAATATATATTTTTGTTTAATTTATTAGTCAAAAGATTATGTCATATCAATCTAACCTCAATAACTCGAGGATATTTGCCATTATTTTGATATTTACTGTGTCAAATAAACGCCTTAACTCCTCAATATATGCACAATATTTTTTTATTTTATCAATAAACTCTTTTTCATATTAAACAAAATGACTTATTTTGTTTAATATGAAACTCCAGGTATTTAGCAAGTAATTGTAATATTTAGAAAATATTTGTGCATACATTCAATCATAGACATTATTTATAGTATGTATGCATAATGTGTAATAATAAACTCATATGTTATACAAAAAAGTGCAGTAAACTTTTTCAATATAAGCAGTTTTGTTAAATGGGAAAGAAAGAAAAATTATATATCATGCAACATTATTTTTTACGAGAAAGATTTTAATTGCATTTTACAACAACATATATCTGTAAACTTCTTTAAAATAATAGTATTTTTACGAAGAAGGAGTCTCAAAAAGCACTACTTAAAATGTCTCTTAAATTTTTAGATTTAGCTAATACTATTAAAGCTCTTTAAAATTTTTTTAGTTGTATTATCCATGATCTATGTATTTAAGTATGTCTCTAATTATAAAAAATAGAATGTAAGTGGTGTAGGTGGAACTAGGTTTATGAATGTACTCGATTTTCATCCATTCATGTTTCTGTCGAATCTCCCAGTGCCAAACGTAATTTTTTTAAAGTTTTAGATGAATTTACTATGTATTATAAGAAACTTATGTATTTTTAGAACAAAAAAAACATAGTAATGAAACCAAAAGCACAATCGCGCTATTTTAACAATAACGGCAAACGTGGCGCAACGGTTTATGCATCCCGTATCGCGTTATTAATTTGATAGTAAGTCGAAATGCTATTCGATCGCAATTGGATGCAACCGCTTTCAAACTACGGTTGATGTTTGAACTTAAGCGCGATATCGATTTTCGAACACTTGCCCATAAAATTACGACTTGACTAGAAGCCCTCTTTTCTGTTTACCGTCTGACCACAGTAACCACTCATACTATAGCTAGCCGGTGTATGATGGCGAGTTTTAGTCCGAGTTTCAGTACACAAGGCACCCGCGCGCCGGTCTGCATCCTCATGAAATCCCAGCGCTCCGGTTTCAACCCCCCAAATTTGCGTAAGGTCACTTCAATACTGTGAACTGACATTTATGACTATTAAATCCAAACGGTGCTTTTAAATTAATTTACTCTATGCTGTTGCCAGATAGTCCTGGCTGCCACGTCATCGTGACCATCGCCTGATGAGTTAATGTGTTATTTTGAGGTAAACTTCATGTAATTGCAATATATAGAATCATATGCGTGTAAATGAGCATATTTTGGAGCAAAAAAGGCAACGCTGTAATGTAAAAATACGTTATTGTACATGCGCCGTTTCGATAAAACTTCTAGACATGCAGTTATCAGTCAGTGGCATAGAATAATTTCAGTTCTATACTCTCTATGCAATTGTTAATATGTCGTCATATCAGTATTTAGAATTTTGAAAAATAATTACTAAAAACCTATATTTTTTTTAAATTAAAAGAAGTTAATATTTTTGATAGAAAATAAAAACTGTAAATAGAAAAATGGTCTTATCGAATTCTTTGTCCAAAAGGAGTTGACTCGCACAAGCGGGCGATGTGATGCTTCTAGCCGCGGGAGTGCGTTTTTCTCTAATTAATATGTGACTTACCTACTGATTTACCAAAACGTCTAAGGTGATTCATACATTTGTAAATCAATGGATTATATACGTTGTTTCACGACATCATGTCTTTACATTTTGTTTGGATTGAACTGTGTATTATTTTGTACAATTGCAAGTAAGCCATATTAATAATTAAGTACTTTTTAAACGAATATGTCCATTCATAAAGTAACGCTTTAAGTTATTTGAATATATGAATTTATAGCAGTATTTTTATATGTAGTCTATACATCTTTATAAATGTGCCTTAATATTTTTAATTAAAAGTATTTTAAAGCCGTATAATTTTTTTATTTATATAGGTCACAGGTGGAGCGCTCAATTATGATCACACATACTGCACTGTGTCCAAAAACATTACGTACGTCCCGCGCCTGCCTCACTTCCCGCCCGCGTAATGTTGCTAGATCGGGATAAATTTTCTACTGTTTTTGGGATAATCATATAAAATCAGAAAAAAGGTGTTTAATAAAAATATTTACAGATAGGTATATTTAGGGTGCGTTTATATAACACAAATTATTTCTTGCGGGGCAGCCCTACGGTCGCCGCGTACTTGTGTTCATTTATAGTAAGTTTTAACTATTTTAGGTACTAGGCCAAAACTCACAACATTCAAATTTCCTTCAGGCGCCAGGTGTTTACTTGAGTTTAATGAGTTTTTTGGTACAATACGAGTATAATTATAGAAAGGAAGTAGCATGACCTTCTGACACAAGTGTTCTTCATTTAATAGAAAGTTACTCACAACAACATGAAATTCATACATACCATTTTAGTTGAATAAAGGAAACAAACATTAATTTTTTTATACTTATTACAATAAATAAAACCCGGCTTCAATAAGGTAAGTTTTTAAAAGTAAGGGTAAGTAAGTAAAGTTTTTATTAGGTACCCCTTTGTTGTGTAAGCTTTTTATAATATTTTCTTTTAGAATTTGAACTGATTTGCAGAATTTTACGTTTAAATAAATAATGTAGGCACCTAATTTCATATCTAAATCTTTTTCAATAACCGCCGTTTCTATGATTTTCACCATTTATGCGGTCATCATTTACAAGGAATATATTATTTTTTTCAATGAATTTCTTGAAAATTGAAAGAACGATTGCTAAACGTTCGATATTTGAACTTATAACAAAATCTTCATTTGAAATTTTTCGGGCATGTGCTTCTTGTAAGTAATAATATAATAATACGACATTCATGTAAGGGGCCGTCCATTAATCACGTGAGGCTTGAAAGGGGGGGGGGGGAGGGGTTTGACAAAAATCACGAAATGTCACAAGGGGGAAGGGGGGTGTAGTAAGATATCACTTGTATTTATTTTTTTAAACGCGCAATTTTTAAATCGAAAAGCGGTGTGTAGTGTACATCATTCGTTTATTATTTTTATACCAATCAAAAACAACCTGCAATTTTTCTGTCTACATATTTTTATCATAGTGCTTAATTTCAGAATAAAATAAGATTATACTTTATACCGGTATTTAAGGTGATATTCTAAAAGATTCTAAAAATTTAAGAATTTTTGTAGATACTAATAATACACGTGATGTTGGGTGGGGGGTGGGGGGTAGTCTTAAACCTCACCATGTATTACCAAGGGGGTTCAAGCATTTTTTAACCCCCCCTGGGTTAAAACATGCTTAAAAAAAGATTACGTGATTAATGGACGGCCCCTAATTAAGATTTTGGGAAGGGAAATAAAGTCTGCCTTTATTTTTCAATCCATATCACAATCCATACCACACCTGAGGCCAATTGCTTCTACACAAAACGAACATTTTATTGATTTCGACAGGTAATAAGCAACAGTTCCCGATAATAAATAACCTACGATATATTTTGACAGATAATGAAGCTGAGGCAATTCTAAGACAATAATTTTGCAATGCTACCATTATTTTCACTATTATAAATCATTATTGAGTAGCTTTCTCGTTGTATCACATAGAAAGTCCAAATCAGAAATATGGATATCACCAATTTCTGAGTTTGATCGTGTAGGCGATTGTGGCTGTGTATCCTGAAATGAAAAACTTTAAGTCTATCATAAAATGAAAAAGCAAAATGCTTAATCAAAAACAGAAAATCAAATGTAATCAATTAAACATAAAAATTTTAGGTAGGTAAGTGCCTACGCACATTTTCCGAAATCGAAGGTTCAGATGTTTCTATATGTGACTCAGACAATTGTGATGTCAATACCAAATGCCGAAATAGTACGCCATTATTAGATAATTCATATATTACTCCATTCACCAA
The DNA here is from genome assembly GCA_949709985.1 of Luffia ferchaultella. NCBI lineage: Eukaryota > Metazoa > Arthropoda > Insecta > Lepidoptera > Psychidae > Luffia > Luffia ferchaultella. The sequence continues at coordinate 20,242,602 of OX453255.1, read as the reverse complement.
AATTTAATTTTAATCGGAATGCATAGAAGATTCTTTGTATTTTCTAGGAAAAAATGAAATTTTTGGTATAATAGATACCGAATTTCCAGTCACTAGTTGTGAATGAGTTCCGCATTTATCAGTACGGTATTGGATTACCCACCAACCACCTACCCGCCATCATCCCGCATTGGTTCAGCGTGGTGGATTAAGCTCCAAGCCTCCTCATCCCGAGGGGAGGCCTAAGCCCCTGTAGTGGGGTATTAAAGGGATGATGGAATGGAATGAAATTGGATTATTTTATATAATATAATTATGACCTACATAATGAACAGGAAAGGTGCAATATGAATAATATTTTACTAATGTATCTTGACTAATTCTACCTTAGTCAGAATAGCTGATTTCTTTAGTTTTTTTAAACCACATTTCGTGTCAAAAAAATATTGCTCGTCAAGGTGAATCGAACAAATTACGTTCCGCTCTGATGGTCTCAAAAACTTATCTAGCCGTGTTCTTTGTATGACTTTCATCCAATTCAATTTTCTTTGTTCTTTGTTGTTCACACAGGTGCTTTATTACTCAAACAATAGAGTATTCTAAACAGGTATTAAATAAAAAGTAGATAAAATTTTCGATGGAACTGGCAACACTCACAAAATGAACGCGCCATTTTTTAAGTCAATCACAGTATGTAAATAAAACAAATTCAATAATTAAATAAATCCACTTTTGAATACGTTACTTACAAGTGAAATGTGATCCCATCCGATTTCTTCGTAAGCCCAGCAGCATTTTTGCATGTAGGAACGACACAAGACAACATTTTAAAATTAAAATTGACACTTGTGCTGTACATTATAACGCGGTAAGTGCAACGGAGTGACTAATCGCAACAAAGTGAAACCACTCTATTTAAGAGTGGTTTTTGTTTCTTCAGTTTCACGCTTACAGGCGCCTTCTGTTTATTCTGAGATATAGGTGTTATATTTAGAAATGTGTCATGTAACATAGATCTTTGTGAAACACTGATGCAGCACATACAAAACTATGCAGTACCTATCTGTGAGCCATTTTATATACAGCTACAGTTTTAATGCAGTGGCAATGCAACTAAGGAAAAAAACATTGTGTGGTTTTAAGAAACCACGACGCAAGTGAAACTTTTGGATTGGATTTGGATTGTAGGCGTTGGATTGTAGACATTCTACTGAGAATTTTTCGGAAAATCATTCATTACTAAATATAGGGTATCACAATCGCGTTTTTCACCTTAACCTAATAACGTAATAATTGGAGAATGACAACAGGAAATCAATAGCAGACAAGATATCCAATTATGAATTTTTATTTCAATTCGAACGGAATATATCATAGATACAATTATTAAGATGATAGACACCTGTTACACATGTTAAAAGTTAAAACACAATAATTATTTAAGTCGTTGAATCATTCGGTATCGACTTCAGTTATTTTAGCAACTTCATCGTCCCCTTGAGTCTCACAGTCTATAAATGTAATTAACATTTTACGATAACTAAAATACGTGAATAATCTACATTCGATTTTTTCAATATATCTCGTAAAAACCGCATCGATCGTAGTACCATATCTCGTGGTCGGAATAGTTCTATCATTTTTCATTTCAAGATTAAATACTTCTCTTAAATATTCAGAAAGTGGAGCAGATTCCTCTTTTTTAAAATCTGTATCGAAATCACCAGATGAAATGATAGGCATTCGCGAATAAATTTCTCGAGAACGGAAAATTTGTGACGAAGACGTAGCAAATGGAGCTAGATTATAACCCAGAAAATCCATGATATCATTTAAATAGCAACTCCACCATATCGAAAATTAATATGTTTCTGTCGACTTACACAATGAAAATTGGGAATATTTCTCTGCTCAGCATTTTTCAAATTAATTTCAGATAGAACGAGAGCGTTTTCCCCCTACTCCGCGGCCGCCTGTAATGCGACAGACGGCCAGAAAAATTCGGGCCGATAGAATAAAAGTTTCACTTTTAAAAAATTTCAAAATATTGTTGCTGCCCCATACGTTCTTTTTACTACGGCGATGCGACGGCCGAAGACGGTATGTAGGTATGTTTGAGGTAAGAGGTTGTGTTAGTTTATTCAAACGACTGAACCGATTTCGATGCGGTTTTTCGTGTTACTTAGGTATCACCTCAGAACAGGTTCTTGAGCGTGTTTTACTGATAATGGCTACTAGGAGGTAATGCAATAATTATAATATATTTAATTATTGACAAAAGTAATGTACAATTTTAGGTCTCCGATTTCTAAACTTGACAAAGCCGGTATTTTAGAAACCAGTGTTCCTATATATCTCTATACCGGCAGGTACTTTACTACACAGTTCGAAACTCCGGCTGCAACCAAGCGGTGGGACCAACCGTTCGTAACGATTTTTTTTTTGTATTCCTTATGTATAAATTTAAAGCAGGTTCTTAAATTTGTTTCACATTTTTGGCCACCAGATGGCGTTGCAGTAGTTTATGTATTTTCTAAATCGGCTGAGCGGAATTTGAGCCGATCTTTTGTATTAGATAGATATTACCTCAAAGCTAGTTTTTAGACATGATTTGCGGTAATAAGCCGCCAGGGGCGCTGCAGTAAATAAGTTTAACAATAACGGCTATTTCATTATCACCATCATCAGACGTGTTATTCCTTAAAAGAAATAAAATCAAAAAATACAATATTTTTTTTAATTCACGACAAAAAGCCATTAAATAAGCAAAAAATATTAAGATTGGACCTTAAAAAATAGTGAAATAAAAATAAATGTAGAATTCTTAAGTACCTTATAATCGACTTGAAACAATAAAAAAAATTAAGATATTAATTAACCGCTGTGTGCGACTACGATGATAATAATTTTTTTAATTTTTTGTACTTATTTCGCTTCCTTCAGTTTACGGCTAAATATATTCACAAAATCAGAAGTTCCACATTTCACTTCGACACTGAAATTTCATAACTTTCTGGAAAAAATCTATGATCGCGTTGGTAACAATATCTATTTTATCACTGTCAACATATTGTATTTATGTCCACGCGCTTACAAACAAAGCGGTCGATTTGAACTTTTAGCTTAGTTTCTATACATGACAAAGTTTTGTACTCAGTTTATTTATTTTTTGGAAAAACATGCTGTTATTTTTCACTTTACATTGGTAATTAAATAAGTAAAGCCTATTTGCATTTAGTATGGCTAGACCAGTGGCTTATTCTGGGGGGACGCCCGTGGGCCCCACCCCCCAAACACCGTTGTGTTTGGGGTTTGCAGAACATTCTGCAAGAAGATCTACGCTGCAATCGGAAAATTATGCATTTCTATTTAATACTCAATAGAAAAATGCCCCTATACAACAACATACAATAAAAGCAATTAGCAAATAGGTATAATAAAGGTTGTACGGAAGTAGTCATTAGATATCAGTCCGTTACCGACTCCTAAACTGGGTTCAATAGCTCTCATCAGGTCGTCATTATTGTCATATTTCGTGCCACGAATCATCATCATCATCAACCTATATTTGTCCACTGCTGAACAAAAGCCTCGCACGCCACGCATATGTCCTTTTAATGTGGGAAATAGATAAAAATCACTAGGTGCAGTTTCTGGTGAATGAGGTAGATGTTCCATCATTTTGAACCTTCCTTATAGACAAATTTATTTCTTAAACTCGTAATTTGTTGTAATTGTTAATATTCTAGGTAGGTACCCATCGATCGTGCAGAAGTAATCCATTCGAAGTGTAACTCGTCCGTTAAAATTGATTCAACACTGTCAAAAGAAACGCTTAGAGTCTCAGGAATAAAACGTATATCGGCTGCCCCGGAAAAAGGTGATGAGGTAAGTGGTGGCAGTTATCAAGAAAATATTAAAAGGAATCTTAGTCATGCACTTTTAAAATTATTGGCACCAATAAAAATCTAAAAAACTGACACTATATGATGATTTTTCAAGTACTGTGACTGCGAATCTTTATTTACTTTATTTACTCTGAATAACCCTTCCATAAATTACAGTCTAAAATTAAAACATAACTGCCTCAAATCATCACAGAATGTCAGTTTCCTAGATTTTTTTTTGGTGCCTACTATTTTAAAAGTGCATGACTAATATTTTTTTATACTTTTCTAATAACTGTCACTCGTAAAGTGGGCAGTTAATTTTGTCCATGAGTTTAATACAAGAAATTATTTTTTCAAATTTATGACAGTTGCCGTACGCTCTTAGAAAAAACATGTTTATAAATACCTAATACCTAGCTGTTGGGTGTACTGTTTTTTAAAATACAGAATAAACTTTAATAAAACTGCAATATGAAGGAAATAAATTTTGATGATATTTACTAAATGTACCTACTCCATATTTTATTGAAGTCACTATACTGTGTTTTATATTTTGACCATTATTACTTATCTTAACTTTAATGTAAAATATCTAAACTTACCTGTAAACTATATTCCTTTATTTTAAATTCTGAAGATTTAGCTTTAGCATGACGTCAGTTCCGCCGTTTTTTCTTACAACATTGCATCTACTTATCTTAACATTCCCAATGTCAAAACGACGGGAATGTATATATTAAAATGGTGGAAATGCGAAATATGATACGTAAATAAAAGGCACGAAATAAAATTAATTAAAAATTTAATAGAGTACATTTCCAATGTTTCACGGGTGTGCACAAATATGCAAGTCCTTTCCGCTATAGATAGGTAATTTTCTTATTACCTTTATTATCTAAAATAGAGGTACCTACCATAAATTTTTTCACGAGTTTAAATTGTACCTACCTGTAAAATAAAAATCGACAATTTCTTTTCTCATTCAGTAGCTAACTTACCCTGTAATATATTCAAACGTCTGAAGGACTTAGTTAAAAATGCCACAAGCTGAACACATTTCGTGTGACCTTTAGATATTTAAGAATGGGCCATAGGGCCGACACTGCCAGTTAGCTAACAGTTAAAACGCATCCAAATCATTCCGTATTATTTATAGAGGACGAATCAGCTGTTAGAGTACGCACGACGCTTTATAGCGGCAGTACGATATTGACACGCTGACTGGCGCCCGACAATATCTTTTTACTGTGGCGCCAAAAATACACAAAAAAATTATACGTGCTATATTACTAAATAGTCAAAACTAAACAAATCTCGGATGTAAAATTACAACGAACTAAAATGCATAATGCAATACAATTATATAAGTAAGTGCATCTGTGTGATAGGTTGCCAAGGATTATATAGATCATTTGAAGCTTGACGTGCCGGTCGGGATATAATTAAACGAAAAATATAATTAACAATATTAAAAAAATATAAACAGTTGTGAAAATGAGAAGCGACGTTTTAACACCGAGTGAATTAGAAGGCACGGACTACCTCTTGTCGTCTACGATGAGACTTGAAGATAGCTTCTTGCAGATACTCGGTAAGTTTAATTTTTTTTTTGTGATCGCTTTAGTGGTCTGCACGTTGACATTGTTCCGGATTTAAGGTTAACCGACACCTCTGATTTCCATTCAAAATTTATATGACCTAAAACTTGAAGTTATAATAATATTAATTTTAGCATCTTAATAAGTAAAATACATAACAGAATTGTCTTTAAATTTATAAAAATATGTTCTTTGTAACAGAAAACGGTTCTAATTTTCATTTTTGAAGTTCATAATTTTCGATTTAGTTACGTATGTATGCGAGCGAGTTTTTTTTCGAATGTCAGAATTAGAACCATTTGGTGTTAGAAAGAATTTTATGAATTCAACGACAAGTTTATGATACTGGAAACCTATTAAGATACTACAATAAATACAACAAAGCGTAATTTTTTTACTTCTGATCAAATAAATTTTGTATGGCAATCGACGATAAGGTTTAAAATTAACACAAATCTTAATAAGGTATACTTGTTCATACAAAGTTAGTTTTTAATGGTTATTTTAATGTACCTACGTATTATTTCTTTATCTGCCTATCCCTTTTCTTCTCTCCTTTATATCATTTAAAAATGATTTTGTGCTCATCGATGACGAGACTTTTTCTACGGTAAGTGTCTAGCCTAAACATATTTTTCTGCCCCAACACCTCCGATATAAACCTCAAAAACATCTCTTTAGCTTTAACCTGTACTTAACTGAACAATACTCATTTAATTTATGCGTCAGATGAAAAATGCACAATACGTCATGACCTAGGTCACGGACATTTCGTTATTTCGCATCTACAACAAGGCTATGCGATATATTAATTTAGTACACAAAGGAAAAAATTTAAGTAGTTTTTATACATTTATTCGTTCATTGCATGAACTCGAATTATGTCTGATACCAAAGGGTTTCAGAGGATAGGTTATATTTTTTTCAGTCCTTACATAAATATAATAATAATACTACCTGGGACATCCCACACACCGTCATCTAGTCCCAAAGTACGCAAGTATTATGACAACTGGTATACATACTTAAATATTATGTCACTAATATTTAGATCGTAACGTAGGTGTTTTACCTACTAACAAATCAGTTTTGTCATTGAATATTCTTTTTTATAATGTATACATATATAGATACGTAGTCGTAGTCAAAACTCCAAACTCTGTGTGACTAAACAACCAATGAAGCACTGCAATGGCGGCCGCATAAGTATGTGCGAGTTATGTCTATGGTGTGAGTGGAACTTCGCAACGTAACTTACTATGGCATGAGTGTGTTCAAGTTCGGTATTTAGTTCGCGATACTACGTCCGGATATTCCTAGGTTTATGGTTGTTGTTGGTATAAAATTCCATAAAACGATGCGAATCTAAACGGTCGTTTTCTGTGGATCCAAACGGTGTATTATAAGGTAAATAAAATATTGTAATAAAAATCGAAATGTTTATCAAAAATTATTACTAATGGTAAGTAATTGGGACGCGTTAACTCTTCAAGGATCCACCTTATCTAGATATCTGAGACCTTATCCTTGATTGTAAATCAAGCATAGATAACTATATCGAAATTTGACCGTATATTTACCTATATAGCTAATATTTTACCTTAGATAGCAGAATCATCAAGTTGGAGCATCTCGTATTTCGAATCGATCGAACGCCCGAGCAAAATGTCAGACTCAGAATCTTTATTTGTTTTTCCAGTACTAATTTTACATGTACATCACAATAAATTTTACTTCACAATGAATACGAATCTTAAAAGATCTAGTGACGTTTAATTACTCTGTGGCGTATTTTTTTTTTCTCACATTTTCGTGGTTACATCGCATTTAATTAATTAACCTTTGCATAAAATACATGATGTACTAGAATTTCAATATCTACATTGAAACGAAAAAAAAAACAGAACTCTTTATACCTAGGATCCTTTTATTGTCTGATTGTCTTCATCAACACCATTTTTCTCTGAAACAGCCTGAGTCATCAAATACTAAGTAAGGTTTACGGTTTTAAATGTAAAACTTGCTTGGTCGCCTTTACTCCACTAGCTAGTTGTCAATTTTTTATATTTATTAAATTTTAATATACCTATTACACAACGTATTCACCAGGCTATAATATGAACCGTGGTCGGCTGAATGTAGTTTAAACATACATTCATTGTTTAAACTTATGGAGCGTGTAGAACTTACCAAACTAATCAAAAAGTTGCAAGTGAGCAGATGGCGCAAACTAACGGTCACCAAGAAAAACATGTTTAAATTTTTTTTTTAATAATTTACTTCACTTTTTTTGCAAATTTTTAGTTAAGTTCGATAAGCTCTACACTCTCTATTAGTTTAGACAACGCCGAACACGCAGTATTATAAATAATACTTACGACGGATATTGTCCTAGTCTCGCGATCACCTATTTATTTGGGGGCCAACCTTGTGAAGAAGGCCAGAGTCAATCAGTGCGGTTCTACAATGCGACCACGAAATGTTTACTACTAGCCATAAGCCATTCGCATGTGTCTATTTCTAATAATAATAATTCATGGGAAATCCCATACAGCGCCATCTAGTCTTAAAGTAAGCAAGTATTATGCTTGTGTTAAGGCTTACTAGACAACTGATATACATACTTAATTTTTTTTTTAATTTTTTAGTAATATATACATACCTATATAAATATTTTACACCCCAGACCCGGAACTAAATAAACATGTTCATGCACACAAATACTCGTCCCGGGCGGGAATCGAACCCGCGACCCTTGGCGCCGCAGTTAGGGTCTCTCACCATTCGGCTAATCGGTTAGGCAATATTAAGGCTTGTTGGCACAGAATTAGCTCGTATTGCGGTAAAGTTTAAAATAAACTTAATACAGTTCCTCAAATACGATAGTTATATAAATGTGATGCTTTACCATGGTTCGTAAAGAAAAATATATATTGCACAATGGTCATAGTAACAAAAGATGTACATTTTAGACACAGTTACCTGGTGACACAAAAATTTCAATTCCCATTAAGACAGACAGCAAAACATTGAGTTTAGATTTAAAATGTCCCCGGTCAGCAAATAAAATGAATCGAGACGTTATACCTGTCGATAAAATACCAGGATTGATGAGCAAATAAAGTGATATTGGTCAGCGCTTAAGTTGTTTTTATAGCTGACTAAATACATTACCAATAATATTAATAATTAATAATCAGATTTGACAAAACTTTGGCGAGTCGTAAAATTTATTTTAGTCTGCACTATACTTTATTTGTACTGCAATACTTCCTTATTGCATTCAGTTACTGAAAAAAAACATCTACTAATGAAAAAATATCTTGGCTACATGAATCCTAATCGGTAAAAACGATGGAAACGACAGCATATAAAAATGTTGTCGGAATGATAACAAAACAAAAAAACACGCTTTAATAGCAAATAGAACTAAAAATCATAAAATAATCTTTAGTATAAGGATATAGTGATTGACAAGAAAATTAATGTTATTGTGAAAAAGTATGGGGTGCTCAATATCAGTTGTTATAGATATTTCGTTGCACCCCAAGCTTTTTCACAATAACATTAATTTTCTCGTCAATCACTATATCTTTATACTAAAGATTATTTTCTGCTTTTTAGTTCAATTTGCTATTAAAGCGTATTTTTTAAGTTTTTTTTATATTTTATTTTTCCTTTTTTAGTCTTAAAAATTTTTAAACTACGTTTCATCTAAATTTACAAACATACAGGTGTAACTCACAATAACCTATAAAACGATGAAGTCACATACAATGTTTCATATCCGTACTACTAATCACTGAGGAGTTCCCTCGTGAGCAAACTATCCTAAGAGCACCATCACCTCATGGTGAAAATCATAGTTAACTATTAGAATCCAACTTAAATACAATGTTTTGTACCCGTGCTACTAACCGTTGAGCAGTGTCCTCATGAAGAGACAATCTTGGCTTCAACATAAATTCGTGGTGAATATCATGGTTAACTATCAAAATGCAACGTATATACAAAGTTTCGTGTTCGTGCTAGTAACTGTTGAGGAGTGTCCTCATGAAGAGACAATCTTGGCTTCAACATAAATTCGTGGTGAATATCATGGTTAACTATCAAAATGCAACGTATATACAAAGTTTCGTGTTCGTGCTAGTAACTGTTGAGGAGTGTCCTCATGAAGAGACAATCTTGGCTTCAACATAAATTCGTGGTGAATATCATGGTTAACTATCAAAATGCAACGTATATACAAAGTTTCGTGTTCGTGCTAGTAACTGTTGAGGAGTGTCCTCATGAAGAGACAATCTTGGCTTCAACATAAATTCGTGGTGAATATCATGGTTAACTATCAAAATGCAACGTATATACAAAGTTTCGTGTTCGTGCTAGTAACTGTTGAGGAGTGTCCTCATGAAGAGACAATCTTGGCTTCAACATAAATTCGTGGTGAATATCATGGTTAACTATCAAAATGCAACGTATATACAAAGTTTCGTGTTCGTGCTAGTAACTGTTGAGGAGTGTCCTCATGAAGAGACAATCTTGGCTTCAACATAAATTCGTGGTGAATATCATGGTTAACTATCAAAATGCAACGTATATACAAAGTTTCGTGTTCGTGCTAGTAACTGTTGAGGAGTGTCCTCATGAAGAGACAATCTTGGCTTCAACATAAATTCCTGATGAATATCATGGTTAACTATCAAAATGCAACGTATATACAAAGTTTCGTGTTCGTGCTAGTAACTGTTGAGGAGTGTCCTCATGAAGAGACAATCTTGGTTGCAGCATCGATTGATATTGAAAATTGTGGTTAACTATCAAAATGCAACGTATATACAATATTTCGTATTCGTGCTATTTACGGTTGAGGAGTGTCCTCATGAGGAGACAACCCTGGCTGCAGCATCAATTGGTAATGAAAATCATAGTTAACTATCAAAATGCAACATATATACAAAATTTCGTGTTCGTGCTATTAATCGTTGAGGAGTGTCCTCATGAGGAGACAACCCTGGCTGCAGTATCAGGTCATGTTTATAATTTCAGTGTATTGTCATCGAAGTTACATATGTCTTCCAAATTTCAACCCGATAGCTTCTGTGGAAGTGGGTGAAAATCGCGTTATAAGATTCCATTACCCCAGTTTTATTCCAAGATATTCAGTCATAACCCAAATGTCACTATTGGTCTCTGAGTAAAGAAACTTAGAATTTATTAAAAGCATTAATTTACTCTGTGTTAAAAGCCGTAATCGTGTGCTACTTGGTATATTTACATTTAACATAAATTATTTATAGGGTTCCATACCCAAAGGGCATCAACGCGACCTATTCTATCTATTTTATGACGTCCTGTATTTTAGAACTTCTTTCTCAGTTATATATTCGTACGCACTCGGGTTTTTAATTTTTTTATGTTAGGTACTTTTTTCACATTTTGAATATACGCTTTTTTAGCCATACAATGTCAATGTCAAAGCCAAACAATATTTCAGACGAAGAAAAATTACAAAACATATTTATGCAGTCGGGTTTTTAAATTATTTTATATTTTCAAATTAAGAGCTATACTCAAGTTGTCCATTAAGAGTAATTTTAAAATTTTAAAAAGAAAGTAAATATTTTTGCCTTTCATTCCATGAAATGTAATTAAAAGTAGTTTTGCTATAATGGACATTTTGAGATAGGAAATTAACAACCTAAAGGTGTTACGTATGGTTTTGTAATCTTAGATTTATTATTGATTATTGAAAGAAAGATGAAAATATGGTCGATTTCACCAATTCCCCTCTTCCCCTTAGGGGGAACTTTCAGGGCGACTGGATGGAATAACTTTTTTTTTTAGGAAAACATGTAAATTTCTAAAAGACCTTAATAAAAATTAATGAAAGTTTTGGAATTCTCTCAATAAAAAAGTTAAATTACAAACATTAGTTTTTTTTACTTATTTTCAAAATCCCTTGTCTCATATTTTTTTTTTTAATTTCGATTCACATAATTTCAAAAACGGTTCACTTTGGTACAAGACATTTTAGGGTCGAATTATTAACAATGATACCTCCTATAACAGATTACGAGTAACCCTGTATATCAAGAAAATTAAATGAACATAGATTCTGATGTAATATGTGTGTGCATTAAAATAATAAATCGACTTCTAGTTACGTTTCCGGGTGTTGATAAAGGTTTATAAAGCCTTATCAATTAACGCCATGTAAAGTTGATGACAAGCGAGACTATTACTGTAATAGAATTACAATCGTCATGGCAATTTCAAAAAATAATTTCTATTATGATGAAACTTTATTACAATATAAGAGAGAAATGCAACACAAACCGCGAAAAAATATTATTATTTATTGATCTAAGTATCAGTAAAAGTAGCACAAAGTTGGTTTAAGTGTTCTCAATAAGAAAATAATGTTAGAGATGCTTGTTCGGGGGCCACACAAGCTCACTGAAAGAAATCTAATGGACCGCGTTCTCAGTATTGAAAGCGCACCATTTTTGGAAAGATTGATTACTGGTGATAAGAAGTGGATCAATTACGATAAGAACGTATGTATAAGATCGTAGTCAAAATGCAGCAAATCTTCACAAACTGTGGCAAAACCCGGATTAACATACAATAAAGAGATTATGAATATATGGTGCGATTGGAGGGACATCAATCATTATGATCTTTTGCCGGACACAACCATCGATTTGGATGTTTACTACCAACATCTAATGAAACTAAAGCATGCAATTGAAAAAAAAAACTGTCGTATCCATCAATAGAAAGAGTGTACTTGTAGTCTTTCATCGTGATAACGCCAGACAACACACATCTTTAGCTACTACTCTGGAAAAATTGAGAGAATTTGAAGTGTTGATGCATCCACCATATGGCTCTGACCTTGCACTCTCTTCAGAATTCTTTGGGTAGTATAGTGTAAGGTTAATATTACAAGACAATTATCAAAACTACTGTAGTTTTTTTATACGAACCCCAAAAATTCTACAGCACCGGGATCATGTCACCAACTACAAGATGGCCACAAGTTATCTAACAAAACGGCACATATATTTGTGTGTAATTCAACTATGAATAAGAACGCCTTAGATTTGTATGTAAAATATGAAAAGACTTTCTTCCCTACGACGTAATTTATTTATATCACTACATATTACAAAATAAAGTCCCCCGCCGCTTGTGTCTGTCTGTCTGAACACGATAAACTCAAAAACTACCGAACGGATTAGCATATGCTTGACGCCATTGGACGGAGGGATTCAAGAGGAAGGTTTACCTGTATAATTTATTAATGTTTTGTGCAAATTTGTTGAAATATGACGATTATTACTGAAGAAGTCGGAAAAAAATCAAGCTAGCTGGGAGCTTTCACCGAAAAGGCTGCCTAATCCCTTCGAGATCTATCAAAATAATGTGTGGAGGAATTGTTTCTCTTTCTTTTATGGATAGCTTACTATACTTATTTTTATGTTTAAAAATAGTGGTGTCATATGATGAGGTAATTGGCAAGCAATTTACACGGATACAGTATGAATTCTCAGCTAATTAAATACGCTATTTACCTTCATCATTTTCTGCAGATTATGATTGCCTTTTACACCATTCAACTTAAATAAATATTTTAGGAATTATCACGAAATAAAATCTATCGCGCGACAAGGCGCCGCCGATGCGACACGTGTAGTTATATAGTTGTAGTTGTTGTAGTTGTAGTTAAATATTGAAGTTAATTTTTATGTATTTATTTACTTTTTCAAATATTTATAGAATTAGAAATAAAATACATTAAAAATACTCCAAGTAGGATGAACTTACGTTACATTTAAATCTAATCCACATGTTCGACGCAACAAGCTGATAGGACACTACGGTAGAAAAAACATTACGGCTTATAGGCTCAGCTACCCGTGCGAAGCCGGGGCGGGTCGCTAGTATATATATATATCTCATGTCACGATCTATGTCCGAGGTAAACTCTAAAACTACTTAACCAATCTTGATGAAATTTTGTAACTATCTGTAATTTAGTCCAGCTTGTTTGTTTGGTCCAGTCTGTCTGTTGTCTGGGCTAATCTCTGAAACGACTAAAACCGATTTTATTGAAATTTTGCAGACACAAAGAAAGCGTTATCAGGAATGACGGAGGTAGGCTTTTCTATGTGAAAAAAAAAATTGTAATGTTTGTCTGTCTGTTCCGGCTATTCTCCGAAGTGCCTGAATCGATCGTAATGATACTTCGCAGACATTAAAAAGAAGTTGTCAATTTGGTATAAAGGTTTCTTAGGCAGTTGAGTTTTAGAATGTTTTAGAAAGTTTCAGAATTTCCTGGAGCGTCCGTCCTTTTAGCTGTGCCGATACAAGTATGTAGACCACGCTATGCTATACGAGTAAGTACATATTTCTTCTGTCCTTGTGTATCTTACTGAGCTCCTCCTAAACGGTTGAACTGATTTTTATGAAATTTTGTATGTGTGATTAATTTGAATGGAGAATTGATTCGACGAAAAAAATAATTAAATTGGTCTTTAGATGTTTCAGGTTAACCACTCCTAAAAAACGGAACTGATTTTGATATGGTTTCACAATCGTTTGAGATTTTTTTCCGGAATGTTTATTTGTATAATCCACTCGCTTTTAGCTCCAGCTTCACCTGTGTACCTAATAATGGTTTTGTAATATTTGTCGGATTTTAATAGAATCTTTTTTAAATATTATGTATCTTATACGATTTACGAACGCCATAGAATTGGTTTTGTATAAGCCCCCATACCTCCAGCCCCACCCCTTTTACTTGATGAACATGGAAACGGAAACGAAACGGGACAAGGGCAGGAACGGAAACTATAAGATATTTGTGTCACGGGAACGAAAGCGGGAAAAGAAATAACTAGAATGAGATAAGACTGAGACAAAAAAGTAATTCTTAATGAACCGCGGGCGGAAAGCTAGTATTAGTATAGATAAGGATAGAAACCAATAATAAACAGAGAAAAAAATTAAATGTGTTTTTTAGGTTCAGGGATGGCAAATCAGTAAATCACATTTTTTATGATGATCCCTAATATCTACAATGCACAAATATCACTTCATAACAGTTATAGTATAGATAGGTATGAGAATCCAATCTCATCTCGTTACGTCACGAAGCCGTTTATTGTTGTGTGGTTCTGCATATAAATTTTTAACAGCTTAAATATTTGCAAAAGCTATAATAGGTACCTACGACATTCGTTATTGACGCATTTAATTCACGCGTGATTACCACTTACGGCATATTGCAATCGAAAATAGATTCTTTTATGAAGATCGTAAGGTAGATTATTTAACAAAAAAAAATCATGTGTGTACATGACTTGACATAAACACGATTTACGTGAAAAACAAAGAAAAAACTTTAAAGCGAAATATTGTTTTGCGATTGAAGGTCTATATGAACTTTATTTAACTTTTTCCATTTACGACTTATTACAATGTCTCATTAACAAATAAAAGTAATAAAATTTAATGTGCGATTACGGTAAAAAAAGTCATTCGATACATCATTTACACTACTTATTAAAACGTATTTTTAAAAATCAATATAATTCTAAACCTTCTAATGGCACACGATAGTTCTTGGGAATGAATATGTTCAGTTTATTTATTTTATAAATACTCTGTCCATAATTAGTATTCATGTAACAATATGTACAAATGAATGACTATGATAAAGTCCGGTCAAAACTGAACTCAAAATTAGCTAAAATCCAGGAAGTTTTGGGGCTAAATTTTAATATATGTACAATTAGGTATACTTGTGCTACTTAAATTTTAAAACTTTTAATTTAAAACTAATATCTAATTGTTTTTAATATTTTTACCGTGTCAGCTCATGATGTCCTACTGCAGGGACTTAGGCCTTCTCTCAAGATGAGGGTGCTTGGAACTTAATCCATCACGCTGCTCCAGTGATCTAATGATGGCAATCAGGACCGACGGCTTAACGTGCTCTCCGAGGCACGGAGTCAATGATAGTAATGTACTTAAGTCCTTAATTAGCTTAAGCTAATTCCATACCTATCTTGTGTTATTATATTATTTTGTGATATATATTATATTATTATTATTATATTATTTTGAAAACTGTGTATACAGTAACTACCAAATTTAGAAATGTTTATTTAGACCTAGGTTAGTTAAAATATGTTTTGTCTCTTTCTTTCAATCCAAGAGTACCATCGAAAGATAAAGACAAAACGCATTGTAATCAAACTGAGTCCAAAGGAACGTTTCTGAATTGGATAGTTTATAAGTATGCAAAGGAGTCACAGGGCTTAATCAAGTTTAATAAACACTGATAATATTCCGGACATAACACGTTGATACGATAGAAATTCATCACTACGTATAGATCAGTTGTCCTATAGCTAGGTATGGGTGAAAAATTCAAAGAAAAACAAAAAAACCGGCCAAGTGCGAGTCGGACTGGCAGCAACGGATTCCGTACCACCATACAATATAAAAAAACATGTTTCTTGTATGGTGACCCCCTTTGATTTTTAACTTTATTTCACTTTCATTATTTGCTATTATAGCGGCCATAGTAATACATCTTAATTACAGTAATACATTATTACGGTGCAGATGATGCAGCCCTGTAACAGACAGACGGACTGACAGCGGAGGCTTAGTAATAGGGTTCCCGTTGATACCCTTTGGGTATAGAACCCTAAAAAGGCTATGTGTGAAACTACTGCAATTATGTGGGAATTCGTTATATAGTTGCAAAAATGAGCGGACCATGCGCAACTACAGCAATGCCACATCCATGTAACGATATACGTAAATATCAGTGGTCGATAGCCGAACAACAAAAATTGTTATCAGTGTTTTTAGTTTGTTTATGCCGATTCATTATGACGATTATGGCAAGTCAATGGATATGCCCAAATATTTACAAACACAGTCTGAGTATGACTAGAAGATATTTTTCCTTATTTGTACTTAATCCTTTCACGTAATTATCTACCGATAGAGTACCATAGATTGCTGTCTTCTCAGATCTAAAAAACAACAATTAGGGCATAAGATTATAATTCTTAAGCAAAACTATGTTGCTTTTATAATTTTTTATTTATGAAAATAATTAAAACAACATGAAAAATCAACAACATTTATCAAATAAACTTATATCTATTTTAGACGTTGTATAAACTAAAAATTAAGAAAATTAACGAACGTATTCGCCCGAGACCAGTAACCGTAGAGGGTGCGACTCTAGAAGTTGTGCGAGACTATGTCTATTTAGGACAAACTGTCCAGTTAGTCCTAAATAGACATAGTTTTGCACAAGATCATCACACACACAGCACAGCACAGTCATCTGTTCTTGTCGCCACTACCACAATGTCTGAAGACCAAGGTCTTCAACCAATGCGTCCTACCTACAATGACATACGGTGCCGAAACATGGACTCTCACGGCAGGACTGATTCACAAATTTAAAGTCGCTCAGCGTGCTATGGAGCGGGCTATGCTCGGTGTTTCTTTGTTGGATAAAATCAGAAACTACCATCAATGTATTTGTTTTATTAAAAAAGTCATATTTTCATTAAGAAATCTCTGATCTCTGCAATGAGCTTAAGTTAAAAATAAAGATTTAAATAATTCAGAAAAAATGAAAGGAAAATCTATTGTTATCACTTTAAACCGATATCTAACATTTCTATGTATCTCTAATATTAATCTAAAAAATAAAAAAATATTCTTAATATTCATATGGAAAGCTGCAGAAGCGTAGGAAATATACAAGAAAAAGTCACTTTAAAGTTTTTAACATATTCGCAATACTACAGTTTAACTAAACTCTCACAAATGTTTAGATGCTTAGCTAAAACACAATATTGAAAGAACCTTGTCGCACTAAATAAAACATTACACCAGAATAGAAGAGTCAAAAAATACTTACCTATAAGAAATGAAAACAATTTTAAGTTATGATGAAATTTATTTTTGTTTTTCGGGATCAATTGGGTAGGCGTGAGGTGCATACACTTGCCGATCCTATTTTTATTTGACACGCATTTTATCAAACATAATGTCATTTTGGGACGACCACTTTCGTTCCACCTGACACGACCTAGAGTCGGTAGGTATAACAGATTGGGAAATCAACTTGATATGACTCTGGCAGTCAAAATTTTTGGATTGTGTCCTCCAGCACGTTGTACACTCAGGTTGCACACCACAGCAGAACAGTGAGTGTTTGCACCAATGTCAGCCAGCGCGCGGCAGTTGCCACCACTACTGGTGGCGGAGCCGACTATCTTGTAACATAGACCGGACTTTATCTACTATTCTGCCTTCATTACTGACTTCAGTTTACTGTGCTGTCTCAAAAATACAACCGTAGACCATTCACACGGAGCCAGTAGTACTTACTGCACAGTAAGCACAGTACTGGTTCAGTACTTTTACAATTTCTGCCATCGTATGCATACCGAGCTTTCCAAACAATGTGTTTTCAACAAGTTACTTGCGAAGTCGGCGCGAATTGCAAATTCGAATATCAGTTCGCGTAACACTAATAATAATAATAATAATAACGCATACATCACACAACGTCTAGGCCCCGAACTAAGTATTAGCTTGTGTTTTGGGTGCTAAGCGAAGACACCACATACATTTAACAACCAAGACCCGGTACCAGTATCAATATCCATCATATAAATACTGATCCGACCTGGGACCCGGGAACCAAAGCTTCGCAGGCAGGGTTGCTCTTGCTACCCACTGGACTAAGCGGTAGTCAAAACATTGTATACCCCATACAATGTCGTTATGGGGCAGTTATGGAGTATACAAAAAGGACCAGTCTATACTCGATTTTTAATTTTCGAGATGTAAGATAGTAAAAAACATAAAAGTACGAATTGACTTAGAAGCCCTATTCTGCGTTTACCGTCTAACCACTCATACTCTAGCTAGCTGGTGCAAGATGATTAGTTTTAGTCCGAGTTTAAGTGTGCAAAGTCCCCGCGCGCCGATCTGCACCCCCGTGAAATCCCCGCGCGCCAGTCTTCAACCCCGCAAAATTACGTAATGTCACTTCGATACTGTGGATTGACATTTATTATGACTCTATTAAGACAAAACCAAACGCTGCTGTTAAATTAATTTACTCTATGGTGAAAAAGCTCTTATATAATACAGGGTAATTCAGAATTTTATGCAGGTTTTCAAAAATTTAATATGTGAAATATAATGAACATATAATATTGTGAGCTGTGTGAAAGGTAAACTCTCAAAGTTTAGTTTCCTGAAACTGATTCCGCGTTCGCCCGCAAGATGTCAGCAGGAGAGCAGTTAAAGAAAATGGCGCTGACTGGCGAGCAGAAGTCGTTCTGTGTGCTTGATTACCATGTTAACAACTCCGTGATTACTGTTCTACGACATTTTCGTACCAAATATCAGAGAGACCCGCCAGATGGGAGGTCCATTCGTAAGTGGTACACACAATTTAGGGATGCAGGCATTGCAGGCTGCATCTGTAAACGAAAATCAACTGGCCGTCCGTCGACTAGTCCCTCGTTCACCCGATCTAACCCCGTGTGATTTCTTCATGTGGGGTTTTGTAAAGGATCGTGTTTACGTACCACCACTTCCAACAACACTGGATGAACTGCGTGCTCGCATCACAGAAGCCATTGCTGATATCGACCGCGATATGCTGCAGAAAGTTTGGCAGGAGATTGAATATCGGCTTGATGTCTGTCGTGTAACAATAGGCGCTCACATAGAACACCTGTGATTTTAAAAAAAAAAACTACACTAAACTAAACTTTGAGAGTTTACCTTTCACACAGTATATCTCACAATATTATATGTTCATTATATTTCACATAATAAATTTTTGAAAACCTGCATAACATTCTGACTTACCCTGTATAATTTTATCTTAGTCCAACTACTGAGGTTGGATTATATTGGTAACGAATCTGAATAAATCCGTATAGGTACAGTTCCAATTAAACTTTATGGCGGATGTGAACATAGGCACAAGTCGCGGCGCAGTAACCAGTTTTAGGTGTAGCGGGACGCAGTGGAGCGAGGGGTACATGACTATACTTGCGCAAGCACGCTTATGCGTTGTATTCCGATCTGCCATAAAGTTTGAAGCGAACTATACCTATGATTTTTTAAAGATTATGTCAATATTATTAAAACTACGTTTGTCAATTAACTCTTGTAGGTCTGAAATAGGCCATCATTTTTTACTAAAGAAATATTAAGTTACTCGAGTTTGACTTTCCTTGTTGTAATAATAGTACGGTTAATGTAATCCAATGCCGTATTCACTGTTTTTAAAGTCAATTTATTCTAAAAAGGAGAGTGCACTGCAATGACACTAATTTGTAGAAAGTAACCAACAACTTATTATTAAACTTGTGTACGTATATATTTTAAATTTCTGGTAGTTATATTACATAATTTATTTAAATTATGAACGCGTATTGCAGAAGCCCATCAGTCTATGACACCCAGTTAAAAAATATATGTTTTAACATTTTCCATATTTCACAACAAGAAAGATATTTCGGACAGTGTCTGTCCGTCAGTTTGTCCACAGTAATGTCACAGTACAGAAATAAATTTAGAGAACGTCTGCTGCATAAATCTCAGAGTATTTACTAAAAATAACCTTTAATTTCTTTCAAATTCTCAAAGAATCAACAATATGATATAAAGAGTGAAACATTGGTATAGATACGTAACCAATATAAGTGATATTAATGTATCTATATTGTGGACAACTTTTTTATTGTAATATTTACTAAATACATACACAATAACAGTTAATAAATATGTACATATGATCACGCCTTTTAAAACATTATTTACTTAGTATTACCTAACTGTTCTGGGTTGGGTGACAAATAAAATGTACAGAAATAAATACAAGTGATATATGGACGTGGCGATATCTATGAACATATTTTAAGAACTCACACTTAAATTAGCATAGTTAATATAGTTGTCGATCCTGTAAATGCAGATTATTCATTACCAATAAAAACTTAAAACAATTGTTGTACAATTATCGTTCATTACAATAATTTACACTGGTATATAATACTGAAAATCAATTTATCTAAATTAATATAATTTTAAAGTTATTCCTAATCAAACACCAAATATTTGAGATCGAAGTGGCCAGTTCGACAACACGCTATTCTTATACATCTCTTATATGATAGAATGATGGCGTTTTAATCAATTGATTAATCGAGTAAAAAAGAAGACCGATTTCATCCGATTGAAAGCCATCGAAATGGTAAATTCAATTCCCTAACGACCTTGCTTAACAGATGACAGATATTTTTTTTGGTTCCCAGTAACTATTTCAATATATGAATATGCCTATGCGACGCTAAGTCAATAAATTGTCACAATGCGATTGAGTGTTTTCACTCAATCTCTATAGTACCTAACCTAGTAGCTAAAATGTAGTAATTAAGTCTAACGATCTATTACTATTAGATTACTATAGTAGCGTGTCTGTCATGTAGCTAATCAACTTACACTTGCATTAATCGCGATATGTGTCGTTGGTTCCCAATCGAATAATTCGATCCACATTAAAATTAATTACTATGTAAACGAATTTAACACAGACAGTTCCAATATAGCTTCGTCACTGTAAATGTCAAGTCAATTTCGTATTATTTTCGTCATAGTATGAAACGTACATCACTTTATAACTTATACTAGCTTGCCGCCCGCGGCTCCGCTCGCGTGGACTACACTACAGTTGTACTGGGAAACCTGTTTCCGAGGTGAATAATCCTATGTCACTGTTCAGCCTATAAACTATATCTAATAAGATGTATGCAAAAAATAATAATGAGGCCGGTACAAACAGTTAAAAGCAGGACGGTAAGTAATAATTTCCCCGCACTTAAGATGAAGAAATTTATAGGTAAGTAACTTAAACTGAGTGTTTTCTCTTTCGAGAGCAAATCTGTATCTGAAATCCAAATATTTTTTTTTTCTCAAAGGAAGTAAGTACCATACCTGAAAAAGGAGAGAAAAAAACCGCTCCTTTTTTTTACCCAGCATGTAGAATGTCATTGTCCAGAACTTATTGAATAGAGTAGTACAAACCACAAAATTACGAACTGACTATACAGATAGAAGCCCTCTTCTCCGTTTACCATTTAACCTCTCATGCTCTAGCTAGCGGGTGTAAGATGTTAAGTTTCAGTCCGCGAGGTCCCGCGTGCCGGTCTTCAGCTCCGCAAAACTGCGTTTGACATTTTCGATACTGTGAAGTGACATTTCTGACTCTATTAAAACCAAACGATGCTATCAAGTTAATTCACTCTATGGTATCTACAAAAATATTTTTTTTTTTAATTTCATTTTCAAAATCGAACGAGTGGAGGGGCCGTAATTTTAAGTTTAAGACCATTTTTTACGAAGTCTATCTCAAAAACTTGACTAGTTGGGAATTTAGAATTTCTGTATACTGGTGTTCGGTTGAACTCAGTCCAAACTTATAGAGTGTGCAGAGCTTACCAAACTATACAAACAGTTGTCTAGTAACCCATAACACAAGCATAATACTTGCTTACTTTAGGACTAGATGGCGCCGTGTGGGAAGTCCCATGTATTATTATTATTATTAGTTAAAAAAATTAAACTTTAAAGAAGTATTTCTCGGTAACCGTTAGTTTGGGTCATCTACTCATTTGAAACTTTTTGTTTAGTTCTGTAAGCTCTATACGCTCTATAAGTTTGGACTACGTTCAGCTGAATTGCGTTATGTACCATATTTGTAAAATAGCAAACAAAAAAATACTGAAAACGTCGATTCTTATACAGCGAGTTGCACCAAAAGTGATAACGTAAACGTATATAGCATAAAGTAAAAATTGACAGCTATACTTTGATTAGATCGATGATGACTTTCATACCTAGTACAATCAAATGCGAACATGGAAGACATCATGGTTCTGATCATAGTATAGCTGTCAATTTTTACTTTATGCTATATACGTTCGCTCTCAGACAGTTTCAGAACGGAAAAGCACCAGGTGAGGACGGAATCACATCCCAGCTGTTGACAGCCGGAGGGACACCTGTCCTGAAGGAGCTACAAAGGCTCTTTAGCTCCGTTCTCCAAAATGGCACAATACCGAAGGCGTGGGGAGAGAGTGCGGTAGTCTTGTTCTTCAAGAAAGGAAATAAAACCCTCCTCAAGAACTACCGACCAATATCACTGCTGAGCCACGTCTACAAGCTGTTTTCGAGGGTGATCACGAATCGTCTCGCCCAAAGGTTTGATGAGTTTCAGCCTCCAGAGCAGGCCGGGTTTCGAAAAGGTTTCAGTACCGTGGACCACATACACACAGTTCGGCAGATTATACAGAAGTCCAAGGAGTATAATCGCCCAGTGTGTCTAGCATTTGTGGACTACGAGAAAGCCTTCGACTCCATCGAAACTTGGGCTGTTCTGCAATATCTGCAGCGATGCCGCATTGACTGGCGGTACATCGAGGTGATGAGATGTTTGTATGACGCCGCGACGATGACGATCCGGGTCCAGGACCAGCGAACAAAACCCATCCCACTACAACGTGGTGTCAGGCAGGGGGACGTCATATCCCCAAAATTGTTCACTAACGCGTTGGAAAATGTTTTTAAAACGCTTGACTGGACTGGACGTGGCATCAATATCAACGGCGAGTATATCTCACATCTGCGATTTGCCGACGATATAGTTATTATGGCGGAGTCGTTGCGGGAGCTCAAGGGGATGCTCCGCGACCTCAATACTGCCTCCCGGCGCGTGGGCCTCGGCATGAACTTGGACAAGGCTAAAGTCATGTTCAACAATCACATCGTGCCGGAGCCGGTATACGTTGGTGAGGCGGCCCTCGAAGTTGTCCAAGAATATGTTTTCCTAGGGCAGACCATCCAGCTTGGTAGTAACAATTTCGAAAAAGAGGCCGCACGGAGGATCCAGCTGGGCTGGGAAGCATTCGGAAAATTTCGTCGGTCATTTACCTCAGCCATTCCTCAGTGCCTAAAGACAAAATTGTATAACCAGTGCGTCTTACCGGTCATGACTTACGGTGCTGAAACGTGGACACTCACAGCAGGACTAGTTCACCGATTTAAAGTTGCTCAGCGAGCTATGGAACGGGGCTATGCTCGGGGTATCTCTGATGGATCATATCAGGAATGAAGTCATCCGTCAGAGAACAAAGGTGATCGACATAGCCTGCAAAATAAGTAAGCTGAAGTGGCAGTGGGCTGGTCACATCTGCCGAAGAACTGATGGACGATGGGGAAGAAAGGTTCTTGAGTGGAGACCACGAACTGGCAAACGTAGTGTGGGACGCCCGCCGGCTCGCTGGACCGACGATATAAAGCTGGCTGCCGGTAGTGGCTGGATGAAAATGGCTGAGGACAGAGAAGTGTGGCGTGCCTTGGGAGAGGCCTATGTCCAGCAGTGGATGAATGTGGGCTGATGGATGGATGGATGCTATATACGTTTACGTTATCACTTTTGGTGCAACTCGTTGCTGTTAATGTAGTTTGTTTGTAAGGAAACGAAATACGTAAATACATAGCACAAAATAGAGGGCGGTACGGAATCCTTGATGCGCAAGTCGGCTTGCACTTGACTGGTTTTATAAGTAGGTAAGTAATAAATACAAAATTATGAAACAATAGGTACGCGAAGTCGTCACTCGTCACAAAAAACTCCATAACAGGTAATGTAGTCATTTTATTTTTATTGCAACCGAAAAACACGTTTTGAAGTAGCTACGTAAAAAATATAAGTACAAAAAATATATTTGTGATTAAAGTATTATTACCTACACTACACGTATGTAAACAATAACGCAATCACCGCTCTACCTGTGTAAACATTTTCAATTTATGTTATAATTATGAAATAAATACCTAACTGAATATAAGCACGCATATTAAATAAGTGTCATAAGGAAATGTAATTTTAGACTAAACTACCTGCGTCCGACTCTCAATGATTTGTTTTTGAAGGAATTCAAAAAAAGATTGAAGTGCGAGTTATGTTTTTCGAGCATTCAGTACCTACTGAATTCAAATAAAAAAAAATTTTTTTTTTAAGTGACCTTCAGTTTTTTTTAAGATTTTTGAGGCCCAGGGCTCTTTTTTAGATCCTCGCTTCCATTCTACAAGTTGGGACAGGACTGCAGGACTATTATTTGTTTTCAAGTTGACTTCCAAAAATTAAAATAAAACTGAAAAACATGAATAAATAGTGAAAAAAAAAGTTTTCGGATAGGGCGTTCGTGACGATTGTTTTCATATGTTTTTTCCCCGTATCCGTGTCGTCTGAACGGCCCGTAACGCGTAGAACTGCACGAGAACGTGACTACGTTCTATGACTACGTGATTACTACAGAATTTACTGACTTCTAACTCTTTTCTACGGCCACTGTAGGTACAGCTCTGAGCATTTTCTCTAGATAATCCTATAAGCTACGACAATTCGACTATTGTTTCAATAATATTAACATTTACGTACTTATTGTTAAAAGTTTGTTAAAAACAATTGTTCACAATTATGTTTTTTTAAAAAGAGCGTTCCTCAGTTTCTTGAGTAGGTATTCTTTGAGGAACAAGCACTTCTTTGAATGCGCCTTTGTGGGGACGACGCTCTCACACAAAGTAAAAAATTCACTTTCGTTACGTATTCCAAGATTATGTTACATAACTACGAAATAAAGATATCTGATTGATTGATTGACTGACCGATTGGCCGAGTGGTTAGAGACCCTAACTGCGGAGCTAAGGGTAATAGGTTCGAGTCCTGCCCAGGACGATTTGTGTGCATGAACATGTCTACTTGTTTCGTACCTGGGTATAAAATATCTATATATATGTATATATTATAAAGAATAATTAAGTATATAAGTTGTATAATACCCATACTAAAAGTATAATACTTGCTTACTTTAGGATTAGATGGTGCTGTGTGGAATGTCCCAGGTAATAATTATTATTATAATTATAATTGGCAAAGGCTGCCAAAGATATCCCCAAATAGATATGCGGCTCTTGTAGAGAAATTATAAGGTTGTTGAGTATTCCTAGTCCATAGACAATAGTTGGGCAGATATTTTATACGTACCAATAAATACTTAGCCATATAACTATAACTTCAAAGCTGAATGTCCGTGCCAGAGAACTAACCTATGCCAAGTCGAGAGTATTTTAGCACTAAATATATGAAGTTATATTTGCCAAGAAAATAAACTACACATCAAACTATATTGTTTTTTTTATTATTATTATTGGAACAAGGCAAGTTAAAACACCGCAAAAGTTATTTAAGATTTAATAAGTAAAAAAAAAACTGTAAGTAATCACATCGAGTTGTGTTTTTATAATAATTATTAATCCGTGAATGGAGAATATGAGGTGCTAGCGAGGGACGCATATATTGGATTACGTCATTCTCACAAACAAGTGCTTTTTACGTTTATTTCAGTTTTCAACGCATAACAATACTAAGTTCAATAATTTTTCACATCCACTCTATAAAATCTGCATGTCACTTTGAAGCTGACAAATCTGATAATATGTCTATTTCTCTTGACATTGTCTTCGTTGTTATCTAACAGTTGATTGACTATCATCGATTGTCGCTGTATACGTAGGTATTTATATAATTCAAACGGTTTTGCGAAACTCTAAGTCTTGTTTGTTTAGAATGCTTACAGATGCGCATCTGTAAGCATTCTAGACATCCAGCGCGAACACTTTTTACATGCCCAGATGCATAGAATATTCACTTCTTCAGCTATAAAACGAACGGCAGCACGACGATCCACAATAACAATTTTTGTGATTTTTTAAATTACTGCCGTCATAGAGCGCCCCGAGCGTGGATCATCGTTGGTGGAAATTCTCCCTCACTTAAACTCAGCACACCAACCAGCAAATTATGGATATGGAAGAGCTTAATTACCCCTAATATTCCTCGTAAGTCTTGATTCACTCGACTCACGCGCGCATACATCTATGAACACATATGAAACAATAATGACGTTTTTGTAGTACTACATCGTAATACAAAAGAAAATCAAAAACTCTTTAAATTGTTATTATAACAAATGCTGGAGCTATTCTTTAATTTTTTCTTACCAAGGAATATTTATCTTATTCTTACTTTTTATTGAACATTACTCGTACATATAATTGGAGCGATTAACTTACGCTGATATTGCCAATTATATGAAGGCGACGTTTTTATTAATATACTAGCTTTCCGCCCGCGGGCTTCGCTCGCGTGAACCACAGTTGTACTGGGACAGTTAAAGGAACGCGACTCTCCAGAACATTGTAGCACTTTCTAGAACATTCTGAAACTTAACTACCAAAAAAATCTCTATATTTAATTTCATAAAAATCCATTTAACTATTTCAGCATGAAGAATAGCTGTTCCTATAGTCGGCCCCAAATTCAGTCAACCGTTTTGGAGATTAACCGGAACAGACAGACACACTAACAGACACTACAATTTTTTATATGTATATAAAAAATGCTTTCCACTCCTGTCAACGCCCTCTTTATATTTGCAAAATTTCAGTAAAATCTGATCAGCCGTTTCGACGATTAGCCCTAACAAACACACAGACAAAAAAAAACTTATGTCACTCTTGTCACCCCCTTTTTATGTCTGCAAAGATTCATAGAAATGATTTAGTCGTTTTGGACATTAGCCGGAGCAAAAAGACAGACAGACAACCACACGGATAAAAAGTTACTTATATCACTCCTGACAACCTATTTTTAATGTCTGCATCGTTTCATTGAAATCTTAAAAAGTTTAGCTCAAACATACATATAGACAGACATACAGACAGACAGAGAGACAAACCAAAAGTAACGTATGTCACTCCTCACAACCGTCTTTCCCACGTCTGCGAAGTTTCTTTTTAAATTGGTTTAAATGTTTTAAATTTTAGCTCGAACAGACAGAGAGACGACCAGACAGATAAACAAAAACTAAAGTATGTTACTCCTGATAATATCCTAATCACATGTGTGAAGCTTTATTGAAATCGGTTTAGCCGTTTCGGAGATTAGCCAGAACAGACAGACAGACCGACAAAATACTTGTTTGCAGTTATAGGGACTGCCGATAGAATTGAAAACTTAGTACTCACAAAAACATCAAGTTTGAGTACCAACACGATAGGTCTGCGATTAATAGTTTCGAAAATGTAAATTTTTAAAATTTGGTCATGTGGTCACCTAGATCTCGCCAAAACACCAAGTTTGAGTACCAACACGATAGGTCTGCGATTGATGGTTTCAAAAATATAAGCTTTTAAAAATTTGGTCACGTCGCGTCGTCACATAGATGTCGCCAAAACATCAAGTTTGAGTACCAACACGATAGGTCTGCGATTGATAGTTTTGAAAAAATAAGCTTTTAAAAATTTGGTCACGTGGTCATATAGATCTCGCCAAATCATCAAGTTTGAGTACCAACACGACAGGTCTGCGATTGATAGTTTCGAAAATATAAGCTTTTGAAAATTTGGTCATGTGGTTGCATAGATGTCGCCAAAACATCAAGTTTGAGTACCAACACGATAGGTCTATCATTGATGGTTTCGAAAATATATGCATTTAAAATCTGGTCACGCGGTCACATAGACCTCTTCAAAACATCAAGTTTGAGTACCAACACGATAGGTCCGCAATTGATGGTTTTGAAAATATAAGCATTTAAAAATGTGGTCACGTGGTCACATAGACCTCGTCAAAACATCAAGTTTGAGTACCAACACGATAGGTCTGCGATTAATGGTTACGAAAAAATAAGCATTTAAAAATGTGGTCACGTGGTCACATAGATCTCCTCAAAACATCAAGTTTGAGTACCAACACGATAGGTCTGCGATTGATGGTTTCGAAAATATAAGCATTTAAAAAATGTGGTCACGTGGTCACATAGATCTCGTCAAAACATTAAGTTTGAGTACCAACATGAAAGGTCTGCGATTGATGGTTGCAAAAATATAAGCATTTAAAAATGTGGTTACGTGGTCACATAGATCTCGTCAAAACATCAAGTTTGAGTACCAACACGATAGGTCTGAGATTGATAATTTCGAAAATGTAAGCATTTAAAAATGTGGTCATGTGGTCACATAGACCTCGTCAAAACATCAAGTTTGAGTACCAACACGATAGGTCTGCGATTAATGGTTACGAAAAAATAAGCATTTAAAAATGTGGTCACGTGGTCACATAGATCTCCTCAAAATATCAAGTTTGAGTACCAACATGAAAGGTCTGCGATTGATGGTTGCAAAAATATAAGCATTTAAAAATGTGGTTACGTGGTCACATAGATATCGTCAAAACATCAAGTTTGAGTACCAACACGATAGGTCTGAGATTGATAATTTCGAAAATGTAAGCATTTAAAAATGTGGTCACGTGGTCACATAGATCTCGTCAAAACATTAAGTTTGAGTACCAACATGATAGGTCTGCAATCGATGGTTTCGAAAATATAAACATTTAAAAATGTGGTCACGTGGTCACATAGATCTCGCCAAAACATCAAGTTTGAGTACCAACACGATAACCTTTGTCATCCCCGGTAATGCCCTCTGTACGTCCGCAAAGTTTCATTGAAATCGGTGCAACCTTTTCGGAGATTAGCCGGAACAGATAGACAGACAGATCGACAGACAGACAGACAAAAAACAGCTTAAGTCACCCCCGATAATGCCCTCTGCACGTTTGCCAAGTTTCATTGAAATCGGTTCAGCCGTTTCGGAGATCAGCTCGAACAGACAGACATACGGACAGACAGACAAATAAAAAGCAGCCTATGTCACCTCTGATAATACCCTCTGCACGTCTGCCAAGTTTCATTGAAATTGGTTAAGCCGTTTTTGAGATCAGCGCAAACAGACAGACAGATGGACAGACAGACAAACAAAAAGTAGCCTATGTCACCCGCGGTAATGCCCTCTACACGTCTGCAAAGTTTCATTGAAATCGGTTCAGCCGTTTCGGAGATTAGCCGGAACAGACAGACAGACAGACAGACAGACACTTCAATTTTATTAATATAGATAGCGACCGCCCGCAGCTTCGCCAGCGTAGGCTACACATTCCTGTTAAAGTTATCTACTATTAACATTCGAGATGGTTTCTGCGTACTTTTTGCTGATACAAATTTTGGGTACTGTCATATTAACTTTTGACCCCCATCTCCTCTTAAAACTTGAAAGTAAAACACTCTGAAACACGTCGTTACTTATGATTAGCGGTCGTGCCCAGCTCCGCCCGGGTGCACTAAAGAAAGGTTCCCCATCGCGTTCTCCCTCCCCTCCCCTTTCCTACCTCTCCATTCCAAGGTAACTAACTTGATACGGATTCATATTATGTTTAAAAAACATCTTCGCTAATAGTACATTACCTTAGAACAAATTTGATTACCATAAAAAAGGTTATAGCAAGTAAACCTTAAAAGATACACATTTGCTCTTAGAGATTTTGTTAGAACTTTTAAAGGGGAACAATTCCGTCATACATGATTTTTACTTAACATCAACCGTTTACGCAGCGCGCGCAATAGAAGCTCTCAAAAGGAATAAATTTTCCCGTTTTTGCATTATTTATCATTGATACTCCGCTCCTATTGATTGTATTGTGATGTAATAATAGCCCATAGCCTGCCTCGATAAATGGACTATCCAACATAAAAAAAAATTTTCAATTCGAAATAGTAGTTCCTGAGATTTGCGCGTTTAAACAAACAAAGAAACTCTTCAGCTTTATAATATTAGTGTAGATGCTGTCCTCCTACGGCCTCCTACTAAACTTCACGGAGATTACACCATATAAACAAAAAGAAAAATTCCTTACATTGCAAGAATTGCACGGAATCCTCTACACGCAAACCAGACTTTGGAGAAATAACAATATATGTTAATATAGAAATCGGGGATTAAAAATTATTTTTTGAACCATAATAAGTACACAGTTGAAATTTTCACTGGGTATGTATTACTATAGGCGCTATAATTACAAATAATAAAAAAGTTGAGCTAAAAATTTAAGGGGGTCTCCACACAAGAAACGTGTTCTTTTCCGACGTTTTGAGAATTGGTGGTTCTGAGATAATTGCTTACATTTGAATTTTTCATAAAGTATGTATGACCGCTATAGCAACAAATAATAAAAATAAAATAAAGTCAAAAATTAGACGTATTTTTTTATATTGTCCGGTGGGGGTGGTACCTGCGTGTGCGAGTCCGACTCGCACTTGTTGATAAATTGATACCAAAGAAAGATTTAATTAAGTACGTTCATCGGACTACACTCCGCGCGCACGAAGCGGAAAGTTCAACACCCGCAGGATTATACCAACCGCAATGACTTAAGTCATAGATTAGCTTAAGCTTATACTTACGGAACACTGTATACTTTTATTTCTTTTTTATTTATTTAATTTAATTTATTTTTTTCAATACTAAATTTAGCTACATTATTTAACACACGCAGGTATATCTACGGATAGGTAAGGAATATTTACTGCAATATCCAATCCAATCCAATCCAATAAGCGCTGCATTAAACCAATATTGTGTTGCAGTAGCAGCCCAAAAAGACCGAGGTCTGTGTCAGGGCTAACCACTTACCCAAACATAAATTGAATATAAGTGAGCGTTTGGTACAGCAATCATTAAATACGGGTTTAAAATACTTGACACAAATATATATATATTCTAGTGCACCGCAAATATACATAAATACACCCTCACACACCCTTTTGGTTCTTTACGTCAAGTTCCGATGATCGAAAACATGAAATTATGAACAAACTTTCAACACACCAAACCCACACCAAAAAACATTCGTTATCTACCGTGTTTGTGAATTGTGCGTCAAAAAGAGTCGGGAACATTTTGTTTTAGGTATTGATTGATTGAATTTGATAGAAATTTGACCAAGAAAGCCCAACGCCGAGATTTAGATTTTTGAAAGCGTAAGGTTTTTGTGTTAGAAGTTATCTGATCAAACATAAACCAAGAAAAAGTAAACTCTCTGGCTTT
The DNA here is from genome assembly GCA_949709985.1 of Luffia ferchaultella. Taxonomy (NCBI): domain Eukaryota; kingdom Metazoa; phylum Arthropoda; class Insecta; order Lepidoptera; family Psychidae; genus Luffia; species Luffia ferchaultella. The sequence continues at coordinate 20,210,993 of OX453255.1, read as the reverse complement.
TTTCTTTACGGAATCTCTTTTAATTCAAAGCACAATATTATTATAGACTTTGCAAATAAAATATATTTAATATATAAAACTCATACTGGAAAGGAAAACAAAAAAATTTGAAATACAATATAAATGAAATATAAGTCATACCTTATAACCTGTTATGTAATTTGGTTTTATTTGACTTTGCAATAATATAGTTTTGAAAAATCTACAAATCCGCCATTGAGGTCACATATATTACAAAAACGTCAATTCCAGATAGACTTTTTCTTATATAAAAATAAATCTAGGCTCACATTCTCCATATCTAAAATTTGTTTTACCGACCGACCAATGTTTGCATAACATTACTTATAAAGAAAGGGTTAACTTGGAACTAGTAAATAAAAGTTATTATCTACTGTATCCTAAACTGGACACCTCATACTATAAAGACAGAAGAATCGATTTTTTGTTTGTTTGTTTGTTTGTTTGTTTGTTTGTTTGTTTGTTTGTTTGTTTGTTCGTATGTAATGGACAAACTCAAACACTATGTATACGTCACTTATTTTAAAAATTCTTTCACCTATACAAAACTAGATTATCAGCGAGTAACAAAGGCTGTATTTTATTTATTTTTTTAAATTAGTGAATCCAATTAAAAATACAATAATGTAAGCCAAGGTATCAAAAATGTGTCTATAAAAGTCATTATTTGGAATGCGCTGCGAAAACTATTGATGATACATAAAATAATGTACCTATCTACTATCCACTATCCACAAAAAAATAATCCGCGAGGCTATATATGTTTAACTAATATAGTTAAGCCACATTATCAGTTTCTTGTTCAAATTAGTCAGTCAAAATACTGGTAGAATCGAAAGATGACCTTCGTATCATGATATGAATCCTTATCAAAATAAATACTTTCATTATCTAAGTTGATTATATACCTACATGTAAATTTCTCTTTAAATTAATAATGTATTGTTTAGAAGTTACGATGGATATAAAAATTGGAATTATTAATAACGATTTGTTGTTATTTTCTATTTGTCCTAATAAAGTACTAATTTAAAATACCTACTAATTTTGTTATTTATCTTTCTATCTATCTACACGTGCAAACCCGGGGCGGGTTGTAGCTATTATTTTATAATGCTGACAAATGTAGGGCAATACTGTCAAAAATTTCAATACGTACTTAAAATCACTAGCCGATTAAATAATTAACGGATTAAGCGGTCATGGTAAAACTTTAAAAAGTTATGTCGAGGACATTAAATTTACAGGCTGGTCTAAGGCTTAAATTGTTTATATTAATTATTCCGTCGCATTTTACATATAACTACAGAGGTAATCAAAGTGATATCTATCAAAGTGATATCTTCAATTACTGGAAGGTCGTGAGTGTCTCTGATAAGAATAAAATACCTATTATTTGGGAACAATACTCTCGTATAAAATATCTTGCGAAGAAAACCCGACCAGGCAGTCTGCCTACACTATCACATTTAAGTAAATATGCCTTTCCGGCTTATAATAAAATTTATTACAGCATGTGGGTATGTTACCTTCCATTTTGAACAGATTACCAAAGATGATAATGGAGAAACTTATCGACACTAGCGCTAAGGCATCTAAACATACTATATGTGGGTTTACCGAGGTGTACTTCCTGGGCGAATACAACAATGGACACCTTATCAACCAATTTCTCCCTACAGAATGCGAATAGTTGACACGACCATTGATGTATGTGACATACATACAATTTCTTATCTAAGTTGTATTGTACATTATTTAAGTTATTTAGTAAATAACACAGGTGTATATAGTAATCTACCTACTCTAATGTTTACGAAAAATGTCATGTAAATTGGTCTCCAATAGTCCATACCAGTCAACAAGATCCGCTTTTCTTCCGGACTGAATTGCACCCCTACTTTTTAATTTAGCTTTCAAATCCTTTTTTCATGTTGAATAGCTTGTTACAGACCATTAATTAGCAAGATTTAACTGTGAACACTAAAAAAATTTCAACAAAAAATCTTAACGAATTCATCGGCAATTTACTCCATTGAACCTACGTTTACTATATTGAGTAGGTACTATTGTTCTGGTTTCATGTGTCGGTTTCACTTTTTTTTTATTGTGTAAACAGTGATTTTTTGACCTCGCATAAACCGTCCGGTTTTTTCTAATATCAGTTTTTGCCTAGATCCTACACTCAGACAAAAACTGCATTGTGCCTAACTAACTGTGAAGCATTTCATACACACTCATACTTCAACAATAAACTGACAAAAATAAAATGATATTATAATGGTTTTGATTTTCACAATCGACATCGCGATAACCTCGTTCGTGCCATTAAACTTATATTATTTTTATATTTTCTCTAATGTCATCTTATATACATATTTACAAATGACTGCAGGTTTTTTTTTCGGAATAATGGTTATATTCTTTTGTCTGTCAAGTAAAAGCTTCATGGTCGATGAAACTACCTACTAGCGTCTGAACACCGCTTTCTTAATGAAAAATTGGATTTTCGTACCTGACATCTATGAGATTGATGTGGATGCTATTTAATAAAAAGTGGCATTTATTAATTTAACTCTTTAAATTAATAAGTGGACATATAGTACATGCGATCACTGTGGAGTGTTACGTTGCACTAATATGGCACTGATTCATTAATTGATCACCACTTAGTCTGCCTCTAGTACGCTAGTAGGTACATACTTACTTGCAGGTACCTACATATAAATAACCTTGAAAACATTTCAAATATTTAACCCCTAATTTTTATTGGTTTATTTGAAATTAGAAACGAAAATAAGCACTCGTGTTTTCTTTTTTTTGATATAATAATATTTTCAAATTGTTCTAGTTAATTTCAATGTTGCTTATTTGCTTTTCCTTTTTCCAGACTTACGTGCATTTTTTAGATATACGTGTACTTTCTTAAACTTGCGCGCACTTTTTCTGACTTTATCTGACTTGAATCGTTTTGTTTCTATTAACTATATAGTTAAAGTCTTATTTTAGTATTATTTTACGAACTTACATGTACTTGTATTTGAAAAACTATATTCAACTTAAAATTGATGTAATTTTTACAATTACAGATCTATAATAATAAGTACCTATCGGTGTTTTATTATCTCCCCACATTATTCACGAAACACCCGTAAAAAGTAATATTTAATAGGATGGCAACATTCGTTAACTTACAAATATATCGATAATTTATATAATAATACGATAGTGGATAATGTAATAATCATTTTAACTACAAGACAATGTTTCATGTACAATAGAGGGCTATCCTACATAGTAGCTTTTGGGATGTAAAAACTTGTAACAAAAGTGAAACTTTGAATGGTCTACTCCGCGCATTCGGAAAAGCAGAAAACGGCTTTATTGTTTATTTAAAGACAAAAATTTAAACACTAATCAATCATGTAAAATCTTATTTAAAAATATGCAAAAAGATTTGTAAAACAGCTAAATCTGTTTATATTAGAAATAAAATAGAGAAATCAGAAAACAAATGTAAAACTGTGTGGCAAATCATACGTACTGAAACAAACAAAATAAAGCCTCCCGACAACGAATTTGCCTTGCGGGTGGATGACAGAACTGTTACTTCAGCAATCGACTTCGCTCGCGAATTTGATTCTTTTTTCCAAAATATAAGCATTAAAATCACGGAACATTTGGGTTCATCTCCTGGCTGTGCTGTAACTTTGTTAAAGGAAAACGTATCGACGCAAGGGACGGAGTTCCGGTTTAAAAAATTAACTTCTTTCAATATTATTAAAACTTTTAAATCTTTAAAAATTAAGACGATCGAGGATTTATGGGGGCTGTCGGTTAAAGTTATAGGTTCCATTGTTCACATTATAGCACAGTATTTATCTAATATATTTAACGAATGTATTAAAGCGGGCATATTTCGTAATTTAATGAAGTATAGTAGAATAATACCGCTCTTTAAATCTGGTGATAAAAAGGACTCCTTTAATTATAGACCAATGGCAGTGTTGCCCACATTAAGTAAAGTTTAAAAAAAAAATCATGCTCAATCAAATGCTCTCTTATTCTATGTCGCACAATTTGCTTCATTCTAAACAATTCAATTTTACGAAAGGAAGATTCACAACAGTCGCTGGCATCTTACTTTTGAAACATGTTTTTGATGCATGGGAAAATTCAAAAAATGCTATAAGGGTCTTCTGTGATTTATCGAAGGCTTTTGATTGTGTTGATCATCGGACATAGTGGCTTAAATTAAAACATTATGGTATACACAATTGTGCTAACAATCTAATAGAATCATACTTCTGTAATATGATTGGTGCAAATGAAGGGTGCAAAATGGGATTTCCTCAGGGAACTATATTGGGTCCCTTTCTGTTTTTAGTGTATATTAATGACTTGCCTCATTTGGCAGCAAAATCTGCCGAGATAGTGTTGTTTGCTGATGACACTTTTCTCTTATTTAAAGTTAATATAAAATGAAGAGGAATTTTCAATGTTAAACTTTTCACTTTTGCAGGTCTTAAATTGGTCAACGCTAATAACCTATTATTAAACGCAAATAAAACAAAATGTTTAAAATTTACATTGCCCAATGTTAAACAAGTTGATGTCAATTTGAGACTTGGTGGGAATTCATTAAGTTTGGTTAATGAAACTGTGTTCTTGGGCATTAGTATCTATGCAAATTTGCAGTGGGGTGCTAGTGTTATGAGGGTGGCTGGTAAACTGAGTTTGTTGCAAGTCTGCTGTTTTTGCAATTAGGTAAATAAGAAGACTATAAATAAATAAATAAGATGTGCCTGCAGCGAGGCTGATTTATTTTAGCTACTTTTATAGCATAATGTCATTTGGCATTCTGCTATGAGGAAAGGCCGCTGACATTCATACAATATTTGTTCTGCAAAAAAAGGCTATTCGAGCTATGTATAAATTAAAATCTAGAGATAGTGTAAAGGCCCACTTTAGAGAAAGTAACATTTTGACAGTCCCTTGTCAGTACATTTATGAAAATATAATTAATGTACATAAAGGCTTAAATGCTTTCTCTAGGGTTGGTGACGGTCATAACTTAAATACAAAACATAAGCCTATGTTATCAATTCCCAGGTTCAGACTCTCAAAGGTTAATAATTCTTTTATCGGAAATGGCATCCCTTTTTATAATAAAATTCTAAAAGAAATGTTAGACTTGAATTCTAATCAATTTATAAAGCGAGTTAAAGCCCAACTCATGAAAAAAGCTTACTATTGTATTACCAAGTATTTAAACGTCGTCGTGAGAACAACGACTAGCGACAAGGGCAAGGCGTGATGGAACCGGGGCTGCGGGGGCGGGATAGTAAAATAACCCAGCTTTGTAGAAGGCTCCATGGCAGTCACTCGTTGAAAATGAGCAGTAAATATATTAGATGTAAATATACGATAAGATACGTCTGCCTTTAAAGCTCATGCTTCTCACACAAAAATCGCTTTGACATATCGCTACAATGCATTCCAGATCTTCATTGTACCTATTGAGGTAAAAACATGTTGAAATAGAATTTACAACATACACCTTGTAGATAAGAAATCCGATGATTAAAATTTATAATGGTAGATTTAATTTATCTTTGTAATCGTTACATAAGTTCTTTGGCTCGATAATTGTGTTTGGATTCGAATAAGGTCACGACGACGACACTTGAACGATGCTTCTAGGTTTTTTCTATTTTTTCTTAAATTAAATAAAAAAACTGCTGATTTCAACCTCGAAAATTTCGAATAATTTATTTAACAGACTATTTAAACAAACTTAGATATATTAATGGCGCAGAGTGTCGAGAACCCTAGCAACATATTTCCACGCTGAATAATTAGGCTGACGATCCTCTGAATAAAATATTCTTTGCTCAGAGGGTCCCCCGACATGAGACCGACACCAGACACCACCGACTAATGGTCCGACACCAGTGTTGCCAGATTTTTTTGCGTAAAACGGGATTAGTACGCGAAAATAAATAAAATTACGGGATTTCCTTGAAGGATTCGGGTCAGAAAAGGAAAAAAATTACAAACGATTTATTATTTACTTGTTAGTTTTATAATCACTCTAAATTATAAATATAACAGTAAATTCTTTGGTAATTAAAGAAAACACGAACATACTTATCACAAAAATTAATAAAAAAAATAATAAACATAATATTTTCATGTTGTTTTATATTTTGCAGATGATATTACACCTTGTTGTAATATATCTTTCTTGTCTTTCAAAAATTTATAAGTCCATACATGACTCAAATTATTCAAATAAATCAGCAATTTCAGATTAAGTTACGATTCAGTTTACGTTATGTTCAGTGCATAGGCTAGCTGTAAACAGTTAGATTTCTATTGGGTTCCGATCGCATTTTCACGTAGTAATCGGGGCAACTAGCGCGCCGTGCGGGACATTTAATTGGAACCCTAAAATCGAGACGTCCCGTAAAAATCGGGACATCTGGAAACGCTGCCCTACACTCAGGCCCGACACCAAGCCATCGAACTAATATTACTAACATATAGAACCGACAACGCAAACCAAATGTTTGCGTCAAGTGTTGTTACCGACTGGAAACAACTCATTCAGTCACCCCCCTATGCTCATCGCGACCGCGTGCCAAAAAACGTGTTTAACAACAATTCAAAAATGTCGTCGTGGGTGTTTGAAACGTGTAAAAATCAATCAACTGCGAAGAAAAAAGATAGTGGCATAACTTATGGTCGATAATTAAACAACTCAAAAGTAAAACCATCCAAAACTGATTTTTGTATACCTACATTATTTTCTACTGTTGCCGCCATAGTTGTTTTAACTACAAGTAATGTCACGACTTGTATAATACCTTCTAAATACTTGTATAATACTTGCAATTCTGTGTTTTCTAGTGGAAACAAACCAAGCATAACATGTATGAGACATATATAATACAGTGTATTATACTTGGTAGAAAAATCAATGTGGTAGAAACAAGATGATAGTGTCACGCGCACAGATTTTGTTCGTACTGTCTGTTCTACTAGTATATAGTTCAGTGCACCTAGTCCGACACCAATCGAAGCCTTGCGCCAATCTCACGCGAAAACGCAATAGCATCCTCGGCCCATAGACTCATGTTGTGTCTACTGCGAACACTAAACATTCGTATTTGACTATCATGTCTATATATTTAGAGCGTTTTATACGTCGACTGCACTGGCACCGCAGCTACTCTGTGGCAGGTAACATGCAACATGAGAAAAAGCACTAAGTGGGTCAAGACAGGTAGGTAGCGTCCCAGACCAATGCACGACCACGTGTGTACGGGTTGATGGACATCCCATCCGGGCATCTGCCGTCTGACCTAAAGATGCCAATTGGATTTGCATTTGAAAAGACTTTTTGAAACGACACTAGAGATAGGGAGGGGAAGTGTCGATAGTCGACGTCGCGGACCTGTAACAATATTATGATAATATTTTGACTACCAAACTTTCCAATCGCTTATTTCATATAAAAATGGGACTACAATTACGTTTATTGCCGCTATACATTAATTGTGTGGTTACACCTGTAAAATGCAAGTGTAGATCAATGAGAAACGTTAATGTCGCGTCATCATGATTAATGAAGCTTATACTCGTAATAAATAAGACGCGATACGAAAACGTATTTAAACAAGAGACTATTTGTTAGGGTATACCTGATGTTCAGCAGAACGTAGTTCAAACTTATAGAGCGTATAGAGCTTACCGAACTAAACAAAAAAATTCAAAATAATACAAAATAAGTGATTTAAAAATTTAATTGTGAATATGTTTTTCTCGGTTCCCGTTAGTTTGCTCCATGTGCTCATTTGGCATATTATATACGGCATATTTGGCTGAATGTAGTCGAAGCTCATAGAGTGTGTACAGTTTACCGAACTAATCAAAAGTTTAAAAAAAATGTAAAGCTTAAAAAAAAATATCTTTACACGTGTTTTTCTCGGTAACAGTTAGTTTGCGTCTTTTGTTGACTTGAAAATTTTTGTGTAGTTCGGTCAGCTCTACACGCTGAATAAGTTAGGACTACGTTTCGCCGAACAAGCGGTATATAATCGTGTATGAAAACATCTTGAGCTCAAGGCGACGACCTTCATGAACGGAGAAATTAACATTATTATAAAAATATAAATTATTATAAAAATAATAAAATTAAAGAATATCAAAATTGATAAATTGTAGAGTCGTTAATAAAAATTATATTCTAAAAAAATAGTGTAATATTTTGGTCACCAGTCGCGAATCGACTGATAAACACCGTTTGAACGTTATTCCTATCTCCGACACTATCTTATCGGACAAATTACACAAGAAAACTTTATGCCGCTATTTAAATAGAGGTACTGAGTGTTGTACGAATATATATGTATTACGTCAAATATTTATCTAGTTATTTTGTTAAGTTTGTTGTTGTTGTCTTAGTCTGAATCCACTTTTGTACACAAGCCTATCCTAATGTACGCCACTCCACATGATCTTCACAGTTGCGTGCATATAGAAATAGGAAGACAAAGTGTACAATATATAAAAAAACACGTTTCTTGTGTGGGGACCTCTTTTAATTTTTAACTTTATTTTGTTTTTATTATTTCTTGTTACAGCAGTCATAATAAGTACTCAATGAAAATTTCGAGTATAAGGAATGATCTTACAATAATTAATTACCAATCATTAAAATCGCTAAACAAACTCGTTTCTTTAAGGCTACCTATCCCCTTTAATTTTTAACTTTGTTTTATTTTTTATATTATTTGGTGTTGTAGAGGCCATAATAATACCACAGTCTAATTAATACACACTCTGTGAACATTTCAAGTACTTTGCTATAACAGTTCAGACATGTTTTCGCTGATTCAGACGGTACAGCCTTGTGACGGACGGACGGACGGACGGGCAGCGAAGCCTAGTAGTAGGATTCCCGTTACCCGTTCCGTTCTCTAAAAACTTTCTTTTTAATATTCCATTCCATCAGCCCTTTTTATACCCTACTGCAGGAGCTTATGCTTCCCCTCAAGATAAAGGGGGCTTGGAGCTCAAATCCACCACGCTGCACTAATGCGGGTTGGTGGATTGTAACGACCGCCACAGCCGACTGCTTAGCCTAGTGGGTAGCGACCCTGCCTACGAAGCTGAAGGTCCCGGGTTCGAATCCCAGGTCGGGTCAGTATTTATATGATGAATATTGATACTGGTACCGGGTCTTGGTTGTTATATGTATGTGGTGTCTTCACTTGGTACCCAAAACACAAGCTAATGCTTAGTTTGGGGCCTAGACGTTGTTGTGATGTATACGTTATTATTATTATTGACAGCAACCGGGACCGACTGCTTAACGTGCTCTCTGAGGCACGGAATCAGTGATAGTTAATGTACTTAAGTCAGAAAAAATTCATTGGTACACGCCCGGATGCGAACCATGGCCACATGCCCTTATCGATTTGAAACTGGTTCTCTGCGCTCGGGCTAACAACGCGACAAACGACATATTTTATATATTAAAAGAACGAAATTAGTATTTTATTTTGAAAACTTAAAAACGGTATGTTAGAAAAAGTGGTTCTACCGAATTCCAGTGCTTATTAATATAAACAAGCTCCGACAGCAAAATACGAGTCGACAATGGGTGGGGGTCAGGGGTGCATCCGGCTGCGCGTCGGCGCCCGCGCCGACGACGAATAATACGACACAAACAAAAAACTAATCTCCCGATAGCGATAACTCCCGCGGATCACGTTTCACGATAAGTTTTTATGCTGTGGTTTTATGTGTAAAACGCATAAAATAAATACATTTGACAGCAGCGTTTGGTTTTGATATAGTCAGAAATGTCACTTCGCAGTATCGAAAATGTCAAACAAAATTTCGCAGGGGTGAAAACCGGCGCGCGGGGACCTCGCGCATGAAACTCGCCATCTTGCATCAGCTAGCTAAAGTATGAGTGGTTAAACCGCAAACGCAGACGAGGGCTTCCAGTCGATTATGGTGAAACGCTTAGTTTACATCCGACTTCACCTGTGCCGGTTTCGTAATAGATATATAAATCGCATTAATTGCGTGTTGTATTTTGAAGTTGCGATAAGTAATTCAACGGCATTGCACGTTATTGTAGCGCTGCTTTTATCGTCAATTAATGTGATAATTATAAATATCAAGTCAATATAAATATCAATATAAGCCATATCAAGTAATAGTAAGTAAGAATTAATCTAATATAATGATAATAATAAAAACAAGAAGAAACCAAATTATAACTAAATTATATCAAGTTAGTGTGACCCCGCCATAAACTTTACAAATATTTGCAAATCACCTTTCGATCTTGCGTCTTACTATTTTGCTTAATATAGTATTGTTTCGATACCTATAAAATATTTTAAGTACAGAAACACAGCTCGTGTCAAATTTCCAGTTCGCTCTGAGGTTGAAGCGAGTAGCGTTGCAGTAGTAAAAATGGGAATCAGAGGGACGAGAACACCGGGAACAGACCCCGCACCTGCGCAAAACGCACCCGCGTCTAAATCAGAGACAACTAGAAGTTTGGCGCAATCTGTGCCTACAACTGTTAATATGTAGCCTGATATTGAATTGTGAGAGACAACAAAAATGACAGGCAGAATATTGGCTTACCTATTTGGTCCAATGGTCAGGGACGCTGACTGAAGACCAAAGGTCTCGGGTTCGATCCTCGCCTGGGACAAATATTTGTGTGTATGAGCAGTCTTTTTGTCCTGTGTTTGGGTGTGAAATAATAATTTCTAATAGAAGATCTCATATATGGCCATCTAGTTCTAAACTAGGGCAGAGCCTGTATTATGTGTACTAGACAACTGATATATATACTTATTTTTTTTTTATTATGCGTACAATTACACGTATATTTTATGGGGATATTTTAGACCATGGTCCTACAATTCATAGGATAAATATATAAAACCAGTGACGGACAATAGCTCTGAAAGTTTTATTGGAGAATAAACTGGGGTGTCATGGTGTCAACCACAAAGGTTTTCTTTTACAACCACTTCATGTTTTTTACGTACGTTTGTTTATCCACGCCAACGGAAGAGCAAACAAAAACTAGTTCAAATTATTGTTTCGGGTTAAAAGTGAAATGATACCGCTAATTTCCACATAATATTTATTTGACCAGAAGTAAGGTGGGTCATAAAATGGGTATAAAGTATAAAATGGGTCATAAAATTGTCGTTAAATTTAAAGATATCTGTATTCTTTCTAACACAAAATGGCCCTAATTTTGGTTTTTAAAGTTTACAATTTTGCGATAGAATTATGTACCTACGTGTGAGCAAGTTTTTTTGAAAGCCAAAATTGTTACTGTCTCGTGTCATGAAGGAAATCTTTTATAAATTTAATAGTAAATTTAATGACACGTTTTAGTTATTAAAATGGTAAAAAAACATTACGTTGTGGTAAAATAGTTTTTGTATGGAAATCAGAGGTATCGTTTGACATTGAGAAATTTTGATTATTCAGAACTATTGGTTGCTTTTAACTATCATTAAAATCGATATGCATATCATAAAATATCGGTGGTTTGAATCACGTGTAACATAAATCACTGTTTGTTTAGATACAGTAATATTGATAAAATAAAGAATGTCAGAATAATAGTCAGAACACAAATTAATCTATCTTTTTTTAAAAATTGGGTGGAAAAATCTCAAAACAGGCCTTGGTCGAAATGGTACTATTATTTCCAGTTATATCTTACAATAAATAAACCAACCAAGAAATAAAATGAGTAACTATTTGAATCCAATACTAAAGTTATCTATATTAAAAGCTTTTTGTTTTTTATCGGGCTTTAGGTAGATACTAATTAAAAAACTAAAAATGCTATCTAAACAATGGGAACGCGGGAACATTTTAAGGAAACGACGACGGGTCCAGAGTGCTAAGGATAATTGTGGCGTTGCCGCGCTGGATTACGACACTGATCCTCTGAACAAGTTATTCCTTGCCCAAAAGAACCCAGTCCATAAACGCAGCGCGACACCCAAATCATTAAGTTATTTGGCATACTTCGACTATGGTACCATCGTCTTGACGTCGAAAGGAATGAACTGGTAACGATCTAAAAGCTCTACGTGCTTGGGTCTTTTTTACGAACCGCTGTCTCAGCACTGCTTGCCCTAGTTTTTTTATATAACTTTGACACAAAGTATTCACACAAGTTACACCCCAAACAAGAGCTCTACCACTTTTGCATGGAACCATGATTACGCTTCGGGTCTCTCGCCATCATCCGAAAACACCTGGAGGCTCAAGACACGAAGGTATCTGTACAGAGGAAAGTGCGTCCTTTATAATGTGGTTGAGATGAGGAAAAGCGACCAGAGTTTTTTATGCGAGAGAGCTCATGGAAACCATAAATATCTGCATTTTCCGCAAAGTCACAACGGTGAGTTCGGTAGATATTGAGAGTACCTAGTCTCATAGAGACGGCTATGCGTAAAAAGGTCGAGTCAAGCAACGAGTCATTATAGGAGAGGGAATAGTTCGCTACTAGGCACAGAACTCACTTTCACATGCCAGGAGACACGCTTAATCTGCGATCGATGATTTGGGTAGTGTGTTAAATATTTATATTAAAGAGTGGTCCCAGGTCTTACAGAATTATAGTAGAGTACATACAGAAGGAGGACGATCATCTGAGTATTTCCGCGTATTTCCAGTTAAATTCTCTATTTATTTATAAGATTACTTTATGAGATGTCACACAAGTTAATAAATCACTCAAAAGCCCTGTAAGGGCACTGCAAAGTATACATTACTTTATTAAACCACACTAAACTTAACCTAATTTATCCATAACAAATTCACCTTGTATACAACAAACAAAATTAGAATTAAAATCTTATTTAGGTTAATAATCAAAGTGACATAAATATTATTATGAATTTTATCATATTAACAATTATTTATTAGCAATACATATCTATTCTTATATTTATACTATTCTATAATGACAGTCATTTATCTATTATATTTAATTATCTAAATTTGTTTGTACATTTATTTTTAATTCTAATTTTTTAAGAGGCTTTTATCCCTTGTGAGATATGTCAGCCTCGTTGATAACTATTGTAATATATATACATATATGCCTTCAGTAATCAAGTCCGCGGGTCAATACATATTTATCATATGTACATAATTATACATATAGTCAGCAAAATCCGACTCAGGGTCACTCAGGATGCTCTGGAAAGATCCCAGATTCGTATCACCAGCCCATAATTTGGTCGTCTTCGATCTTCTCTCTGTCTTACACCTGTCACACTTCATTAATACAGTTTGCACATTTTTTAAATCTTATAAATTTCATCGTGATATAAGATACTTAGGTATTTTTTGTGATTCTTATGTACAAAATTATCGATGATTTCGAAACACGAAAGTACCATTTCTCTATGGAAATGAGAAATGGAGAGAGAAGTTCTTGAGAGTAAAGCGTTATATAAAGGTTTTGTGACACTCAAAAAACTAAGACATGCAGGGATTTCTAAATAGCCATTAGCTTGTTCTAGAATGAAAATTTATTTTCAAACCATATTGATCAAATGTAAATCTTACATACTTAAATACGTTATAATTATAGTACAAGTAAACATTTACCTAGTTACCTACACAGAATTTCCGAATCACAGTAGTTATTGTGCAATTTTTATTTTTTTTATATATATGTATACACATGTATAGTATAACCATATAACATACATACAGAGAAGCTGTGACGACTATGGGAATTGACATTAATTGCAGTACCTATTTGCAGTACCTAGCTAGCCTTGGCTGCACGTGACCACTCTACACGTCATTCTAGGGACCTAGCGCGTTCGGAGTTTAGATTCATTAAAGAGTTTTATTACTACGTAGGTATACCATGGATATATTATATTAAAATTATGTTTATCGTAGAATTATCTAAAAAAAACCGGCCAATTGCGATTCGAACTCGCACACGAAGAGTTCCGTACCACCTTACAATATATTAAAAAAACTTGTTTCTTTTAAGGGGCCCTTTAATTTTTAACTTTTTTTTATTTTTATGATTCGTTGTTATAGCAACCCATACACTCCATGAAAATTTCAAGTGCAAGCAATGATCTCACAATCACCGATCACCGAAAACGTCGAACAAAACATGTTTTTCGTATGGAGACCCTCTTTAATTTTTAACGTTATTTTATTTTTAACATTTGTCGTTATAGCAGCCATAGTAGGTAATACACATTCTGTAAAAATTTCAAATAAGTATCTATTACGGTTCAGACGATACAACCCTGTGAGAGATGGACGGACGGACGGACAGTTTGAGCTTTAATAATAGGGTTCGCGTCGGTATGCTTTTGGGGACGGAACCCTAAACATTAACACTAAAAAAAAAATCTGGTACCTCAATCCGATTGCTATTCTTCTAACCCAGTCAACAATTTTTTCTTAATAAAAAATGCAAGTTGCCATTAAAATCGAACCGCCCAATTTACCGTTGCGTTGTTTGACTTTCATATTCCTGCTTCATTTATTCATGCGATCATCGTCTGCGAGTTTCAGCTTGGTAGACTAGGTGGCTATTTATATTCCATAATATTCTTGATGAGTGTATTGATATTTAATAGTGTCCGAAAACACATCTACCGCACCATGCCATCAGGCTTATAACCGTAAAATATGTTTAAAGACTTCCTTAAAGGTGAAACCTATTTAATGCAGAAAACCACAACAAAATCGACCCAGCCTAGAAAGTTGCATCTACTGCAGCGCCCTTTGGAGGCTTATACTTATTCGTAGAACATGTTTAAAACCTTGCTCTGAAGTGATATCTACGTACATAATGCAAAAGCCCAGAAATAGGTCGCTGTGACTTGCAACCCTGGTATCTCTCCAATTCAAATTATGATTGTTTAGTTTTCATTCTGGAACTTCTGGGACGACCTAATTTTTCCACCTTATTTCCAACAGGGAGTTCTTGTCGGTAATATTTACCTAATTTCAAGTAGTGACGGGAATGTCCTGATCATTTTGAGACGTCTTCTAGCAAGCCTTTAATGCCTGTAATCTATGCATTTGCTTGTATATATTTGAATTATAAATTTTTGTTCATCATCCCAAGCGGCCGCTGAATGACCGAACGATCGTCGGTATGAATGGATCGCGGCCTGTTGAGCTTAATGATTCGTCATTCGTGCCATTGATCAAAATGACAACGGAATGCTGCCAGGAGCTAGAGCTAACTGTGGTACGATTTCGTTGCCAATTTAAAAGATATATACCTGTAATTCTCTATAGTTGATTAGTTACTAACAATGCATCCCAGCAAATAATAGGGCATTGGCCTTTACGCAATCGGAGTGATGATCGGTCTTGAGTCTAATTACAAGTATTAAGCTAATTACTTAGTAACAATATTGAAATGTAAATTATCATTGTAATAATGTGTAATTATTACAGTGCCGTCTTTATTTACCATGCATGTTACTTTATAGCCTGAAGATATGGTGATAACTGCTGTTATCTAATTAGACAAATACACTAATAATAAACGTCATATTAATTAAACAACAGCGGTTCATTACGAGGAGGGTGAGTGATGATATGTTTGTGACATTTGTGAACGCCATCCATGTATCTGCGATTCCATGATGAGGTCGACTGATACCATGCTTTGAGTCGTTGTCGCTTCTCGGGGAGATTCCCGTGACACTACGCTCTTGACGAGGTCGTCCGCAGGGCTTCAGTATCACCCAAATGTCCCGTGTGTGCTTGAGCCTCGAGTCTATGCCGAAAGTATAATACAACCAGTAGAATTAGAGATATACTACAAAGCAGACACAGTTTTATGTTTATTGGGTATTTAAAATATAAAATTACTTATGCAATAATACAGGAACAATTAAAAAAATAATTTAAATGAAAAGTACAAATGTAAATAAGTACATAAGTATAAAAAATTTAACTTGTGTGCGTGACTTCTGTGTGCGTTAGCCACAACTGTAAAGATGCAACATTTTAAAATCTTTGGTTTTGATTATGGTATTTTTTACACATTGTGAGGTGTGAAATTAATTAAAACCACTTCACCCTTTCATACAAACCACCTAATACGATACAAAACAAAACTTTTTTGAAGAAGTGAAACTCAGTTGACTTGCTTAACCTTCCTCTGAACGGCGACATTTCCACCAAATACCGCAACCCGTGGAGGAAGGATGCGCAAGTAGGTAGATAACAGACATGCGTCAAATTAAAATGTCGTTGCTGTTTGCAGACATTAGTTATAAAAAATTAACATTTTTTTCGGATTTTGCCGTGAGCTTATTTAGAAAAGTATTATTATTCTGATTATTATTATATAATAATATATAATACATACACATGTAAATGCAGGGTTACTTTTTAATCTGTGCTTATATTTGTTGCCACTTAATTAGTATCATATTTCATTATTAAATTTTAAAAAATATACCTATTTTTGAATTTCGAAATTCCGGCGCTATTGACCCGCAAGTGCCCAAATCTTAGGACAATTTCAGCGGCAAACCGAAGACAGTGCCAACCATGGAACTATTATGTACTACATATTAGTTCCATGGTGCCAACCATAAAGGTACATATACTAGCGTAAGAGAGAAACACAGTGTGCGAATGACATCCAGCTCTTTGCGGAAATCCTACATGCGAGAAAGAAATGCAAGAAAATCTGACATAAAACCTCTTTGAACACATTTAGTCTTCATTAGTCACTTGTCAAAATAAGGTCCAGCTTTGTTTTCTATTTTGTGTTATAATCGTTTTGAATTCTACAAAAATTAATTCTTGTGAGAAAAATGGTGTCGTGTTCAGTTTTAAATTGCACTGTAACATATGTTAATAATCCAAATAAAGAGACATTTCACCGGTAAGTACTGCCAATAACATACTGTTATCTTAATGCTTATTTTTATAAAAAGCGATCCTAAATTTATTTGGTTATACATCAATAGTATACGGTAAATACTCTATTTTGTAAATAATTTGTTATTTTAAACAATTATGTGTAAGATACAAAAATATTGTGTAAAATTACAAACAAACAATTTAGCATAGGGATTGCACAAAATCTATCGATATGTCGATATTTACAAATATAAATATTTTGTATATTTAATATTACCTAATTGCACCAGTTCGACTGGAAGGATGTCGTTAACTGTTTTTAAACATATTAGGAGGTTTATTTAGCCTGGCAGCACATTGTAAGAGAAAGTATGACATCTATACATATATACTACACATAGGATATATATAAATACAAGAATTGCTCAGATAAAAATATAAGATATATACACAAATAATTTTAATCGTTATTTATTTATGATTTAAAGTCTGACGTTCTTCTGCTCTCTGATTAAGAACGTCGTAAATAATTTAACTTTGAATGACGAAGTTACTGTATACAATAATTTAACCTCATTTTCCTCCAAGAAACTGTGGTGTTAAAAAATGCTTCCTGATAATGATGACTATTTCATAATATCCAGGTTTCCTGTAAACACGGTTAGCATAGAACAATGCAAAAAAATGTCAAATAGAACAGGTGGGACTCCTCGAAAACATTCTTTGATTTGCAGTAGACATTTTACGGATAACTGTTTTGTCTAACTAAATCACCGACGACTTTTGAAGAAAGGATCTATACCTACTGAATTTGTGCCGTTAGGGGTTTCTTTTTTTTCATATGTGCTTACTAAGTATATTAAGTAACATACTAATAATACTTAATATCTAAAGTCAGAGCATTTATGCCAACTGTAATTTCTGTATAGGTCAATCTGAAGATCAAGCGATCGGTGTCAGCGTACGTTTACCGGGATATATCACCAGGACCTTCAACTTTAGAGCCTAAACCTTTATTTCAGCACTAATATAAAATAGATTTGAAAAAAAAGTCCATCACAATGAAAATATCAATTTTAGGCAAATTATCACTTTGCCTTTTACAAAAACTTGTTCCTTTATATTCAAATAAAACTTAATTACCTATTACATAAAGAAACAAAAGATATTATAGACTAGTCCAAGACATCCAAGGCATAATTTGTGGTGTAGTGAGACGACGCGACACTCAATCGAGTAGACAATGTGACGTCATGGGCAGTAAGAAGCCACCAGTCAAACCGCACGAAAATACATAATAATTATAAAAACGTGCACATTACAACGTCGTGGCCCCAAACTAAGCATTAGCTTGTGTTTTGGGTACCAAGCGAAGACACCACATACATATAACAACCAAGACCCGGTACCAGTATCGATATTCATCATATAAATACTGACCCGACCTAGGATTCGAACCCGGGACTTGCAGCTTCGTAGGCAGGGTCGCTACCCACTAGGCTAAGCGGTCGTCAAATTAATAAATATCAATAATTTATTTCTCAGTCATTTATTGACGAATTTAAAAAAAAAAACCTTCACTGTTTTATTAGTTTTGGTTTATCTTTCAATTCTATCGAGTAAAATTGTATATTTTGAACATCATGAACTTCTCCATCGTAAATGTTTTTGTTTTGTACATTCTCATTTTTTTGTTTACAAAGAGTTAAAATTTTGTTGTTATGCGTTGCAACGTGACGTATTGTCATTAAAAATAAAAATCGTTTATTTATATTGTTTTATTTATTACTTGGCTTGTATTCAACTAAATATCAAAATTTCCATAATGATGTTAACGCTTTCTTTACTTCTGCAAATTTTTTATTATCTACTGTTAACAAAAAAAATATTTATTGGAGTAAAGGAAATGGCATTTGAATTGACTGATTGATGATTTGTCATTTTAAAAAACTAAAAGTTAGGAAAAGTAACTCAAAAAAAAATTATGTAGTATAGCAGATTCAAAATAATAAATAGGATTGCCGATTTCGACTTATGATAACGCGGTAATTTCACATGTTTAAACAAACATGTTTTAATATCGGCTTGATCGGCCAAAGTAATGAATCTCAAAAACTAAATAAGCTAGAGAAGTGAGACCAACGCGAGGCTTTAGGCTACATTGTGGAGTAAGTATATCATATGTACTTTTTTAAACTTTAAGAATAACTTTTAATACAGAAAAATAAATAAATAATAAATTTTCTTTTCATGTTTTCTGAGACTTACAATCACGAAAAAAAAATATGAGGCTTCTATAAAAATTGCATGACAAAAAAGGTTGTGTAACACTTCGAAAAAAATTTTATGTGATTCACGCCTTATAATATACCAATGTAATAATATAAAGAACACATCACTTTTTTTTCAAAATCTTGCACCAATTCGTTTTAGAACATAGGTAAATAATTATTTTTCAGAATTGGAATAATTGTTCAAAAAGAAAAGAAATACCTACAACCAGTGTTCAATATTTATTATTATCGCCACCTTTATTATTTTTCGTATAAACTAATCAAAATAACACTCGTCATATACCTGGCTATACCTTTTAAATGTTTTCTTTGTAGTTTTGATTCTCTGTTAGGAATACGTAAATAACATTTAATTGCGAAAATTTTGAAATTTTTAAATATTGTCTAAAATTTTTAAGTATTGTATAAATAACAAGCAAACAATGAATTTGATCGAACAATCAAGAACAAACGAATTAAGAAAAAGAAAAAATTTTAAAATGGAACGCAATTACCTAAGAGAGAATTTTTAAATATTGCTTATGTAAAATTTAAAAAACGAACCAACAATTAATTTGATCGAACAATCAAGAACAAACGATGAACAAACTAATTTAAAAAAAAATTTAAAACCATTTCTTTTCAGCGCCAATTTGCGAAAGAATTTTTAAATATTGTTTATAAAAAATTGAAGAACGTACAAACAATGAATTTGTTCGAACAATCTAGAACAAACGCCGAACAAACGAATAAGCAAAAAAATAAATAAAATAAAAATATTTTTTGACCGCCAATTTAAGAGAACCCGTAAACCCTATCACGTCTGGTTTAGACGCCTCCAATAACTGACTTTATGGGGATTACTAGTGATTACTAGACTAGGTACTAGACACACTCCATGAACAAGTGTAAGTGATGATCTCACAATTACCAATCACCAAAAAGTTACAAAAAAATACGTTTCTTATATGGGGACACTTTTTAATTTTTAACTTTATTTTATTTTTATTATTTGTTGTCATAGCGGCCATAGTAATAACTAATATATAGGTAGGTACCTACCTACTCAGTGAAAATTTCAAGTGTCTAACTATTACAGTTCAAACTGTTCGGTACCTACAGCCCTGTGACAGACAGACAGCGGTGCCCTTAGTAATAGGGGTTCCTTTTTTACCTCCTGGGTACGGAACCGTAAAAATAAAATATATAGAGAAACGGTAACTTACTAAACTGAACCTATGTACCTACTTATCAATATATTGATAACATGCCACATGCCATGCATTGATACATATACTTGACACGCGTTCCTTTTTTTAGTGTCCCAATATTTTCTTTTAACTTTATATTTTGTTTGTCAGTAAAATAAATCAAATCAAAATAAATAACGACGAAAGCGATCGAGAATAGAAAGGCTATTTTAACTATTGGCTGGAAAACGAGGACATCTCGATGCTTCAAGCACACGCAAATTATACTAACATATGAGCAATATAAAAATATTAAATTGTTATAAATATCACTTCAATAATTTCATTTATTTATTCTTATTTTAATATGTATGTACATATTATTTCTAAATATTTTTCAGTATTTTGCATCAAAATCGCCATCTGTGCAGTATTGTTTGAACTATTAAGACTATTTAATAACTAACAGATGGCGTTATCTCTATAGAATAGACTCAAAAATGGCAACACCAAGTTCGGCCTTTCCTTCAGAAACAGAAAAGATTTTCGTTTAGTCTGTCATCTATTTGTCATTTTTGTCAATAAATTCACAAGAATTCGTTTGATGTTTAATTGAAAATCTGGAAAAGGCCAATAAATCTTTTTACTTTTGCAAGTTTTATGTGATTTCAATGGAACTTTTACCGTTGTGGAGACAAAGCCAAAACAGTGGATAACATCATGGGGCTTTGTGACGAAGGTATTTATGAATATTTCGTACAGTTATTTGCTAATGCGTATGAAGTAAACAAGTCTCTAGTGGTCTCTAGTAACTTTCTGTGGGTGCTTATAGTTGTCACATATAACTGATAAAGAGCACTCTTCCAAAACGTAATTAAAGTTAGCAATTGTACACTTTACTAAGCACAACAAATTCAAATTATAAGATGGAACTTTGTCATGTTAATATCACTGGTGCTGAAGCCATAGATATCACTATGTGTAGATCGGTTATCACTATAGCTAGTTAAACGCCTTAAATAAACAAAAAGTAACAAAAGCTATGAAAAAGAAGTAGTAAATCTATGATGTGATGATTCGTCACGAACATTTGTAAACCATGTGCTACTATGGTCATGCCGCATCCATGTAATAACACAGCGAGAACACAGCAATGTGTTGAAACATGTCTTCAAAACAATTTTGAGTTTCATTATTATTAATTTCATAGCTATTGGCTATCAAATTAATATAATGGGCAATGTCATTAACTTCCATTTTGTATTACTTTCTAATTCATGATAAGATAAATAATCTTGTACACACAGTGTTGCACGTTAACTTAAGTAACAATTTAAAATATGTTTTCATAAGACTTGTTTCTAGGAATTTGTTAATTCAGAAATATAACTCTCGAGATATGCATATTCTTTGCATCTCATATTGTATACATACCTAAATGATAATAATGAATAACATTCTATTGTTTTCTTTTGTAATACTTTTTTTTTGAATAAAATAAAAAAGTCAAGATTTAAAGTTTAATTTAATTTAATGAACCACTAATCTTAAAACAAACCAAAACAAAACACTTAAGTATAAATGACTAAGATTAAATTTAAACTAATTAAAATTAAATTAAAATAAGGTTAAATGTACTTAATTACGGGTCCCTAGAAACACTGGTCGATAGCGCGTACGTAAGACTAATAAAAGTCAAATAAACAAAACACAACCAGATGAGTATATAACACCCAAAAATTGTAAAAATGGCCTGTTATGGGTAGTCCGGCAGGCTCCGGCTGGAGCTGGGCAGGAGTAGGTACGATGACGTAATTTTAGGTACATAAAAAAAGAGCGGGCTGCGGTCCTGTCACTCGACCTGGTACACTGAGGTGGCTTTTTCCACAGTTACCGCTCCGTTCTTTTAGCGAGTACAGTGCTACAAATATATTAAAATACTGGCGGCAATCGTATATTCTCATGTGAGGCTATGGGAACTCCTCTTTTAGCAGGAAAAGTAATTTTCTTCAATTGTAGAAAATTTTAACTTTTAAACTAGCAAAATACGTAATCGAATCAGGTGTGTCACACGCCGCCGGTGCATGCGCTCTGCCCGTTTGCATCTCGAACGTAAAACCGGTTGACCGATCGCCCCATGACTCGATCGAAATCATGTAAAGAGCGTCGAAACGCTTATGACATATGGTTCCGCAGCTCACGTGACTAATTATAGTATAATAGACGGAGAAAATTAAAAATAAAACCACCAATAAAATTTAAGGTGTTACACTTTCATGATGAACCAAATTATATGATTTCTTCTATTATAATAAAAATAATGTATGTCACCATAATAATCCTCCCCACTCAGACATGCGCATTCTCTGTGCTGTGTATAAAATGATGCTCACAAAACAACAAAGAACCTGGTTCGTGAGACAATTAAATCACAAGCCCTGTACAATTCGTGCAATGGACGATCTAAGAAAATATGTCAAAGTTTTAAGAAGGGCACCTTCCTTAGGTACCTACCTATCCAAAATGCCTGAATTTAGGTTGACATATATGAAGGGCCCCAATGAACTGGTTTTATGTGGAAGATTTTTGTGACCACAATGTCTGGTGAAAGCATAACTTGTAAGGCTATATTAATGGTGATGATGAAATCCAACATGTGGAACATTTTTATCTTTATTTTACTGCATTTTGTTGGATAATGAATCATATACAGAGTGTATTTTCTCAAATTAGACTGTATGGGCATATATTAATTCATAAAAGATGCAAGAAAACTACATTTAGAAACTTTAACTCTTTTTTTTGTTTTTTGGTCAAGTGTGACATTTATGAGATAAGCCATAAAATTGTGATTTCTTTACACCAATAAAATATCTGAACAAAAGACAATTGCATAATAAGTGTTCAAAGTGTCCCCTGTTTTGCCGAATACACAGGCAAGCACATTTAAATACACCACACATAGCTTTTCGCAACGATAGGTGATGAATATTGTTCATAATATTTAAGACACTGCATCTTAATTCTTCTAATGTGTTTTATCTGTTTTTGTACACTTATTTTTTTAAATAGCCCCAAATGAAAAAGTCCAAAGTATATCTGGAGATCCTAGTGGCCATTTTTCAGGGCCTTGTGTGCCTATCCATTTTCAGAAAATGATGACCAGTTGTACCTATTTGTTTTTGTGATTATACATTCCATTATTTAAAAAATAGCTATTACATTATGATCAACAGTGGCTCGTTCTACAAACCAATGACAAAATTGTTGTCTGCACTCTTGGTCCCTAGGTAGTAAAGCTTGTACAATTTTTTCATCTACATGACATTTGTAATTAGGATATTGTTTTAATATTTTTCTTACTGTTGGCTTGTAAATTCCTGTATTAGTTGCAGCTTAATTTAAGAAAGAAGTTTTTGTAAAAGCCTCAAAGTATTCTAATACGGCAATTATGGTAAATACTTCAGTAGTTGTTGTATATCTTTTGTGTTTGGATTTAAAACAACCTCAGCGTCGTAAATTATGAACTATATTATAAAATATCCTGCGATTGAATACTTCACGTTGATAATATTTTAAATTATACCATTTTAGAGCACTTTGTGTTGCACTTATTAGTAAAGTATGCCTCAGTTAAATCAAGTGACTCTGGGTTAGAAACGACATAGCGAATTTAAAAAAAAACAAAATATCAAAAAAAAGAAATAATACAATTTTTCTTTTATTATTTAAAAATAAACAGAAAATTATTTTCAACCACTACTAAATCAACTAAATAAATTGTAATATAATACCTTTTGGTTTTTTTTATTTAACATTAAAGATTTTTTCGGTGCAATTTAATATTTGTTCCTGTTGAAAAAAGGAGTCGATTGGTGTAAAAATAATTTCCACAAAAACAACATATCAGCGAAAGCTGTTATTATGAATAATAATAATATCTCATGAAAATCGCATTTCACCAAAAAACAAAGAAGTATACAAATTTTATTTCTATCAAAACAGAGTTAATGTTTCTAAATATAGATTTCTTGCATCTCTTACGGTTTATTATATGCCTGTACTGTTCCATTTAAAAAAAACACTCATATACAAGTTTAGTATGGTACAGATTTTCACATATTTACCAGTTCTTTTATCATAATAAGTTGATGCAGTCATATGAAAGGCAAATAATAAGACATTTAAATTGGCCTTTTATTCATACAAACTCGTTAATAATTTAACAGTATATTTCTAAATAACAGAACATGAAATGTATATGTACATTGGCCATGTTGTAGAATGGAGTTCTAAGGACACAATTAATTTCAATTGTGCGATTGTTAGAAGCGTGTAGCTTAGCAATTGGTCGTAGCCTATTTATAATGGTCTCTAGTAACATTTACAGCATATCCCTATATCTGCATATTTTTCAATTCATTATCTTTATAAATTAAATATCAGATTTTCGATCTTATTTTTACCATCATTTCTTAATCTAAGGTAGGTAACGTAAAATACTGAAATAATTAATTTACATGTTAGGAAACTGGATTAGAATGCAAAATGGTTTACATATGGGGGGTGCAGTGTTCAAGAAAGGAAAAGCATGTCTTAAAATATATGACGTCTGAGCATTTTTAAAGGCCTACGAAATTTGGCAACACAAATCATACATGTAAAACAAAAGATCTACAGTTTGAGTATGATTTTATTCTGTGGTAATATTAGAACATATCAAATTATGCCGATTCATACTTATATTTTAACATAAAAACAGACTACATGCAAAAATAGTAGAACAAAAAATGGAGGAAATCACCTGACGAGTATAATAACTTGTGTTTTTTCCTCAACACAACTGGTCAACCACGTTAAATAACAAGTTAGACCAAGATAAACTTAAGTATGTAGGTATATTAATTTAGCAAGTCTTCATGATGAGGTCTGATGGGCTAGATATATTAAACATAACTTGTATTCCTCCAATGAAAATATTATGTTATATGATTGTAATTTGTAATGTAACGAAAAAATTTTAGCTTTCTAAAAAATTTTTTTATTCGTGCTAATCATAGAAATGATGCAAATTTTATTTATTTATTTCAATAACAGTATCCACAGCTCTTAAAAACCTTAAGGGTTTGCTTATAAATGAAATTATTTGTTATGCAAATGAATTTTCCTATTTAAAATGCAAACATAATGGTAGATAATCATAATTATATTTAAAATTTAATAATATTGAATTCTGGGTTCATGTGGCGTAAAATATAAAAGTTTCAAAAACCTTATGCCTTAAGTTTGTAGTTTGAGCATTTTTCTACTTTACATACCTATAACTAGCAACCGCCTGTGGCTACACTCGCGTGGATTACACTTGCCACTACCTTCTATAGTTACATGCTGTGGTATTAGATTTGGGGACTTCACATTATCTGTCACATGTAGTCCAATTTATTATTTTCAATGAATATCTCTGTTTACATAACATTTAAATGGAAGAAAACGCCAACTAGTAACCTGACTGATACCAAGGCTCGGACTACATGCAACGTTGCCAAATTTCAATAGCATGGCTTGTAACTATAGAAGGTATAGGTATAGTATAGTATGAATAGTAAGAAAGAAGTATAGAAGGTACTCATTAGTACTCATTACCTAGGTACTATTTATTTTACAATTTTACTGTTTCATCCCTTTAGAGTTTTGCTAAATGCTAAAACAGATTTTCTTAATTTCTAACCATTTAGCCAAATAATATATGTTATAGTTTTAACTTTAAGAATGACGAATGCCCCATTCAAACATTCATACTTAGCAAAGTAAGAGAGCACTCTTAAGGGTTAAATTTACGAAAATCTTGAAACATGACATATTTAGTCTTTGCCCCTAACTCCAAATACCAATTTTCAGGCATTTAATTTCAAAATTGATAGAAGTCCAATACAAGTGTCCCTGCCCTATTTTGTTACTATAAGGGTTAAATTTCCGAAAATCTTGAAGCACATGTTTAGTATGGCAGATACTAAACATGTGCTTCAAGATTGTGCTCCAAAGTCCAAGCACTAATTTTTATGTATTTAATTTAAAAATCAAATACAGAATCCAAATGTTTATCAGCTATTTTGCTACCTTAAGGGTTATTCTCAGTTTCTAGATCTAATTTAATTCAAACCCATGAAATATGAAAATAGGATATTTATTTATAATTTTTGAAGCTATCATTACCTACCTAAATAAATTGCATAATTAAGCTAGGCTGTGTTTATGCAAAGAATAAGGAATGGCTTAGGTTACTTTGCACCTTAACAAGATCCTAGATTGATATCAAAATGTCACTGATATGGTTACTTGAAGAGAATTCATACTAGGTATAAGTATATTACACTTTTCTTGTTTCAATAATACGCACTTTGCTTCACAGTTCTGTTATCTTGTTAATTGGGGCGTGGACTTTGGTCGAGCGATACATACAATGAAGTTACTAACTACTCACTTTCTCTATGTAGAATATGAACAGCATCAGAATCGTTACCATACCACTTAAATCTGTAAGTTATATAGCAGCAATCTAAGGTGCAAACTTCTTAGTTCCATTATCTCGTAATAGTCCAGTAGCTGATTCCAAAATACTTGCAAATTTCTTATAATAGAACTTTTAATTAGTGAGGGAACTTATAGGCTCGTTCACTGACTTCGGGAATCACCTATGCATGTGTGTTAGAGCGCATTGACTCAAAAATATGTAAAAATTTTAAAATAAATTTAAAAGAAATAATGTTCTGAAACCTTTTTTTGTACTGCTACTGCCTTATTCATAAACATATAATAACAGTCTTTTGATAAAAATGTTTTGTTTTGGTCTATCATAAGAAATATGGAAGTGGGAGAAACAGGCGAAACACATTTTAGTCAAAACACTATTATTAAACGTTTATGAATAAGGCAGTTAGTTCTTATATAAACAAAGAATGTAGTACCAGTCATACTAGCTTTAAGACTCATCAGTACCCAACGTGCCTGGTACGTTTCTAAATACTAACGCTAGAGGCGCGCAACCAGCGCAGACGCAACTAAATTCAATAAGTTTCAGTTTTACATATTTTTTGTTATAATACTGACAGTAATATATTTCAATTTACAAGCTCCGAATGTAATTTATTCATGTAAAAAATAGTCTTATAGTGCAAAAAAAATATTATTTGAAGTAGTCGATTATTTTTTTTTAATTACGAAACAAATTCAAAAACACGCCATCTACTGTATATCCGTAATACTAAGTGAATTCTAAGTAGGTAACCTGACTTTTTATAAATTGATCGTGAAAGTTTTGTGGTTTTAATCATTACGTTTCTTCTATATTAATAAAATTGAAGTGTCTGTTTGTCCGTCTGTCTGTCTGTTCCGGCTAATCTCCGAAACGGCTAAACCGATTTCAATGAAACTTTGCAAACATGCAGAGGGCATTACCGCGGGTGACATAGGTTACTTTTTGTCTGTCTGTCTGTCTGTTCCGGCTAATCTCCGAAACGACTAAACCGATTTCAATAAAACTTTGCAGACGTGTCTATGTGACCACGTGACCAGATTTTAAAGGCATATATTTTCGAAACCATCAATGATAGACCTATCGTGTTGGTACTCAAACTTGATGTTTTGGCGACATCTATATCGATCCCCCCGCCCGAAGGGTTTTTTTTTTCAGGTATGAGTGTATAATATTTATAGTATATTGAACAAATATTCAATTAAGTATTAAGCTAGATATAGTTATACCTAACCAAGGTTATGACTTATTGATCTTATGTGAAATCTCACGTATTACTATAAGATGAAAATATTAATAAAACATATGCCTTACAACTAAAAATTGGGTAATTGCCTAATCTTGAAAGTTCAGATTTCCAATCAAATTACACATTTGCAAATAGGTAGGTATGTACCTAATAAAATTAGAACAGCAACGATTAGGACTAAAGGTTGTAGGTTCGAACCCGGCGTACAATTTTTTTAAAATATATTAGAGTGTAAAATATTTTGGTATAAAACAAAAATATTTTAAGCGAATTGCATTCGCCAATGTTTTTATTTTATTAATATTTTAAATAATCCGATACGCGATAGATTGGTGTAGCAAAGGACGACACGTCTATTAGCATCGCGGCCCTAAGGCGATGTGACGGTATAAGATGGCGAGATGTGAATATATACAGTGCGAAAAAGACAGCGCGTTTCAGCCTTCTCAGAATAAAGTCACGTAAGTGATTTAAGTAAAAATATCAAATTAAACAGTTATATTATATTTAGAGTAAAAGTGTCTCGTCAATGTACGCAATATTGTTTATAGAAAATTCATGAAAAGTTTCGAGTTTATAAGTATCAAAATAAAACGTCAGTATAGACAAATAAAAATTTTAAGAGGTATGTTTGCGATTTTTTTCTATCGAGCAAAGTAAACGTATTCACGTTTTTCTCGTTGTCGATGTATGAAACATATCCTTTTAAGTAACATATATTTTTAGTTATCCTAGAGCACTGCAATTTTTCACGTACTATTAACAACAAAATCTGGCTGTGGCCCTTAAGAGAATTATTTCAAGTCGTATGTCTTATTTCATACTTATATCGCTCACTGCAGACTTCCTGATCACTAACTGATCAGTGTCACACCCATTATGTAAAAACTAGCCTTATATATGTGGAAAAAATAGGTTTTATAAAACTCTTTATTTTTTCGTGAACGTAATGCAGGCTCCTTCCTGGTCTATATGGCATGGACTTTGGTCGAGCGATCAATTAGAATGAAATTAAAAACTCGTCACAAATTCTCCTATGTGGAATTTGAGCAACATTAGACTGCGATTAGTGTGTTTTTAGAATTCTGCACAATTGTGACGAAAAAAGGAAACCTTTGTAAGATCAGTATGGTGTCTGTTAGTCTAGACGAAAAAAGTTAAATCTAAAAATAACTTTGCTCTATTGCATCCTGCAACATATATTATATGACATACATCAAATATATCAAATGGAAGTGCTCGTTATGGCAATATATTTTATCTACAATTTCAGAATACATAGTTTTATAGATATAAAATGAAAAATATATAAAATTCCTTCATTTTCATGCTTATCTCCAAAACTGAGTTTAAGTAAATATATTATATATATTATATTATACATTATATACATATATCATTTATAATTAACAGGAATGAAAATCTTACAAAATTCCGGAAAACGGAATATATTCGTGAAGAGAAAATGCGTGTGAAATGTGCTGTTCAATGAAAGATATTTTGACAGATATTGATAGATAAGTTCAATTGGTCTAGCGGTTACTATGGTAGCCTATATATACAAAGAAGTCGGGTTCAACTTCTAATCTGAAAATACATATTTAAAAAAAACCATAGGTGTATGATGATTCTATAGTACGGAAACCCTCTCCGTCAAGTTCAACTCGCATTTGACCGGTTTTTTTCTATTCAACTCCGTTTTAGTTAGATACATAGGAACTCTGCTTTTTATGTTGCAAAGCCCTTGAAGTTTAATTCATCACCTTTTGTGTTGCTTACGGATTCCTTATTGCTTAATTATTGCGCCTGACGTACAGTTCAAAGCTACTATTCTATTTTTTAACCCCCGACGCAAAAAGAGGGGTGTTATAAGTTTGACCTGTGTGTATATCTGTCCGTGGCATAGTAGCTACCAGACGGATGAACCGATTTGGATACGATTTTTTTTATATGAAAGGTCGGGAGTGGTCTTAGCTATGTCTGATGAAAATCAGTCCAAGATAGCCGCCGCCACAAAACGGCTGATATCATATTTTTTCACTACTCCATCAATATGGGTATCAGATGAAAGGACTTAACTAGTAAAATACTATACACTATGAAAAATTTCAAATCCAAGATGACCGCCACCACAAAATGGTGAATTACATTTTTTTTCACTACTCCATCAATATGGGTATCAAATGAAAGGACTTGACTAGTAACATACTATGACACTATGACAAATTTCAAATCCAAGATGGCCACCACCACAAAACGGCGAATTACTTTTTTTTTCACTACTCCATCAATATGGGTATCAGATGAAAGGACTTAACTAGTAAAATACTATACACTATGAAAAATTTCAAATCCAAGATGACCGCCACCACAAAATGGTGAATTACATTTTTTTTCACTACTCCATCAATATGGGTATCAGATGAAAGGACTTAACTAGTAAAATACTATACACTATGAAAAATTTCAAATCCAAGATGACCGCCACCACAAAATGGTGAATTACATTTTTTTTCACTACTCCATCAATATGGGTATCAGATGAAAGGACTTAACTAGTAAAATACTATACACTATGAAAAATTTCAAATCCAAGATGACCGCCACCACAAAATGGTGAATTACATTTTTTTTCACTACTCCATCAATATGGGTATCAGATGAAAGGACTTGACTAGTAACATACTATGACACTATGACAAATTTCAAATCCAAGATGGCCACCACCACAAAACGGCGAATTACTTTTTTTTTCACTACTCCATCAATATGGGTATCAGATGAAAGGACTTAACTAGTAAAATACTATACACTATGAAAAATTTCAAATCCAAGATGACCGCCACCACAAAATGGTGAATTACATTTTTTTTCACTACTCCATCAATATGGGTATCAAATGAAAGGACTTGACTAGTAACATACTATGACACTATGACAAATTTCAAATCCAAGATGGCCACCACCACAAAACGGCGAATTACTTTTTTTTTCACTACTCCATCAATATGGGTATCAGATGAAAGGACTTAACTAGTAAAATACTATACACTATGAAAAATTTCAAATCCAAGATGACCGCCACCACAAAATGGTGAATTACATTTTTTTTCACTACTCCATCAATATGGGTATCAGATGAAAGGACTTAACTAGTAAAATACTATACACTATGAAAAATTTCAAATCCAAGATGACCGCCACCACAAAATGGTGAATTACATTTTTTTTCACTACTCCATCAATATGGGTATCAGATGAAAGGACTTAACTAGTAAAATACTATACACTATGAAAAATTTCAAATCCAAGATGACCGCCACAACAAAATGGTGAATTACATTTTTTTTCACTACTCCATCAATATGGGTATCAAATGAAAGGACTTGACTAGTAACATACTATGACACTATGACAAATTTCAAATCCAAGATGGCCACCACCACAAAACGGCGAATTACTTTTTTTTTCACTACTCCATCAATATGGGTATCAGATGAAAGGACTTAACTAGTAAAATACTATACACTATGAAAAATTTCAAATCCAAGATGACCGCCACCACAAAATGGTGAATTACATTTTTTTTCACTACTCCATCAATATGGGTATCAGATGAAAGGACTTAACTAGTAAAATACTATACACTATGAAAAATTTCAAATCCAAGATGACCGCCACCACAAAATGGTGAATTACATTTTTTTTCACTACTCCATCAATATGGGTATCAGATGAAAGGACTTAACTAGTAAAATACTATACACTATGAAAAATTTCAAATCCAAGATGACCGCCACCACAAAATGGTGAATTACATTTTTTTTCACTACTCCATCAATATGGGTATCAAATGAAAGGACTTGACTAGTAACATACTATGACACTATGACAAATTTCAAATCCAAGATGACCGCCACCACAAAATGGTGAATTACATTTTTTTTCACTACTCCATCAATATGGGTATCAGATGAAAGGACTCAACTAGTAAAATACTATACACTATGAAAAATTTCAAATCCAAGATGACCGCCACCACAAAATGGTGAATTACATTTTTTTTCACTACTCCATCAATATGGGTATCAGATGAAAGGACTTAACTAGTAAAATACTATACACTATGAAAAATTTCAAATCCAAGATGACCGCCACCACAAAATGGTGAATTACATTTTTTTTCACTACTCCATCAATATGGGTATCAGATGAAAGGACTTAACTAGTAAAATACTATACACTATGAAAAATTTCAAATCCAAGATGACCGCCACCACAAAATGGTGAATTACATTTTTTTTCACTACTCCATCAATATGGGTATCAGATGAAAGGACTTAACTAGTAAAATACTATACACTATGAAAAATTTCAAATCCAAGATGACCGCCACCACAAAATGGTGAATTACATTTTTTTTCACTACTCCATCAATATGGGTATCAGATGAAAGGACTTGACTAGTAACATACTATGACACTATGACAAATTTCAAATCCAAGATGGCCACCACCACAAAATGGTGAATTACATTTTTTTTCACTACTCCATCAATATGGGTATCAGATGAAAGGACTTAACTAGTAAAATACTATACACTATGAAAAATTTCAAATCCAAGATGACCGCCACCACAAAATGGTGAATTACATTTTTTTTCACTACTCCATCAATATGGGTATCAGATGAAAGGACTTAACTAGTAAAATACTATACACTATGAAAAATTTCAAATCCAAGATGACCGCCACCACAAAATGGTGAATTACATTTTTTTTCACTACTCCATCAATATGGGTATCAAATGAAAGGACTTGACTAGTAACATACTATGACACTATGACAAATTTCAAATCCAAGATGGCCACCACCACAAAACGGCGAATTACTTTTTTTTTCACTACTCCATCAATATGGGTATCAGATGAAAGGACTTAACTAGTAAAATACTATACACTATGAAAAATTTCAAATCCAAGATGACCGCCACCACAAAATGGTGAATTACATTTTTTTTCACTACTCCATCAATATGGGTATCAGATGAAAGGACTTAACTAGTAAAATACTATACACTATGAAAAATTTCAAATCCAAGATGACCGCCACCACAAAATGGTGAATTACATTTTTTTTCACTACTCCATCAATATGGGTATCAGATGAATGGACTTAACTAGTAAAATACTATACACTATGACAAATTTCAAATCCAAGATGGCCACCACCACAAAACGGCGAATTACTTTTTTTTTCACTACTCCATCAATATGGGTATCAGATGAAAGGACTTAACTAGTAAAATACTATACACTATGAAAAATTTCAAATCCAAGATGACCGCCACCACAAAATGGTGAATTACATTTTTTTTCACTACTCCATCAATATGGGTATCAAATGAAAGGACTTGACTAGTAACATACTATGACACTATGACAAATTTCAAATCCAAGATGGCCACCACCACAAAACGGCGAATTACTTTTTTTTTCACTACTCCATCAATATGGGTATCAGATGAAAGGACTTAACTAGTAAAATACTATACACTATGAAAAATTTCAAATCCAAGATGACCGCCACCACAAAATGGTGAATTACATTTTTTTTCACTACTCCATCAATATGGGTATCAGATGAAAGGACTTAACTAGTAAAATACTATACACTATGAAAAATTTCAAATCCAAGATGACCGCCACCACAAAATGGTGAATTACATTTTTTTTCACTACTCCATCAATATGGGTATCAGATGAAAGGACTTAACTAGTAAAATACTATACACTATGACAAATTTCAAATCCAAGATGGCCACCACCACAAAACGGCGAATTACTTTTTTTTTCACTACTCCATCAATATGGGTATCAGATGAAAGGACTTAACTAGTAAAATACTATACACTATGAAAAATTTCAAATCCAAGATGACCGCCACCACAAAATGGTGAATTACATTTTTTTTCACTACTCCATCAATATGGGTATCAAATGAAAGGACTTGACTAGTAACATACTATGACACTATGACAAATTTCAAATCCAAGATGGCCACCACCACAAAACGGCGAATTACTTTTTTTTTCACTACTCCATCAATATGGGTATCAGATGAAAGGACTTAACTAGTAAAATACTATACACTATGAAAAATTTCAAATCCAAGATGACCGCCACCACAAAATGGTGAATTACATTTTTTTTCACTACTCCATCAATATGGGTATCAGATGAAAGGACTTAACTAGTAAAATACTATACACTATGAAAAATTTCAAATCCAAGATGACCGCCACCACAAAATGGTGAATTACATTTTTTTTCACTACTCCATCAATATGGGTATCAGATGAAAGGACTTAACTAGTAAAATACTATACACTATGACAAATTTCAAATCCAAGATGGCCACCACCACAAAACGGCGAATTACTTTTTTTTTTCACTACTCCATCAATATGGGTATCAGATGAAAGGACTTAACTAGTAAAATACTATACACTATGAAAAATTTCAAATCCAAGATGACCGCCACCACAAAATGGTGAATTACATTTTTTTTCACTACTCCATCAATATGGGTATCAAATGAAAGGACTTGACTAGTAACATACTATGACTCTATGACAAATTTCAAATCCAAGATGGCCACCACCACAAAACGGCGAATTACTTTTTTTTTCACTACTCCATCAATATGGGTATCAGATGAAAGGACTTAACTAGTAAAATACTATACACTATGAAAAATTTCAAATCCAAGATGACCGCCACCACAAAATGGTGAATTACATTTTTTTTCACTACTCCATCAATATGGGTATCAAATGAAAGGACTTGACCAGTAACATACTATGACACTATGACAAATTTCAAATCCAAGATGGCCACCACCACAAAACGGCGAATTACTTTTTTTTCACAAATCCCTCAATATGAGTAGCAAATGAAAGGGCTTGACTAGTAAAATAATGTACATTATATTGAACACGGAATGAGTATACCTACCTAATCAATTTTTACGACTTTCAATAAGTGTGTGCAAACATCTTATATTGAATAAAAACTTTTTGAATTTGAATTTGAGGAATATTAACTAACGAAATGAAAACTAAAAACTTGAAAATAATTTTTTGTCTTATCATGTATGAAATAGTTTAACTAAATAACTAAGTTTAAAAATTTTGAAATAAAAATTTAATTAAAAATTTAAAAAAACCCAGACACAAAAAAACTAACCTTTAAAAAGTATGAAATAATACAAGTTTGTTCATTGTGTAATGATTTTTCATCCTTAAAAGTGTCTGGGACCGCTAAGTAAACTTAAAATACTTAATAATTAATGAAGTTCCAAACGTATAGCGTGATATAGATGGCGCCAGCGGCAATCTGACTGCTGTCATGTCAAGCGATTAACTGCCAATGATTTCTTTAGTGTTTTTAGTTGAAGTTTTTTTAACCCTCACTTAAATCCTGCTAAATCACGGACTATAAAATGTATTTAACATAGAATTTAAAGAATTTTAAAGTTGAATTAAAAAGAAGGGGTGCGACTGAGTCTGAAAGAAAAGCGAACCTTGTTGACAGGTATGGTAGAGTAGGTGGGTTAATCAAATAATGTATAATACAACATGGGTTAAATTCTAGAAATTATATGTGACATACATCAATTACCATGTCAACGATTTCCCCTCTGTAGGGAGAAATTGGCAGTTGGGATCCTCATTGCTGAAGTTCTTGGCATTTCTTCCCAAAATGTCAATTTTATGAAAAATAATTAGATTTTTTTTATTTGCCTACCGACGAATACAAGTGGCTTTGCAATGTCCACTTTTTACAAAAAGTGGCTACCATGCCAGTGATACCCCGGCCGTTACAATTACTAAAGTGTACATTATTTGATTTAATATTTTTAATGATGTCATTTATTTTCATGTAACAGTTCGATCGAGTCATACATAACTTGGACTTTGCCTTTCCGTTATCATATCTTTGGACTAATGCTCATACATTTCTGCATGACTTGCGTTAATTTCAGTATTATTTTAAGAGTTTTATTGCTACTAGAACCATTGTGATTTCGTTGTGACTATACTTTTTTCGTGTGTCATAAATATAGAAATTCATGGAACAGCTCATTATTAATTTGGTATCCTGTGGAAACCTCGACACGACAAACCGTAGCCTATGTTACTTCCTATTT
Organism: Luffia ferchaultella; assembly: GCA_949709985.1. Taxonomy (NCBI): domain Eukaryota; kingdom Metazoa; phylum Arthropoda; class Insecta; order Lepidoptera; family Psychidae; genus Luffia; species Luffia ferchaultella. The sequence continues at coordinate 20,174,570 of OX453255.1, read as the reverse complement.
CTTCAATTATTTGCTTGCAAACAAATTACGACCGTCCGTCCGTTTGTCACGGAACTGTATCGTCTGAACGGTAATAGGCACTAGAAATTTTTACCGAATGTATATTACTGTAACCGCTATAACAACAAATAATCAAAATAAAACAAAATCAAAAATTAAAGGGGGCCCCATACAAGAAACGTTTTTTTTTATATTGTATACAGTGGTAAGGAACCTTTCGTGTCGACTCCGGCTTTGCGACTCGCACTTAGCCTGTTTTTTTGCTATTATGACATAAAAAAGACAAACATTTTCATATTTATGATATTAGTACATGTAGATACTATGAGCTTTCAAAGTTAATGATTTATTTGAATAACAGATGTTCTAAAATGCACATCACCTATTAACATACATATTTGCTACAGAACCATTTCTAATTTGTTTATGTATCTTGGTCAGTTTGCCGTGTACATAACAATTGGTTTTGTTTTTTTTTTTAAATTTGATTATAGTATAGTCATTGAAATTTAGATATGAAAAACATATTTATTGGGATTTTGTCTCTCTGCCCGTCTGTCACCCCTCACGCAAAAACTGACTGATTTTGTGGAAATTTTATGTGAAGTGATTTAGTACCTGGGTCAAAATACAGGATACTTTTCACTAAGGAAATCTGTCTTCTTCTTCTTAATTAATTGCGTTTTCTGCCTATAGCTATTTCGCCGAGTCGAGCTTATTACTTTCACCGATTACTATTTATGTAGGTACATATTTTGTGTAATTCTGTAATTATTATTTTTATTATTAATGTTCGGTGCTGACGCGCGGTGCGGCGTCGCGTTCAATTTATGAATAAAAAACTCGCTCAGCGTAAAAAAAATAAAACAACGAAACAGTCAGTATAGGTTGAACACAAACACAAAAAACATATTAAGGGCGCAATTACAAAATAACGGCATGTTTGAGTACATTTTTAGGAAGTTTGGAAAGGTATATCGTTATAAACTTAATTCTGAAATAAGGAATAGTTCTTAATTTAGGTGCAATCGTTTTAGAAACCATTTATATATTTTTCACTCTTTCACACTGAAAAAAACATAATTTTGTTACCCACTTTTGCTGAAATCTCGGAAAATTAACATTTTTCGGTACATATTACACCATCATCACAAGGTTTTTTGAGATTAAAAAATAATTTAAGTATTGTTAATACTTAAATGATTTTTTTAAATTTAAATATAATTTAAAATAGGAAATTTTGATAATAAATGAAAAAGTGGCAGAAAAAATTATCAATAATATGCAATTTCACCAAAATTTCGCCATACTAATTTGTATGAGCTGACAGTTCATTGACAAGCGAACACGATATCGTGTCTCAGTCCGCTGTCAGCAGCGCAAGCGAAAGGTTGGGTGTTTTACCTTTTTCTTTTCCAGCCAAATATTATACGTATGCTAAAGTTGAACTCAATCACTCTTGAGACTTAGCTGTAAATAAATTTATAATATTATTTTATGAATTAAATTAGTTTTAATTATTTTTGTTACTAAGCAGATAGCTTAGCAAATAAACATAAAATAAAAATCTTACATTATATATACAATTATACAATTTAAATATACATTTACGACTAATAAATTTTTAATAATAAAAATATTAAATTAAACATATGTACAAAGTGGGGTCCATGTGGAATGGTTCCCACTATGCTGGTGGCATTTTTGCGCTGAATGACAGTGGAAATCCTTTGCGCAAGAAAACCATCTGCGCTCATCCATCACCTTCCATTACCCATCACCTTCCTTAATCGCTGCTGTATTCGGCGAAGAACTCACGTGCTCTTTCTTGCCCCATGGCCCGAGAGCCTCGACGCCAAATGCAACGAAGTCGTATGAAGAGCCGAGACAACTGTATTTACCCAATTTCTGACACCCACGAGCCTCCGCCGCCGCGCCGGTTTTCCTAGCGGTCGCTGGGAAATAGGTAGTGTGGCAGCACAGGTAGCGTCCCACACCAGCGCACGACCCGTTCCCCAGGGTATTAATAACGTACCATCAGGCCGTTTTCCATCGTCTCCAATGATATATATATCTTACAAAAAATATTTAAGTACGAGTATCAGTTATCTAGTACCTATAAAACGAGCATAATACTTACTGTGGGATTAGATGGCGCTGTGTGGGATGTCTATTTATACCGGTCTGTGTGTAAAACATATATATATATTGCAAAAAATACTTAAGTATTTATATCAGTTGTTTAGTATCTATAATACAAGCATAATATTAATAGTACTAAATGGCGCTTTGTAGGATGTCCTAGGTATTATTATTATTTTACGAATACCTTGAATTAACTTGCTGTGTGAACAGGATTGCCATCATAAACTATATTTCGTTTCCTTTCTCATGGCTTATCAAGCTTGGTGCTCGTCGAAGATTAGCAAATTTTCATAGTATTTAAAAATACATTAATGTCTAAATGACCTTGCAGTGTCATGGTCGCGGTCAGGGCTCCTCGCGTCTGTTTATTATTCGATGCTGACGTCAAAGGTTTTTCTTGACTCTTCATACGTAGTCATGATGAGAAATTTATAAATATACTAGCGGCCCGTCCCGGCTTCGCACGGGTAGTATTCGTTTCTCATAAGAATCACTTTTTTTATCTCAGTCTTGTCTCATTCCCGTTCTTCCTTTCATTTTTTCGTTCCCATCGCAAAAATACTTTATTATTTCTGTTCTTGGCCCTAGTGTAGCTTCGTTTTCGTTTCCATTCTCATCAAAAATAACTTTTTTATCTCCGTCTTAACTCATTCCCGTTCTTCCCTTTCCCGTTTTTGTTCCCATCGCATAAATATTTTATCGTTTCCGTTCCTGGCCCTGGTCTCATATCCTTTTTGTTTCCATTCTCATCAAGTACAACTTTTTTATTTCAGTCCTAACTCTTTCCCGTTCTTCCCTTTCCCGTTTTCGTTCCCGTAACACAAATATTTATCGTTTCAACAATTTCTGTCAGTCTTAATTAAATAAATTACACTTTTGCGAAATAATATTTAGTTATGCAATTATTAAATTACTAAAATGGCTATTAAAAAATAAGGGTTGATCGTAGAAGGATGAAAATTGCGGATTGTATGTATTTTTGTATGTTGTATCATAAAAAAATAGAAATTAAAAATTTTGTCTAAAAAATTAAAAAAAAAAATTTAGGGGTGGACTACCCCTAACATTTAGGGGGATGAAAAATAGGTGTTGGCCGATTCTCATAGATACCGGATAAGCACAAAAAATTTCATCGAAATCGGTCAAGCCGTTTCGGAGGAGTATGGCAACGAAAACTGTGACACGAGAATTTTATATATTAGATGGTTTTTAGGCAGGTGAACGGATATCGTGTATTGATATTAATTGAGTTTGGGAGTGCTACAATGATTAGTAAAAAAACCGACCAAGTGCGAGTAAGATTCGCATACGAAGGGTTCCGTACCACTGTACTTTATAAAAGAAACATGTTTTACAAAATGAAGACCACCTTTAATTTTAAATTTTATTGTATAATTGTACAACTCTGTGGCAGGCGGACGGATGGACAGCGAAGCCCTTGTAATAGGGTTCCCGTTAGTACCCTTTGGGTCTGGAACCCTAAAAACAGGTCAAGTGCGAGCAACTCGCGTGAAAAAGGTTCCGTACTATAAATCATTGCATTACCTGCTATGCTTTTTTTTTAAATTCTGGTTCTTTATATAGGTATTTATTTTAAAATTTAGGACCAGTTGTTTCGAAAAAAAAGGGGAAAGGGTTTGTATATTTTCTTTAATTTTTAAAATTTTATTATTATAAAAATAACAAAAGTGTTTCTTTATTATTTCATTTTGCTGATTTGTTCTTAAAGTGAGATTTTATTTATCGCTTAGGTTTTTCTGTGAAATACAAGTAATGCTATTTTTGTATTTCTTTCAAACATATAATTATTTGAGAAAATGTATATTCTTGTTGGTATTTATCATAACAAGTTTTTCCATTTCGTATGTCATATGATTCACTTAAAAAAGGTTTATTTTTTAATTTCTTATTTGCCTCCCAAAATGAATATTTGTTTATTTACCTACAGTCGTAATTGGGTCACCTAACTCCATATATGTATGTATCGAACTAACTCATTTCGTCCAGAAGATTCGGAAAAAATAACCTGTGACAGATGGACAAACAGACGCTTGAGTAATGCTAAAACGGAAGGATCATCTCAAAAATACGGAACCCTATTAATACAGTATATGACGCAGTTTCTGTACTTCGGCAACGAGAATGCTTAAAATACACACTGGAGGCAAAGTAGTATTATGACAATATCGATGATTGAATATCCACCAAAAAATTTAATTAAATATATAAATTCAATTATTTTTAATAACAGTTATTTATGGTTAACATTATAACTGACACAATAATCTAGGTTGATCGGCCATCGACATCGTTTGAACGTATCGTTTTTTCAATAAAATTTAAATATATAATTATATCAAAATAATATTGTAAAAACCATTAGTTTATAATCAATCTATTGAAATTACCTAAAATTTGCAGTAAGAACTGGCTAATTTTAGGAAAATCATATTTTCTTGAGCCTTGTGGCTTCTTCGCTCCGATCCGCTTCAAAACGTATTAACCTATCATACAGAGATGTCATACGTACATACATTGCTAATTTTAGTCTCCGTTCACCATCTATTGACAGTTTAAAATGTAGTGACATATGTATTAGTATATTTATTAAAAATTTTTAGTCTAAACTTATGTTATTCCTCTATAAAAAACGGCGTGTATAATAGGTTGTATTCAAAAGAGTTTAAATAAAAGGACTCGTTCTTGAAATTAAACTTCACATACGATGTAGTTGAAAAACACTTATTAAACGTAGACCTCGATCTTGTCCGCAAACCGGAATCGCGTAGTGAAATTCAACAGTCTTGTGTAAATTGTCACTCACGTTCGCTAATTTATTCCAATTGCCTCACAAATAAGTACGACCAACCGGTTTTTTCATTGAAACCAGTGTTCGTAATCCATTAAAATTTTTATTTTATAAGTTTGACTAGCGACCGCCCGCAGCTTCGCTTGCGTAGACTACACATTTCTGTTTTAGGTAGTATTAACATTCGAAACGGTTTATACGTACTTTTTGCTGAAACTAATATTGGGTACACCCATTCAAACTTTCAGTCTTCGTTCTCCCCACTTCTTTAAGAAAACCGATACTCCCATACTTTTCACCTCCCGTTTCCCACCCTTAAAATGTGGAAATCCAAAAACCCTGAAACACGTCATTATTTATTTATGTTAAAATTTTTATGTTTCTAACTTTAAAGAACAAAGACTCTCATACAAAGCCCTTCCATCCCTCCCTCCTTAAATTTGAAATTTCCAAATATTCCTTTCTTGAAAAATTAATACGTTATAAAATAAACCTCTGTTTCAAATTTCAGCTTCCTAGACTTAGTAGTTACGGCTTATCTACGTTGATAGATCAGTGAAGACAAACGAAAAACAGACACAAAAAGTAGCTGATTTCACTCTTGACAACCTTCTTTCACGTCTGCAAAGTTTCATTAAAATCTGTTTAGCTATTTTGGAAATTAGCTCGAATAGACACATAGACGTACAGATAGACAGACGGACAAAAAGTGGCGTATGTCATTTTTGACTACCTCCATTTCATACCCGTGAAATTTCATTAAAATCGGTTTAACCGTTTTGGAGATTAGCTCGAATAGACAGATGGACGTACATATAGACATACAAAAAGTAGTGTATGTCACTTTTGACTACTTTTTTTCCATATCTGTGAAGTTTCATCAAAATCAGTATAGCCGTTTTGGAGATTTGCTCGAATAGACAGACAGACAGATAGTATTATTTTATACATATAGCCTATTATGGCCTTCCTCAATAAATAGACTATCCAACACAAAAAGAATTTTTCAATTCGAACCAGTAGTTCCTGAGATTTGCGCGTTCAAACAAACAAACAAACTCTTCAGCTTTATAATATTAGTATAGATTAGCTTTAGGCATTTTTAGTAACCGATTGGCTGAGTGGTTAGAGACCCTAACTGCATAAGCAAAGGTCGCGGGTTCGATTCCTGCACGGGGCAAATATGTGTGTATATGAATATGTCTATTTGTTCCGTGCCTGGGTGTAAAATATCTATATTATAAAAATAATTTAAATAACTAATAGTTTGGAACTAGATGGCGCTGTGTGGGATATCTGAGGTATTATTATTTTTAACTATATATATATATATATATATATATATATATATATATATATATATATATCAGTTATCTAGTACCCATAATACAAGCCTTGCTTAGTTTGGGAGTAGAGGGCGCTGTGTAGGATGTATCAGGTGTTATTATTATTGTTACGATCCCAGTTCCTTGTTACGTCCAGTATAACCCCGGGTAAGTCCTTTTTACGTTTATTTCACTTTCCAGCATTTCATGGCGGAAAATGAATCCAGGGTAATAAATTTTTTCACAAGAGAACTAAATTTGAGGACATAGCAAAAAGGATCAAGACCTAAAATGCACTTTATTTTTTTTTAAATCAGTTTTTCAGCAATTAAATTTGACACTAGAATTTTATAATAAATATTCTTCAGTTCTTCAACTAAACGTTATGGTCGTTAAAAAGATAATAGAAATATTTCATCACATCGAATTATTTTTTAAACACATGGATGATGGCGGATTTAAAATCAGTTTTATACCCACCTACCTAAAAATATGTCTCTGGATAGATCATGGAATTAAGTCAAATTATTCGGTCATTTTAAAGAAGCAAAAATTAGGAAAAATGAAAAGTAACACGAGTGGGAAAAAGTGAGTACTCGCTTCCTTCTCGCACTCGTCATCAGTTGCGTTCGCCAACATGTAAACGAATGGTAAATCAATCTGGAAATTTTAACCAGCCGGTGTGGCAATGGGCCGGCCGCTTAGCTCGCAGTACAGACAGCTGCCGAGGAAGAAAGGTTCTAGTGTGGCTACCGCATATCGGAAAACAAATGCCCCCGACCATGAGACAGATGTTCTGAGGGCGACGATCTTTGGATGCACAAGTCTCAGGATCCTCCAGAGTTAAGTTACATCAGACCTATGTAAAGCTGTAGTGGTCGACAGACTGACATATTAATATTAAATCGCTATCCAAATTCCAAAACAGCCCACTGATTGTCTAAGTACACTTTGTGGCGAAATGGTGACTACCATACTGTAACTTGACATTTATTTCCTTAATAAAGATCAATGTTTGCTCCACTCGTGGATAGTTCACAATTTAGAACCTAGATGTCATGGTGCACTCAAGACCAATGTAATGTGAAATCATAAAGATCAATTAAAATTACTTTGCCATGATATAGCCATTACATTCGATCGCCAATGATTTCTCGTCGTGGAGGGCATAAGCAAATCGCTGAGATTTTATGTATTCAAAGCTCAGACTAAACTTAGTCTAAAACACATTTCGTTTGTTACTATCGAAGAATGGATGTCCCCCAATGTACGACGGGTGTTGCACGATCAGTCTGACGGAAAATATCAAAGTATTTGAAATTCCGTCGGTTTGTGATTTCAGTGGATAAGCGGTCACTTCATTCTAGCATCAGTCTAACCAGAATGAGCGTGTAACACCCAATAATAATTATGCTACCTAAGACATCCCAAAGTAAGCTGAGCTTGTATTACGGGTACTAGACAACTGATGTACATAAATGGTTTTTTTATCTATACTTAATATATACATATATAGATATTTAACACCCAGACACGGAACAAACTGATATGTTTATGCACACAAATATTTGAGCCGCGCAATAAATTCATAAAGGGTTGACATTAGTGAAACAACACCTCTTATTTGCTGTCGACATTAAGCCGAACTACATGATTACCATCATGTCAAATTTAAATCCCAATAGGTACATCTGATCACAATTGAGATCACACGTGCCACGCCTATTCTAATTTCTATTGTTTTAACAAAAACATACGGAACCAATACTGTGTATCTTTTTTCTTCATATTAACCAAATATTAACGTAGTTGTTTGTTGACACCTTGACCCACCTTTTAGTTGTCAAATTCTAAAATATAAGTAAAAACTTCCGCGTTTACAAATCGTCGAATATCTGTTACGTAATGTAAAATTAACAAACTCGCTAGCAATGTAACTGCCTTATAACATAGCTAACTATATAAGTTTCGAGATACTATCCGGTTACGTTGCTGTTAAGATTGGACGTTTTGGATCTTAGCATTAATGATAATGGAAATAATGTGCATACAGCAGAGGAATTTCACCAGCTCCCCTTGACTGGCATACTGCATAGATATGGACCGCCCAGATGGCCGCCCAGACCGCCCGTCCGCCAAGTGTCGTGATAGCCCAGAGCGCAACGAACCTGTCTCAAATTTATAAGGCCCCATAGGGCCATGGTTCGAATCCGGGCGTGTACCAATGAGTTTTTCTGACTTAAGTACACAATATCACTGACACCGTGCTTCGGGGGGCACGTTAAGCAGTCGGTCCCGGACGCTGTCAATAGATGGCGGTCGTTACAATTCCCAACCCGCAGTGGAGCAGCGTGGTGGACTTAAGCTCCAAGCCCCCCTCCTCTCCCTGGGGGAGGCCTAAGCCCCTGCAGTGGGGTAAAAATGGGCTAATGATGATGATTAATGATAAGGCTGGCAGTGTTGCCTTTGTATAATTATAGAATTAAAACGGCATTTTCTATATGAAAGCAAATACTTGATATTGTGTATTTTGATATTATTATTTTGAGGATGATGAAGGCAAAGCGAATAGAGAGTTGCCATTGTGTAATCGCAGAAAAATACGAATATACATTAATGTAAGAAATAAAAAAGACAGAGATAGAAATAAATAAGATAAATTATATTAAGAATAATGTTTGGATACATTTCATAAAATTAAATTACGAACTTACTATTTCATTTTTGAAAATTATTATGCTACCTATTATTTTTATTTGAAGTCTTAAAACTAATAAATAATAAAAATCTACTAAAAATGGTCATACTGTGTCGCATGATGCATCTCAAGCATTAAACATTTTATCAGAATTCACATACACTACTATGTATCAAAAAACATTTTATTACTCCCTTATACAGAAGAAAGTGTTTAAAGAGATTCCGCACAGACTGTTATCAAGGTTATTTTAATAGTATTATAAAAGAATAAGTCTACTCGATCTAACAGCTTACAGCAAAAGCATAGACTCTTGTACAGACGGCATTTGCACAAGAGGTTATAATTTACCTCATTAACCAGATAGCGTAAGTTAAGGCTAAAGGCTGACCAATTAAATGATATATATTATATTAATAATGCTTAGAGTACATTTTTCCCCTCTTTCGCAGCTCTTAATCAGCGAAGCTGTTTAAGTCTCGAAAAACACTCCCTAGTGCTGCCTTGAATCACACCTGGAACTCTTATATATATTTAGTAAAGCTTAATACTGGTTAAAGACTAACTTATTGCTGAACATTCAGCCTATGTGCTACTTGGATATATCTGTTAAAATTCCGACATCCTTAAATCATTATCAAGAAAACCCCTGATAACGTATAATTATTTCGTCATGTTTCCAAATAAATACCCGCCTACGTTTTGTTGTCTATAATCTAAAGAATTATGTGTGTAGTAATCAAGGACGATTTGTTTGTATGTAATTGCAGCGATAAAAAAAAAACTGAAATGTTTATTGAATAAATGACAAATTAAAATTATGTCATCATTTTCTAGGGGGATGTCATTTAAAATAAATATTTGCAATATCTCTTCACTTTGCCTTTAGGAATAGTTTTTTTTTATTTTACTTGCACCAAACTTATACTTTTAAACTTTCTCCTATATTTTTTTGAAAAATTTTAGCGAGGTTTTTGCATAGTATAATCTATGATAAAATAATTAACTTGCCACTTTTGAAAAAATGTAAATATTTTTTTGATCTTTTCTTTTGATGTCGCGATTTAAATATTTATTATTCATGAAATGTTAAAAATTATTTTTCAATAAAAAGTAAATATTCTCAAGTCCAAGTCATATGACAGAAACATTTTCGTAAAATATTTCCATAGTTTTCATAGTTTTATTTAATATTTTTCTGAGCCTACTTTTTTGAAAAGCGGTAGGTACAGAAATAAATTCGACTTTGGAAAAAGCGAATGGCAGAAGCTACTTTTTGTCTGTCTGTTTGTCCGTCGGGGCTCATCTCCGAAATAACTGAACCGATTTCAAACTGTTGGATGAACACTGAACTGTAAGACGAAAAAATAACTCCGAGTCGTCGTTATGACAATATTTAATACATCGAACGCTAACATATAGTCTATGCATATAGTACACATTTATTGACAGTCTTAGTTCTTCTTTCATCCTGTTTCAACCGCAGAGACGTGACACGTCGATACCTAGTCTTGTACCGCGCCACATCAATAATACTCCATCAAAAGAAACTTTGTTGACATAAAAAGGAAGTGGTCAAAAGTGACAGGGTTTTTTTTCTATACATAGTCTGTCTGTTCCGGCTTATCTCCGAAACGGCTGAACTCAACGGGTTTTGATGAAATTTTGTGTAGTGAATATCGAGATTTCTTAGGTAGTTAAATTTCAAAATGTTCTAGAAACTCTTACAGTATCCTCGAGCGTCGCGTTCCTTTAGTTGTCTCGGTACAATCGTGTAGTCTACGCGGGCGAAGCCGCGGGCGGAAAGCTAGTTGTATATAAAAATGCCTTTTATTGTTACCTATTTCAACTGTAATGGCATAAGATGCGCAAAAAGTTGTGTTGTAGCTACCAACAGTTTCAACAGTTGTGACTCCAAATTAATAAAATATTTATTGCAAAGAACCCTAATCTAAGGCATAAAACCAAACAACGGATATTTCAAAATGCCTTTTCTTTTGTTTTGGTACCGCTGCATCTTCTCTTTATAATTTTAGTAAGAACCGGCCTTTAACGTGGTCTACATGGTAAACACAAAACACAATATTAAATTAGGAAGATAATTTTTACCTTTAAAAGCGATGTCTTTAAATTATTGGTTAAATAAAGGATTATATTTTTTACTGACGTGCCCAAATTATATTTTTCTCGTTTTAATTAACTTGTAAGTACAAAAAGTCGCATATTCATAACAACACTTTTTATAGTCACAAGAACTTATCTCTATGTATGTATGAGGATTGCGAAATCGGATTTTCCAGGTTGTGTCTTTTTATTGTAATAAAAAACCAATTAATATCTTTGCCAATACGATAACAGTTTTACAGGTTTTTTTCTTATATTAAGTTCCAAAAGTCTCTCCGAATCATTTTATCAAAACGGATCCATGAATGTGATGCTAATCGATGTAAATTGCAGTTTAAACTTCTAAAGTACGTTTAACAAAAATCTACCGACCCGCACTGGAGCACCGTGTTAGATTAAGCTTGAAACACCCTGTTCCCGAAGGGAGGCCTAAGCCCTTGCAGTGGGGTATAAAGGCCTGATATGGTATTGATTATGATTTAAATTTTCCTTTATCTCATGTGTAACTAAATGCTAAGAATTAAATAAGATCGTGGAGAGCCGGATTACTAGACGTGTCGGACTGATAAAGCGTCACATTACGGACAGCTCAGTGTAATACCATAGAAGATTCAAACATCACGTGTACATGGTCGCGTTTGTTTACCGACACGAGGTCGTGTTGTGCCGATAACGCTGACCCGACCCGATACGACCGTTATCGTCGCCTGTCGATCGTCTACGTTCCACTGCGTAGGTAGGTACTTTCGATCACTGAACGCGGTAAGTAACCTTCTAAGGGGTCTCCACCCGCTTTGGTTATAGGTAAATCTTGCCACACATTTCAGTATTTTCAATTCAAACCTGATGATAGGAAAGCTGGCTTCCCGAAAGTCTTGTTTATAGAAAGAAACGTGTATATTCTTTTCAAAAAAGAGGGGTTTTGGGCCTGCTAAATCAGACAATTTGTCAGGGATATGGAGTACATTCATAGAATTATCAGCTGCCACTTCCTATCTTGACTAGAATGGTGGTAGCAACACCGAAGTTCAAACTTAAAAGAAGTTAGCCCAGTTTAAAAAAAAAAAATTTAATGTAGCTGTTTCTATATTTGAAAACTATAAAATATTTACAAAACAATAAAATAGTATTTTTTTTTGTGTTTTGTACATTTACCAAAAAAATGTTTTTTTTTTTAATTTTCATTCAGTTAAAAGATATCCGCCATAATAAACACATATTCTGTAAAAATTTCAACCGAGTAATAACGCTTCAAAATTTGCAGCTCTTGAAGAGGATTTTGTATTTGCAAATTTCCATACAAACAGTGATAACGGTTACACCCCATTAAACCTTAACTGATTGCCGCAAAAAATTATATGGTATTCAAATCAGCAAAAGCTATAGATTTCAACCGTTTTAGTTTTTTCAATTATTTTGATAGGTACATCGACTATATTACATGCTCGTGTTTTTTGTCGAATCTGTTTTATTCTTTACTTGTTCGTCTTTTAACTAAAAGCAATTTTACAAAAAAAAAACGTATTGGCTTAGGTTATGGTACCTATACCAAATCAATTATGAAATCAAATTCGGACTATTTCATAAAAGTTTTGTATCGTTGTCGCCCAAACACCTTTCGCAGATAAAAATTGAAATTTCGTTTGAAAAGCGGCAACTCTACCTTTCGCGCTAAGTTAGGATCCCGTTGAAGCCTTTGGGTACTGAACCCTAAAAATTTAAATGACGCAACAATCTATAACTGTAACAAAAACAGAAAGTTGCCCATTCTACCTAATTAAAGTATTTACCTAATGATAATAAACAACGAGTTCCGGCAAATCATTAAATGATACAAAATGATAAGACGTTAATCGTAATTAACAAAGAGACAAAGCGGTTCGATAAATTAGTCATGGCTGATGACTTTTATTCTTGAACGCGATGTTTATAAAAGTTGATCTGTGGTCAAATGACGAATAAGCTACTGGACAACCGACACCCGACGCGCGCTACATCCGTTGCACTTCCCATAATGGTGACTCAAACGTTTCGCGACGTTCTACCACTACTCTTTGTTTAGGTGAAGGTCCCGTGGAATACAAAATCAATCAAGCTTCGAAATGAAATATCAACATAGCTTGCAGCTCTGACATGAATTATATTAGTAGTGGTAATAATAATATAGCTCAAGAAGGGAAGTGGAACCGATACAGATGTGGGAACAGGAAATGAAATCACTGTAATTCACTCGTTTTATTTATCGGCCGTGAGTAACTATGGTGATAACTAAAGCTAATCTATTCTGTCGACGGGTCATGCGCAACGGTTGACCAACTAACAGCGCGGAATTACATCTTCTACACCGCGCTCCTACCGCAGGGAGAGCCAACATTAAGCGGTATACCTTCAATGGCGACACCAGGCCGTTTCGGGACAGACACGAACAACATCCCTGGATATAACGTGAATGTCGCCATCAAACAGATTAGCCATGACTACGTCACGATGTATCAACCGTTGCATTCGAATTCCGGCAAATGTTTACTACATAGTTGGCCGGTTTTTACCCATATGCGATGCGACAGATCAGTCGTGTTTGGGTCGCGGCGCTGTCAATACGACCGCATTAAACGTCCAAATAATTACGTAGTCGACGGCCAAAACATCACTTGGAAACTGACTCGTGAATGATATCAATATTGAACCTAGATTGCATCCGTTGTCGTGTCGTCTCGTACTGATTGTCGTGTGTCGTGTATGATTACGTCACCTGATTTAAATAATCGTTTTAATGCGCTTATCACACATATTATCGATTTTGTTGTTCGTGTGATTTGAGTTCAGTTCGTTGGTCGAGTGCAACGGAAGATGCCGTCATTAGGCTGCGTGATGACATCTCATTATGTACATCCGGTTACCCATCCGGTTTACGGTGTCGCTTACCCCCTTCAAAATATCGGATACGATCAGCCTACAGACGAATGTTCGCGCCAATTTGGATATCAGGATGGCAACACAGGCAGGATGAATGTGTCGCACCAAAATGACGGAGGTTTGTTATGAATTGAAATGTTTTTGATTTTATTAAAATTGTGCATATTTTAAAAGTTATGTAATACTCGGTGTTGCCTGAGATTTTGCTCGTTTGTCCCTTGGTTTTTACCATTAGGAAGGTACATAGTCTTAAATCTATATAAATATTAACGCGTACTTCTTACATTTTTAGGTAGACTATTTTTGTACATCAGATCTATTTAGTAAAACTTATTGTCATTGAAAATGACTATCAAATCCATTTCACGGGAGACGCGTTTTTAGCTATAACTCCGAGGGTATGGGGTCTAGCTAAGATTTTAAAGTCTTAAAAGATCAATAATTTGGTTGCGCATCGTATGACACCAAAATTTTCGAAATCGGTTTGGTAGTTTTTGAAAAAACATGGAAAATGTAAAACAAGCGGGATTTTTTCGGATTATTTTTTTACGAAATCCAAAATATTTCGAGAACGGGGACCGATGTCGAAAATCAAAAAAAAAGTATCTCAACCTTTAACGTAGCTACGGTTTGAGACCAAGTTTTTGGAAATCGGTTAGTAATTGTAAGAGAAATTATTTCCGAAAGATGAGATTTTTTGGTCGATCGCTGGTGTTTGCGGATATAAGTTACTATATTTCAGAGGGTATTCGGCGGATCGCTTCAAAGACAAAAGGTTAGAGGGCGTCGATAGCTACAGTTTGAGACCAAAATTTTGGAAATCGGTTGGAAATCGAACAAGAAATTTGACATCACTTGTTAGATTTTATGGACGATCGAGAACTTGTTAACATTACGGTCATCGCCTTTCGGCCTGTATTCGTTCGAATGCATCATTATCGAGTTCAAAACTTTTAAGGATATCAGAGGCTGCAGTTTAAATCGTGGCAATGCCACGATTTCGTAGCAATAGAATAAATTAATCTGGAAAATCGGATTTGAGTAGGTTCATTTTCAATGAAACCGATGGTTACGGGGTCTGCAAGATCTGTGGATTTTTTTTTTATATATATATCGATATAAAAAATCGATTGTATACCGATATATCAGGCAAAACTATCACAATTACTGAGTCCCTTTATCCCGAAGTCCCGACAATAACGTCCCGATTTGCGCAAAGCGCACAATTAATTTAAAGCAAAATTAAATTGGTCCGGACAAGTTAGTGGCGACTAAATCAAGTAGGTATTGTTTTCCGCTTGCAAGAGCAAATAAGCTTTTAAATAAGTTAATACATATTTGTGTTTGATAAAATTGCGTAATTTTTTACTCTCTATTCCAATGCGTCCCGACGAGAGCCTGGCGAAATATAGCCTTATGATTTCGCCCATTTAAAAATAATATAAAAGTTTCTTGAAAATCGCTTTAAAAGTATTTATTATCCTTGTGAAAATGTGACGACGATTGAGAAACTTTGATTAAAATTATAAAATAGTACACATTTATTCTCTTTCTCATTTAATAATAATAATTCCTAGAACATCTCACACACGGTCATCTAGTTCAAACTAGGCAGAGCCTGTATTATGGGTACTAGACAACCAGTAGCGGATTTAGGCTTGATGCCGCTTTAGACCCTGTTTGATATGTCGCTTTTTTTGCTTTGTGGGAGTGGTTATTGAAATTAAACATCTAATTTTCAAATACTTAATTTTTTATCGATTAAATTTAAATAATTAACATTTTATTTAGATTAGCACTTATAGAATCAATTTCTTCTTCCTGGCTTTGGGGCGCGTGAAAACGTCGATTATATCATCATAATCGATTTCTTGCACTAATTGAGCTTCAATAGACAATAATGCAAGAGCATTCAGTCTATCTTGGCCCATGCTTGCACGTAAGTCGCTTTTAATCCTTTTCAGGGTAGAAAAAGATCTTTCTCCTGAGCAATTTGTAGCTGGGATGCTCAAAAAAATACGTAGAGCAATATCTACATTAGGGTAAACATCATTTACATCTATGATTTACCAACTTACGCCAAAAATATATTTTATACTACACCTGCTCGGAAAGCACTTTAATACTTTTTAAAGAAGAAAGCGGAAAGTCCTTCTTTATTCCCTTGGGAGAGAGAAATTTATGAAAATCCATTACTCCCTCTATATTTTCTAATATTAAAATAAGATTTTTTATATGAAGACGCAAACTGAGCACTTACTTTTTATTCGGAATAAAATAAAAAAAAAAAACTAACGTCAGACCCGTCAAACTGCGTCAATCTATATAAAAAATCGAGCGGATTTCTTTTAGTAATATATAAATTGCTTAATTTACATAATAATTTTACTAAAAATGTCCTCTAGAAGCAATAGGGACAATTTGTTGACTCCAATAGAATGAAAAGAAGCTCCTCAAGCTATTATTGACAACTTGTTGGAACCATTGCTCTATGGCATTGTAGGCATTGCTGTAATTTTTAATAATTGTAGTAATTTTAATATTACCTTTAATTCATGAAAATGCTATTTATTTTAATTCATGAAAATGAATTTGTTTCACTTTCCTCGTTTATGTAGTGCAAACACCGCCCCCGTTTCTCTCCGTATGACTGCACTGATCTCGGGAACTATTGAACGGATTTGAATGCGATTTTGATATTTACAGAGGAAAGTTTTAGTATATGATTTGTGTACTAGGGACAAACCGGGACGAGTTACTAGTCCAAAGTATTTAAACCGAATCTCTACAGGGATTTTTCGTAGTAAGTCCTCTTTGCAAACGAAATGTCTTCTGGTTACCCGGTCTAAATGGTTATTTAAAAACGAAAACACTCTGAGACTTAGTAATTTTTAATACACGAAAATATTTCCAATGTCATATGAGCTAATAAACGAATGAGATTCGTCGCGTGTCGGTAAATATATTAGTATTTATTTATAGTTTCCTTGGATACACAGCGACAAGGCTCCTCGAGAACTCGGTCTTTGGGAAAATTCCACTGGTAGGTGTTTTTCTGTCGCCACGTCTGCGTATTCAATGAGGTAACATAACATTGCCATAAAAGCAATAAAAACTTTTGAAAACAAAAAAGAAGCCGCTTATCGGAAGACCACTAATCGAAAACGTGGCCAAATAATTACCGCAGATTGTCCAATTTGTGATCATTATTTGTGTTAAGTGTTTGTGTCGAAGGCCAAGTGCGATCAGGATTTCATGACAGTCGTACCTACGATATCGAATTATCTAATTTTTTTAGGGTTCCGTACCGAAAGAGTACCAACCGGAACCCTATTACTAAGCTTCCGCTGTCCGTCCGTCCGTATGTCACAGGGCTGTGTCATCTGAACTGTAATACGTAGCGTAGACACTTGATATTTTCACAGAAAGTATGACCAGGGCCGCTATAACAGCAAATAATGAAAATTAAAATAAAGTTAAAAATTTTAGCGGTTTTCTATACAAGAAACGTGTTTTTTATATTGTACCGTAGTACGGAACTCTTGGTGTGCGAGTCGGACTCACACTTGGCCTGTTTTTTTTTTTTTTAAATATACTGTAAGTTTTTGGTCAATCTATAAATTTCATTATAGATATATCATTCTGCATATTAACATTTGGATTATAATGGTGTGGGGTTATAGGTGGCATAGGTGTTATACCTAATATTTTATTTTTATTGACACGTTAAAATAAAATAAACCTTGACCCTGGGGCTAGCGAACTCACACAAGCGTAATAGTTTATGACGAAGAGTGTTTCTGCTGACCTCATTGGTTATAAAAGTAGTGGTGTTACGTCACATGTCACACACAACGCTTGTTTCTTCGTAACGCAACACAATTTCACTCTAGACAACATTTCCTATGTTCTAACACAGGAAAATAAAAAAACTGTTCGTAGCATTTTTGAAGCTGATAGCAAGTAGGTATACACGGCGTGTTCGACTGAACGTAGTCCAAGCTTATAGAGCGTGCTGAGCTTACCAAACTAAACAAAAAGTTTCAAGTGAGCAGATGGCGCAAACTAACGGTTACCGAGAAAGACAAGTTTAATTTTTTTTAATTTATTTTTATAGTTCGGTAAGCTCTATACACTTTTTAAGCTTGGATTAGCTTTAGCCAAACACGTCGTAAATAATACCGCGTGTTCGGTATTCTATCATATCCAAACTGAACGCTTAAAAGTAATATAATACCTAAATAAATTACCTAAATAGTAATTTAAAAGTTTTATGAAGTCTTTTAAAGTCTTACACTTAATATAAACCAAATGTCAACTATTAAAATATCAAATTTTTTTTTGCTTAAAGCAATGGCGAAAGCTAAGCAATAATAGATACGAATGTCTCAATTTATCAGATATGACCTTATAGAATAAGCGACTTTTAATATCGCTGAAACAGCTTGAAAATATTGTATAGAAGAAAGAAAAAATACGTGTCCCTTCTTTTTCTTCCTAATTTCAAATAAAGCAATAAAAAATAGAGATCTTAGATGGGCTAGTTTTTCTGGATACATATAATCATAGGTTAAACATATAGAAGTACAAAATTGATAGCAGCGCCTTTTATAGCATTTCGGTCGTTCCATCTGGTATACGAAGTTGCCGGTTTGTAGGCGAAACAGCTGACGATGACTGTCCGCTGACTACCGCAAAACCGTCTTCACGCCTGCCAATTTGACTCACGTTCAATCTGTAGTTGAAAGTAACTGTTGGACCGGCGATTGGCCCAGTGGTTCTTGTTCTTGGCCTCGGTGTTCCGTTTTTAGGTGAAAAAAGTATCTATATATGTATATATTATAAAGAATATTTAAATATAATACCAGTTGAGTAGTACCCCATAATACAAGTACAATACTTGCTTACTTTGGGACTAGATGGCGCTGTGTGTGAGGCGCGGTCCCTTACGAACTCTTGTGATTGATGTGTGTAACTCATAAGTTACATTTCTACAAATATCTGCGTAGAGTAAATAAATTTCACAGCAGCGTTTGGTTTTAATAGAATGTTAAACGCAATGTCGCGGGGGTGAAAACCGGCCCACGGGGACCTCGCGGACTGAAAGTCACCATCTTGCACCAACTAGCTAGAGTATGAGTTGTTAGACGATAAACGCAAAAGAGGGCGTCTAGTCAATTCGTACTTTTATGTGTTACTACGTATAAAAATCAGGGAAGACTTGTCGTGACGGCTTTTGTTTGTATAAAAGTTTATTAACCACGAAGGTTACTTAATAAGGCCGTCACGTGTTTAGTTCTTAGTACCGATTGCTTTATCGATAAACATGTTTGTAAATATGACTATAACTATTATAATTGGCTGTTTGTGACAGTTTCTGATATATAGGCAGCTGGTGAACAAAACTCTAAATGTTCTGCTGATGTGGCAGGCGTTTTTACCTCCACCTCTAAAAAGGGTACAATAGACTTCGTTCGCGTCGTTTTCATGATTTGTACAGTTTCTGCAATTTCGAAAGTTTATGCTTAATAGTTCTGGAATGAAAAGAATTAATGGATCAGTCATTTCGGTCCTTTCCATATCTGAAAAGTTTCATTAAAATCGGTTCAGCCGTTTTGGAGACCAGCTCGAACAGATTGACAGACAGACACTACGAATATATATATATATTTACATCCAGCAGCACTTTTGGCGTCACTCACGTTGTGAATCTTTCGGCGTCCTCGTGTTTGGCTAACATTTACTGTCATCTCTTTGCGAATATTTCTTAGTTTTTTAATTTCGTATATATATGTCTGCGTTTTGATGAATCGTGTTCAGAGTATTTAATAAGCCGCTCAAGTGCACGAAGAGTGTTCGAAAAGAAGTGTTTCCTAAAAAACTCTTCATCCTGATCACCTGGAAAATCCTGCACTGCTGCAACTATTGCATCATCATCTTTGACTTGCCACTTACAACGACAAGGTATTGTTTATCCATTATTGACTCAGTACCACAACCACATCAAAATTAAACTCAGAAATAACTCGGTTTTAGTATGAAAGCGATACACGTTGACAACTCGGTTCAATGGCGCCGTCTGGTGGCAATAACAATACCGACCTCTCGTTGTAAGATCAGTTTAATTTGTGATTGTTCGCATTTTTGTGTATCCAGCGAGCTTTACCGCGGTTTTATAACTCATCGGCATAGAAGTAGACATAATATATAATAAAACAAGCGCCATTCAACTGAACTTTTAAAAACGCCATAAATCGCGAATGCGGGGAAGGTAACGGCTCTATTTCTCTTGCCGTGACTTACCTACTGTCGCTGAACGTGTTGACCCTTCCCACACTTCGTCGTATATCTTCTCCAACATTCGCGACTTAAGGCGTTTGAAAATTCAGTCCTCTGAAGTTCAGACGACTGGAATTTTAAGGAAGATAATAAGAACCGACCAGAGGAAAGTACAAACATCTAGGTAACCCATCGCGTGGCCGCGTTTTCGAACTAAACGGCCAGCATTACTCTTCCATTGAACCAATTTAAACCTCGGTGGTCTTACCTAAGCGGTAACGTAATAGACCGGTACCGTGTGTATTGTTCGGTGCGATCTCTATCCTTTACAATATTGTAAGCTCGGTGTGTTTGTATCTTTCCAGACAGCGACATGCAGCTTGAAAATGGCGGCGTGGGTGTAGGCGAAACTGGTAATGCAGCTAATGCGGCTTTGTCAGCACAGTGCGCCATATGTGGTGACAGAGCGACCGGGAAACACTATGGTGCGTCATCCTGTGATGGATGTAAAGGTTTCTTCAGAAGGAGTGTCAGGAAAAATCATTTATATACTTGCAGGTTAGTAGTATATAATATTCCGAAAATATACGACTGAAGTGCGTCATGTTTAATGGCGGAAACCTTATTAAAATGTACAAAACATTAAAGTTTTATAAATATGCACGCAATATGACACGACTTCGAACACTTGTGAAATGCACAAAATATATTACGTCATGTGACGTCTATAAAACGTGCGAAATGTGTGACGTCAATAAAATGAGCGAAATATGACAAATTATGAAATGCCAATTAAATGGGCAAATATAAAACGTCAGTAATAATTTAAATACAGTACATTACTGGATATGTGATGATAATCCATTCCGAGTATCTATGTGTATAGAAAGCGGTATTATTTTATTTTATTCGCTCATGGCGTAATGAACGAATAAAAAAAACATAGGCCTTCATAAATAACAGTTTGTAGAATTTTTATCCATCTGACTATCAATTAGTAAATGAGCGAGTCTTGTCATTTTTGCATTTTATAGAAATATATTATATTTATTAAGCAAAACTAATCATATAATGAAAGAGTTTTATTAATATCTGCAAAAATGCCGATAATACAATTTTTTAAAATTAATCGTGCAATGACGTCGTTCGGTTACATTTACAATTTGTACATAGCGGCACCGAATGACGTCACGAGCGGGTCATTAAAACAAAAACTTTGATTTGTTATATCTCCGGTAATAATCGTTATTTTCCTGAGGTGCAAAAAGGATAGTCATCAGTTTGTTATACTCTAGGGTGTGAAATAGCGTATGATACATAATTTTGTTGAAGAGGGCGCGTTCATTGTATTATAAAATTGTCGTAAAATTTATAAAAATATGTATTTTCTCAACACGAAACAGTTCTCCTATTAGTTTTAACAAAACTCTCACATACATAACTAAACTGAAAATATTTACTAGTTTATTTAAATAATCCTTTTTTTTCGTCTCAAATAAGTTTTGTACGGAAAACAGTAGTAGCATTGAACCTTAAACAAAAATACATAATCAAACATACAAGACAAAATATTCATATAGTACAGAACGGTCAAAATTTTATCTTTAATATTTCACCTTAGTATATTACCATACATATCATCAGCCCGTTAATGCCCCATTGCATGGGCTTAGGCCTGCCATCGGGATGAGGGGACTTGGAGTTTAATCCGCCATACTTCTCCAGTGCCAGTTGGTAGACGCTAACGACTGCCATCTATTGATGGCAACCGGGACCGACGGCTATGTACATAAATTAGAAAAAATCATTGGTAGGTACATCCTACAATTCGAACGGCGGCTTTCTAAACAAGAAGCAGGCTAGCTACCACTCGGCTATCACGACTTTATTATATTACAACTTCTTTATATTATTAAAATTTTTACATTCCAGGTTTAACAGAAACTGTGTCGTTGACAAAGACAAGAGGAATCAATGCAGATACTGCAGACTGAGAAAGTGTTTCAAGGCCGGCATGAAAAAAGAAGGTTGGTTTACTAATCCATACTAATTAAGTTAAAGATATACCACTTAACGTAGTACTTCCCTGCGGTAACACATTGTGCGGTGCGAAAGGAAAGATCCCGCTCTGTGAATTGGTCACCCATTGTCTATTAGACCAATTGACAGCGCGGAGTCACTCCAGCATCGCATAATCATTTTTTTTTTTGTATATGTATCTATATTATATGTTTGTCCCATTTATACACTTTTCTTTGTAACGTCCTGCAAGCAAGCAATCTTAGAATGCACAGAACAAACAGAACATTGTTATAAATATTCGCAGAAACATGCAATTCCGATATTATTCAAATCATAAAGTTAATGGAATGAATCATTAAACCGCGCATCCTGCTGCCATCATTGTGTATTTACGTAATTAATTTATTTGTTTCTTTGAATGGCGTCGACTTAAAATTTGTACATTGGTTTAGGAGCTTGGTTATTTATACTAAAAAAGTTATTCTTCGCTTGTCAGTTTTTTTTTTCATCGCTTTAATTTTTTTCAATCATTCATTCGCGCACTAACACTTTACACACTAAACAGCCTTTGATTATATAATGTCTGGATTGACCCTGGCAATACAATGTCAACAAAAATGACAGATCAACTTTTACATATTTGTGTGTGTGACTCAAAAGAACACATACTCTCACCACGCCATACTAATCACTTACAAACCGTCTCTTGTGTGCGTGAATTATAACCGAACGGTTAGGTGATATTTTTATCTACTTTTTTAACGCAGATTCTATATATATAGTTTTCCATTGTATACAATGTACGCAAGTACATATAACTTCGTTGATAAAAACCAGTCGTGTTCCAAACGTGTTTCTCTATTCAGTCTATTTTGACCTTTTTTCTTACGTAAGTAATGAATATATTTCTAGTCATTTCTTGGTAAAATGTCAAAGCCATATTAATCAAGCTCAATCAGTATGTGATAAGAGACCAGCGTCTGATTTTGAAATATGTTTTTAAAACGATAAGTGTTTGTTTTAAACAAGTTTCTGTTAGACGATAAGGGACATATATCGAGATAAACGTATTATGGTGCCATATGAAATATGATAACTTATATTCTTATCAGTGTAGGTGAATGCCATCTCCAACGCTTTATACAGGTCAGAAAGCCACTGCAGGGCATACCGGTATATGAGAAATTTGCATCCCGACGCATAATGTAACGTTAGAAAAATGTTCCCCTAGACTTTAAAAGGCCCTATCTCACGAAACGCCACACGCGCTATAAGGCCCGGTAGGCGCATGTTTCACTCGGTATTAGCCCCTGTAGCTGAATATCCCATTCGCTAAAAGTTATAAGTTCTTGTAGTTGAATGTCCCACTCGCTATAAGTCCCGTAGCTTCACGTCCATCACGCTGCGTTTCCACTAAAGCGGAGCGGAACCATAACGAGACCATCAGATTGTCTGTAATCCAAAGCGCCTCTGGGCCACAGCTCGATAGATAATCAAAATTTACAGCTCCGTTTCAGTGGAAACACAATTAGAAATGACCTTAGATACACAGTAATGAGAAATTTGTTTATTTAAGTGAA
This sequence comes from Luffia ferchaultella, assembly GCA_949709985.1. Classification (NCBI taxonomy): domain Eukaryota; kingdom Metazoa; phylum Arthropoda; class Insecta; order Lepidoptera; family Psychidae; genus Luffia; species Luffia ferchaultella. The sequence continues at coordinate 20,150,672 of OX453255.1, read as the reverse complement.
AATGCTTATTAAATCTATTACTTAATTTCACTCAGGAGCATAAGTTCAATAGGTCTAGTGGTTACTATTGTAGCCTACGAGGAGTCGGGTTCAAATTGTGACCAAAAGGGTCAGATTTAAAAAGCATAGTGGGTGTATAATTAGATGATTTATAATAAGGAACACTTTCCACGTTACTCTGACTCGCACTTGACCGGTTATTCATATAATCCGATGGTTTTTCAGATGAAACAGTGCGGTCAAAATACTGCGTTTTATTCATAAAAACAGAAATCTTTCCATGTCTGTTCCCCTCTCCCGCTCGATGACGTAAATGTACGAAAGCGTAAGTGAACTAATAATAAGGCACGATTTTCAAAATACGTTCACTTGGCGGTATCTATCTTGATTCACGAGGTGTATCAACGTTTATGGTGACAAGAAAAACGTTTCATCGCTAATTCTGGCAGGATTTATTATGGAGGCCATTTTAAAAGCGTTTTCATGTTAGAAATGTACTTAAAAAGCAGAATCTGCATATTGCTATATACCCTGCTGTCTCATTGTAACCTGTGTATTCACTCGATTACGAGACAAAAGTTCTTCTGCGCAGAAAACACTCGCTGTGCTGGCGCAATTCTATGTAGTTGCACTCGCTATTAACTCGTTTGAAGTTTCTCTTCTGCACCCTGCCCCCATGTTTTATTATGTATATAATAGAATAACCCTAACTATAAACGAATTTATACAAACCAAGAATTCATCTCACACTTTCCTGTTACGCAGCCGTGCAGAACGAGAGAGACCGCATAAACTGTCGGCGACCGTCTTATGAGGAGCCAGCGCAAGCCAACGGACTTTCGGTGGTGTCGCTGCTAAATGCAGAATTATTGAGCAGAAAGGTCATAGATGAGGTGGGTCTAACAATTGTTATAAAGGTATACCACTTAACGTTGGCCCTCTCTGCGGGAGAAGCGCGGTGCAGGACCTAATAAACAAAAGGTGTCCAATGGACAGAACAGAAACGCCTCTCCCGCACTGCATTATTACCGCAGAGTACTTTTAGTTAGTAATAAATATATTTCTCTAGTAATTATGAAAATAAACTTTATAGTGTAACAAAGTTTAAAAACAAAATTAAGGTCGATTGATAAATATAGAACCTATTTTAAAACATAACATTTTTTTATCTCTTTCTCGAATAGCGAAGTATTTTAAATAGCCACACTGTATATGACGTTACGTTTCAGCTTAGTTTTGTTTTCCTCTCAGTGTAATAGGGAAGAAACATTTAACCCGTGACTTGGTTATTAGTTCTCGTTTAAAATAAATTAAAAAATTATATAAACAATTTAGGCAAATACTACTTCTGCTACTCCTGAATTTCGTCACAACATTTCTTTATTAATAGATGAAAATCTTGAAGATTATTTAACAGAAAGCCCTACGTGCCTATTTTACCTAATAATTGTCTAATAGTTTTTCTATTTTTCATTCATAAACGTTTGCTACCTCAATACAAGGATGTCATTATACTCAGTTACTGACTTCAAAAAATGTCAAGTTGGAAAAAAAAATATGTTGTCAATTTCAAATCTCTAATCGATATCCTAAAACTGTTTAGAGTTTTTTTTTCCAACATTTTTTGCAAAATGACGATGCTTTCTAACTCGGAATATTACGATATGATGTTATACGTAGGCCATGAAGATAGCAATTTAAATCGTGCTCGCGAACTGTATCAGCAACGATTTATCGTTTGTAGACCCCCCAATGAACAGCGACGGCTGCCTTCGTACCAGTGTTTTCTGAACATGTCAAGACGGTTGCCGAGATGGAACAGCGTGTTAGATCGGTATTCGCATCAATAACACCGACGATGATGCGAAATGACACACAAGCCATATCCCGACGAGCTAGTTTGTGTATTGAGCAAGGTGGAGCACGCTTTGAGCCGTTTTTGTAAATTTGACGTTTATTATGAAAAAGTAAGTGTTCGTTTAGGTTGTTTCGTTACGTTAGGTCTTTTAAAATTTTGTCGTTCCGCGAATTAGGTAGAAATATAGGTACATTCGGCGTAGTTTACGCTTTAATTTTACTGAAATAGGGATTGCACATCAGTGAAAATAATAATATTTTTTTATTTTTGTGGGGTATGTTATACAGTGTTACTATGCTTCTTAAATATTGTGAATGGACTCGTTATAAGGCCCCATTTAATCTCCTTTCGGCTTTACGGGTCGTTTTGTAACACCTTGTATAAAACATTACAGGCGAAAACAATTGAAAATTACAATTACAAATATTTGTTGCAAAACTTGAAATAGATTTTCCCTTAAAGACCACCACCAAACATTTTGGTAACTGGTTTGTCCCCATCTTTATAAAAGTCAAGTAATATTTATATGATAGTGTATTTTATTCACATTCTTGTTTTGCTATTTTCAGTTCATTATTTTTTATGCAGTTAAGTTTTTTGATTTTTGGAAGTTTTATGTTCAACATTCCCATATTTCGAATTTATAATGAGTTTAGTATAAAAGTGTACAAATAGATAATTTAACAAATGATACATTTAATTAGGCATTACCTCCACATTGTTTAAGAAGTATTTTCTAATATATTTAATCATGACGACCGCTTAGCCTAGTGGGCAGCGACCCTGCCTGCGAAGCTGGAGGTCCCGGGTTCGAATCCCAGGTCGGGTCAGTATTTATATGATGAATATTAATACTGGCACCGGGTCTTGGTTGTTATATGTATGTGGTGTCTTCGCTTGGTACCCAAAATACAAGCAAATGCTTAGTTTGGGACCTAGACGTTGTTGTGATTGTGTGTGTTATTATTATTATTATTATTATATGACTGACCGAATGACCGAGTGGTTAGAGACCCTAACTGCGGAGCCAAAGATCGCGGGTTCGATGCCCGCCCGGGACACATATTTGTGTGCTTGAATATGTCTATTTGTTTCGTGTCTGGGTGTAAAATATTTATATATGTATATATTAAAAAGAATATTTATGTATGTATATCAGTTCTGTAGTAACCCATAACACAAGCATAATTACTTGCTTACTTCGGGTCTAGATGGCGCTGTGTGGGATGTCCCATGTATTATTATTACTATAATTCACAGAGACGCTTTTATATTTGAAGTACCTACTCGTCTGATACAATTAGGAATGTCTAACACATTAAAACGGCAACTCAAAGAAATTAAAATTAGTTTGTATAGTTAATCATTATAGTTAATTGGTTGATGTCTGTTATATTAGATATCTGTATTTACTAACAACACAGACTAACGCGCAATTCGTAAAGATAACACATATTTACTCTTAGCAAATGATGCTATGCATTCATTGGAATGTTTTTCTAATATGTTGGCTGCCGTGGATTGGATTTTATTATCAACCAACGTTCGTATTAATATTTCGACACAGTTATCTATATTACTTGCCCAAAGTATAAGTTTTTTAGTAAATCAAAAAACATCAAGGCTGACATACACTGCATAATGCTATGGTTGTGTTCATGTCAAGATCGGTCGCACTATGACTGTGCAAGGGATATTTTTTAAATGTATTCCATAACTTCAGTTATGTTTCGTTTAAGTGCCCATAAATTGATTGTGCATCTGGCAGTATTTTGTCATTGAAAATGACTATCAAATCCATTTAACGGGAGACGCATTTTTAGCCATAACTCCGAGGGTATGAAGTCTAGCTAAGATTTTAAAGTCTCAAAAGATCAATAATTTAGTTGCGCATCATATGACACCAAATTTTTGGAAATCGGTTTGGTAGTTTTCGAAAAAAATTGGAAAATGTAAAAAAATCGGGATTTTTTCGGATTTTTTTTTACTAAATCCAAAATATTTCGAGAACGGGGACCGATATCGAAAATAAAAAAAAAATATCTTGGCCATTAACGTAGCTACGGTTTGAGACCAAGTTTTTGGAAATCGGTTGGTAATTGTAAGAGAAATTATTTCCGAAAGATGAGATTTTTTGGTCGATTGCTGGTGTTGCCGGCGGATCGCTTCAAAGTGTCATACAAAAGGTTAGAAGGCGTCGGTAGCTACAGTTTGAGACCAAAATCTTGGAAATCGGTTGGAAATCGAACAAGAAATTTGACATCACATGTTAGATTTTATGGGCGATCGGGAAGTTGTTAACATTACGGTCATCGCCTTTCGGCCTGTATTCGTTCGAATGCTTCATTATCGAGTTCAAAACGCTTAAGGATATCAGAGGCTGCAGTTTAAATCGTGGCAATAGAATAAAGTAATCTGGGAAAATCGGATTTGAGGAGGTTCATTTTCAATGAAACTGATGGTTGTGGGGACTGCAAGATCTGTGGATTTTTGTTTATAAACGCTCATGGCGCAGTTTGTGGGATCTTTTTATGTATCTAATTATAAATCATAATTAAGATTGACAAATTTATTGAAATTTTGCTGCAGAATATCTATACGAAATTTGAATATTAAATTTTTTTTTTAAATTTGAATCAAGAAAATAGTTTTTAGTGTTTGATGGAGTTTTCCATTTAGCGGCTCCGTGCTTTTGACATATACTTTTGGCAAGGCATTTAGTTTCTTGTTAATATATTTTTGATTTGTTCACTTTTATGTGCGTGCGCTAGTCAATTCACAGAAAAGATGGAGTAATGATACTTATTTTCTTTGTAAGATTCCAAAAATAACTGTTTAGTCGGTACGTTTATATCTCTATCAGTTTTTTTTTTCCTTTATACCCGCTTTAATAAAAAACTGATTACAAAAAAAATTAAAATATTAAATAATAATTAATAAAAATCGACGTGAATTTTCTTTTAAATGATGATTCTTTAAGGTTGAAAGTGTGTCTACACGACGCGGATTGATACCACGGCGATGATAACTAGCACAATAAAATAAGTCAATGCCGTCATTGACTTCGTTTAAGACCTCGACCTCAAATAAATTACCACTGCATTGGCATCCACCCACCATACAAAGACTATTAACGTTAAATAGGTCAGATTTTAATTATTTTTTTTATTTCTGTAGGCCAGCAGCCTCAGTGACGCTGATATCAGTAGCCGGCAATTGGCTAAGATTAACGACGTGTGTGACTCCATCAAACAACAGCTCCTCATCTTGGTAGAGTGGGCAAAATACATCCCAGCATTCACAGAGCTGCAACTTGATGACCAGGTGATGTAATATTACACAAAAATGAATAGCTATCTGAAATAAATAAATAATCGTCATGTTAAAAACGTACAAGCACATTGTTTAAAAGAAATTCAATTGAAAATGATCAAAATAAACCCAGGCCCGGCCCAAACGAAACATATCTCATATATAGTAAAAAAAGTAATTAAATACCGTATATCAGACATTGTCAAAATCCATTTCAATAAACAAAATTTTTCTTTTACAACAATTAATTTTAATAAACATTTAGGAACTAAGTAAGTATAAATATATATATTGTAATTACTCCTTTTTGGTTTTCTTTTACTTTTTATTTAATTATGGCTTTTACAACAGGAGTAATTATAATACATATTTATACTTAATTTCTAAATGTTTATTAAAATTACTCCTGTAGCAAAAGAAAACGCAGAATATTGCATTTTGAAATGGATTTTGACAGTGCCTCATATATGGTATTTAATTACTCATTTTTACTAAAAATATGAGATTCCGGGTCTGGGATGCATTGTTCTTTCACTATATTTCATTAAAATTATATACGGAACAATAAAAGTTCTGTATGATAAACGGTAAATAAATTTAAGTACATAAAATTATTTGAAATGCAGACAAGTCTTATATTAAATTAGAACGTAAGGATAATTTAATAAAAAGTTCAAAATATTATTTGTTATTATTTTAAATGGTAATAAACGGATTTTGACATATTTCTGTTTGTAATTTAAAAATAAAAGCATTCCAATTAATAATTATGATTTCAGGTTAAGTTCTAATATGACATATCTATTTTAAATTGACATATGGTAACACTTTATAACAACTGTCAAAATCCGTTTTTACATTGGCCATAGTATGGGTATATGAACATAGAATGTTTCAAAAAAAACGTGCCCCTTACATATAAATACTAGCATCATTACAGTCATATCTTTTAGTCATGTAGTATTAACAATTAATGTACTTACCTAGGTGGCGCTGTTGCGCGCTCACGCCGGCGAGCATTTGCTTCTAGGCTGCGCGCGTCGCTCTATACAACTTAAGGATGTTCTGCTCCTTGGCAACAACTGTATCATCACCAAACACCACGTTGGTAAGCATTGGACATGCTTCTACAATCACACTTTCTTCTTCTTCTCAGCCTTATTCCACCATCTACATCTCCAAACACCACATTGGTAAGGACTGGATATTTTTACACGATATCCAGGATAGTCGGTCTCGGTCTCGTATCAAAAACGGTCTTTTGCTTAGTTACAAAATAATTTATTTGTTTGATCAGATAATAATACAAAGTTTATATAAAGAGTTCATACAAATATTTCGTACAATGATTTAGTTAAATTCTTATTTAATTTGCTCACTGCACGCGCATAGTTTATGAATTGGCCCATATACATCGCTCATAGTCGAATAAAATACTTTTTTATAGTCATTCATACATTCTGCTGCGATTACCTATCTTGGGAAAAAATCTTGAAAACAGGATAGTTGTGTATCATATCATTGGCAAATAATGTTGCTATAATAAAAAAGAAAATTTGGCACACACCAACTGGTATCATTACCCCTGGCCCCCGTAGCTATGTCATGACCGCGTCGAACAAGTTGTCTGGGCCTGATCTTGGCTGTCACTGAAAAGAGCACTGAGTATTTATTTTGGGATAGGATACAAAATAATATTTATTTACCTACGCACTAAGATTATATGAACTGTGCGCGACATACCACTCAATAAATGATAGTGTTCATATCATTGGAGAATGTTTATCATCAACATAACACGTGGTTCGTTCGGAACGGGTTTGTTTCATTGAAACGTGAGGGCTCTCCGTTGACTTTTAGATTCAGTTTAGCTCGCGTGGGACGACTACGTTTTTAGGGTTGCATAGTTCAACAACGTACACGAACCCTTATAATTTATCTAAGGCTATCTGTATGTCATAGCTATTTTATTTAAATGCTACATTATACATATTAGGACTACCAGGGCTAAAATTTAGCACATATGCACTTCGATATTTGTTTAGCATTTACGAATTAAAATCTTTAAAGATAATTATCTGGAGATTACCCTCTACGCTAATTTTTTTTTTTGCCTAAGGTTTTATTGAATATGTGTTTAATAGTATCTGTTAGTCGATCGTTCAACATTTCAACACTCCCTCCCATACTCCTGTGACATGCATACGAGCGCTGAGCCGATCAGGACACGCGATGAATTGTCGCCGTAGCCAATCCAAGACACGTTTCGTTATTTTAGCATGCCATGTATGTAACGTTCGATATAATCTGTGTTCCAGATGGCCGCATGGACATCGATATCAGCATGATCGGCATGAGAGTGCTGGACGAGATCGTGAAGCCGTTGCGCGAGATCGACATAGACGACACGGAGTTCGCCTGCCTCAAGGCGATCGTGTTTTTTGATCCCAGTATGTACATTTTGACAATCATCTTTAAATACAATCCCTTCATTATTCATATGTCTAGTTAGAGCCACACGAGCGAGCCAGTTTCCTAATTAAATTTTATGAATTGTAATTATAACCAAAAATATAGATTCTGACTTAATTTCCTAATCAATTCATTTTGACATTCAATAAATGTGTGTAAACAGCTTATGTTGAACTAAAAATTTTTGATTTGAATTGGTAACGTTAGTTTTGCGGTAGTCAATGACTAATTATCTCGTTTTGGTCAGCTTTGGTCGTTACGAATGTGTGAAGGGAGGGCAAAATCGTATATTTTCCTGAGGTATTTTGGATTTTATGTGGTCTCCCTCTAAAATAGATCTCCTTCTCTATTATAATATATATAATGATATATATTATCTAAAAAAGTCTCCTTCGGGAACATTTCGATCATTCGGGAGACTATCTTCACTCTATGAACTGTTCGTTTGAAGCCTGGTCCAGTGACAAATATCTTTTGTAAAAATATATTGTTAAAAAATCAATTGTTTTGTTTTCTGAAAAGGGCTGTTGCACTGTAGACGATTATTTTAGTGATCGAAATATCTGGACGTCAACTTAAGCAGTTGGCATCTTTTGATTTTCTTTTGCTTCAGATATTTCTTTTGAAATTGTTGAAGTTTTGCTATTTATTTATATGTACTTATTGTTAATATTTATAATATCAAAGAGTAACTGCCAAGTTTCTTGTAGAAGCTATATTCTTAATTAATAGTAACTTACGAAATAAAATAAAACCCACAAAGGGTTCTGTACCACCACCGCACAGAATAAAAAACATGTTTCTTGTATGGGTACACCCTTTAGTTTTTGACTTTATTTTATTTTCAGTATTTGTTATTATAGTGGCCATAGTAATAGATACTCTGTGACAAGCGGGTAGACTGACGGGTGGATAGCGGAACCTTAGTAATAGTTTTCCCGCTGCTACTCTTTGGGTGCGTAACCCTAAAAAGTAACTGTAACTTGTCCAAATCTACTTAAATAGAAAATTTAAATTTGATTTTTTTCGCTAAGCCGTATTATTTATGTAAACTATTTTATTCTAGTATATAAATGGTATAATATTAAACATTTTTATTCACAGACGCGAAAGGCCTCTCACAGCCACAACGGATCAAGCAACTCCGCTATCAGATACAGATCAACTTGGAGGACTACATCAGCGACCGCCAGTACGACGGTCGCGGTCGTTTTGGTGAACTGCTGTTGTGTCTGCCGCCATTGCAGAGTATAACGTGGCAAATGATTGAGCAGATACAGTTCGCTAAGCTGTTTGGAGTGGCCCATGTCGACAGTCTGCTGCAAGAGATGTTGTTGGGAGGTGAGGTTTTATATTGTTATCTACAAGCTTTCCTCTCGTGGCTCCGCTTGCGTGGACTGCACAGTTGTACCGGGACCCCTTTTTCTGAGACAAAAAGTAGCCTATGTCACTCTTCTGCTTATCTTTTTTCCGAAATCGACATTTACACATGAACGCTTAAGAAAAAAAACAATCCTTCATGCCGCATTGATCCAATTATAAAAATAACATCCTTTCCTTTTAACATTTAAATGTACTGCTTTAGTATTAGCTTTTACTATTTGTGGGAACCCTTATTGTCATGCTGTTCCTAGTGACGATTCACACTGTAATAATGTGACTTGGATCACTATAGTTCTCCCTTACTCATCTATGCAAAAAATAATAGTGGTACCGGTACAACTGTGAGGTCCGCGCGAGCAAACCCGCCGACTGAAAGCTAATTTGAAAATAAAATATAGCCCATGTTACTCGTTGGTAATGTAGCTCTCTATAAGTGAAAGAACTTTAAAATCAGTTAAGGAGTTTTTGAGTTTGTCGGTAACAAACAAAGAAAAGAAATAAAATCCTCTTTATAATATTAGTATAGATAAAATGGGTTCTGGATGGAAGGGCACTGTAACGCACAAGTTCTTGACGTGTTTATTTGTGTAATTGACAACTTATTCTTTGCTTACACTCTACATTCTTATCACTAGTCTGTCACTTAAAATCACATCTATCGATCGGACACGCATCTTCATGTTCGCCGATTTTTGTATTCGAAAGTTCTGATGTTCTAGTACTTTCCAGAAAACTTTCATGTAATTATATTAAATTCGATGTCTTTTCCCATTGAACTTCATACAACAAACCAGTGATAAGCTATTTAGATGTAGTTAGTACGAGCACTACTCAGGCTTTTTGGACAAAAATTTTGTCTAGCTCTTATCGTTGCGGAGTTATGAATGTTTCTTTGGTCGCATAAAACATATTTCGAGGCTCTTCTTCGACCTTCCTTCCCCACTCGATGACGTAAGTGTACGATAGCGTAAATGCACTAACAGGTATAGGACACTATTTTCAAAACGGACATAACTTGGCGGTACCGACCTTGATTCACAAGATATATCAACGTTTATGGTGACAACAAAAGCGTTACATCGTTAATTCTGGCATGACTTAGTATGGCGGCTTTTTTAAAAACGTCTTAACGTTCAAAATAGAAACCAATAGATTGTATGTAAGAATTAGGGAACGCCTATGAAAGGAAAGAGGTATGAACGATATGGACGAATTAACTTGACACCTGGCTCGTAACTCGATCTTCCTCTCGCTACCCGTGCCGAGCCCGCTGCCGTCTTGCGAGTAGCGATAGCATAACTTCTGTTTATTTATTTTATTTATTAGGGACAAACCTCCTTATTAGCTTACACTATGTGACCCGCCCCGGCTTCGCACGGGTAGCAGAGCATATAAGCCGTAGTGTTTTTTTCTGTCGTAGAGACCAATCAGCTTGTTGCGTTGAACATGTGGATTGGATTTAATTATATTTAAGTTCATCCTACTTGGAGTATTTTTATTGTATTTGATTTCCAATTCTATAAATATTCTAAAAAAGCCATTAATACATAAATTGTGTCTGGAACGGTATTAAATGTCAAATTCCAAATACCGTGTGAAATGTTAAAATTCTAAATTTACACGAACGACCCATGGGTCGTTCTGGCCCGCTCGTTCGGCCAGGTTCGTTCAGGTCTAACGTAGCAGTTACAAACACCACAAATACCCAAAATGAAACGTCTGAAATGCATGACACTGACACCTAAATCGCCACACGTGAATGACTTTGACGTGAATGACTTCCATAAATTCAAAGTCGCTCAGCATGCTATGGAGCGGGCTATGCTCGGTGTTTCTTTGATGGATAAAATCAGGAACACTGAAATCCGTCAAAGAACTAAAGTTGTCGACATAGCCGAAGCGATCAGCAAGCTGAAGTGGCAATGGGCCGGTCACATTTGCCGTAGAACTGATAACCGATGGGGTAGACGAGTTCTCGAATGGAGGCCACGTACCGGAAAGCGAAGAGTTGGACGTCCCCCGGCCAAGTGGACAGATGACCTGAAGCAACATACCGGGGGTAGTTGGATGCGAAAGGCGGAGGACCGTGTGTGGTGGCGAGCCTTGGGAGAGGCCTATATCCTGCAGTGGAGAGACACGGGCTGATGATGATGATGATGAATGACTTTGGCGGTATTTTTTTGTCCGGAACACAAGAAACTGGCAAAAGTGTCATTTGTGGATGTTATTTGATGCGATTGGAACGCAACCATACGTGGTTGCCATTGTGATTTTTGTAGCGGTGCAGTGGTGATTTATTTATTTGATTTGAGAGTTGCCTTATCCTGGTTAGACAGGTGTCAACTTTCATCAGAGGTATCATGATACATAACACGAAATTTTTTAACACATGCTTTTGATATTTTTTCCGAAAATATAAACCAATTTATACCTTCTCTTCAAAATAAAAAAATTTAGTCTTTAATTTTCTAACATAATCTTAATAAAATATCCATCTGACGTCAACTGGACAGATGATCACTAATTTATTTATTTATTCAGGAAACAAAGAGTGATAGACCATAAAATAAAACATATATTATAGCACATACAGAAAATAGTTTTTATACTTAAATTATGCATAACTACAATAGGATTATTTTAAAGTAAAGTCATCATATTTTCATTGATTCATGAGGATTTCACCTTACCTCAATATTTTTTGTTTAGTTGTGTAACTTCGTTTTTTACTGCGGAAAGCAGCGCAATAAAATCAACCGCCAAATGACGTCATAGGGACAATAGACATAACGAAAGATTTTGAAATCCTCTTCCGTAATGTGGGTACACATTTACTATTTACAAAAGAACCTTTATTTCGGTAATAAACTAAAGTTTAACGAAGTTTAGATCCATATTTATTCAATGGCGCGCGAAAACAGCTCGCAGTGTCTAGGTGTTGGGTCTGACGTCAAGTCTAGGTAAACAAATGCGTAATGAGTAGTAGTCACAACGAAACAACGCAGAACACAGGGTGAAGTTTACCTAAGCGGGACGTCATGCGTTGTGATTGGTGTTTCAGTCAAAATGGCCGATTGCAGTATTTTAATGTTTTATGTTATTGAAAATCTTACTAGGTAATCTTCAATTTCCAAGTAAAACTAATGTTGTTTTTTTAATCCTTTTAATATGTATTTTCCCCTAACTTCATTAAATCTTTCATTATTTATACTATCGTCACGCCTATTTCATTGTCAGATGAATTTTCATAAATATTTCGGAAATTCGTAAATAGAAAAAAATTTACGTTTACATGTACGTTTAAACATTTTTTGTTGAAACTCTTAAGTTTTTCTTAACAAATTATTTCTTTTTCTTTTATTTTAATCAGAAATGAATTGCTCAATATTGTTCAACTTATTTAACAATTGATATTACATAGACTTAAGTAGGTACCAAACTTAAATCCCAAAATTTCTAAAAAATCTAAGTATTTTGCACACTATACATTACACAAACGTCATCTCAGCCAAGTGTCATGTTAATTCGTCCTTATAGTAAGAAACGTACTGGCTGTTACCTACCCTGGTAAACGGGCATAAGCTTACAACAGGAACATAAATGTAATTTTGAGGATAATTTAGTAATGTATTGTCACAGGGGCATCAACAGAGCCTTCGAACGAAGAACCTTCGGTAGAGATGGGGGCAGAGTCGTCGTCACCAATGTCCAGCGCATCATCACCCCCTCTGGTACCACACGTGCCTTTACCTGACCCGTTCTTAGACACAACGTTTAAACAGGAGCCCACTATGTGATCTAACTGTGAATACACTTTTTTTATTACTATTGATCAATATGTAATGTATGTAATCAATCGATACTCGATAAGATAGGACGCTCGACGTAGCGAAGTTTTCATAACACGGCGCTAGTGTCCTACAGTCAAATAGTGATGTGCTCCTTTCATTTATCAGTATTTTATGTACCATAAGATTATGTAGACTGCGTAGAGCCGACACGTCATACAGCCGAACGTGCTTTGTTCATGGATAAACCATTAAAACATTGATTTTGCACAGTGCGCCATGGGCATATTAAATGAGTGACGTACACAACCGACCAAACGCGTAGACTGAGCACTTGGATATTTTATCCATCAACAAAACACAACCGCGAGTTCAGCTCTGTGAAGTATACTATGATTTTACCTTATCGATAATATTATTCGGCTTATAGATATAGTGTCCCTGTTATATGTAATGAAACAATAAAAGGTAACTAAAAATTTATTTTATATCATCGTTATATTGTACTACGCACTAGATTTTCCGTTCAACTGAACTGTACTGCAATCCGTACACTTTATTTAGATAAATTGTAGAGACGTACCATGTAAGCGCCGTGTCGCACGGCGTTTTCGACCTTTTGGTCGCAAGAAAACTGCACCTTAAAAGCAATCCAGTGCTACGTGTTTGGTTCGTTTGGTTAGAGGACGTTTATAGTTTCAGCGCTGCAGCGAATATCAGCTTTAACTTTTACAAAAATGCAACAAGACTTTTGCTTAGGATAGGTTCTCTTATATGTAATACATATAACTTAATGTTTCATGCAGACAATGACGTCGCCCACATGTAGAATTCTATATTCATTAAGCAGAGATTAAAATTTTTATACTAAATTCAGTGCCATAGTTAACCCAGACCATTAGTGGTTCATGGTAATTTCTTGACATGTTGAACAAAATACACCACGTTGAAGTCAGTTTTGCCAGGTTATCCAGTAACAATTTCAAGTCGAAATAAAGCTTTCACATGAAAATTCTCTATCACAAGAATAAAATGTAAAATCCCAATATCCAGTTGCAGGTTAATTCAGGTTAAAGGAATTCCAGGTTGTCAAAGTAGAAACGTTGGAATACAAACAAAATGCCAAAACTATTAAAATAAGAGTCAACTGTGAACTATCTGCAAAATATTCCGAATCCACTATATAATGATTTTAAAAAAAAAGTTTGCTTGGCACTATAAAATCAAAAGAGAGAGAAAAAAGACAAATTTAAAAATATACAGTAAAACTTATAACTAAATAGCTTATTACTTTTAGTTACGAAAATTTGCATTATGATGCAAGTACGGTAAGCTGGATATTATAGTGGAGGTAAACCGATGACTATAGTAGCCAGCTTACTGAGTATGAGCATCATACGACGTTTTTCAATACATTTGCGATTAAAATTAGGTACTTCAAATGTAACAATGGCGGGAGCGGGACTGCTTTTCGCAGTTTACGCATGCGTTACAAACAATCCGTTCGTTTGTGGGTGTAAAGAAAAGGGCCTAGTCCATAAAATACAACTTTACGATCCAAGTTTCAATGTCATAAGGACCGTATCAATAGCAAATGTATTGAAAAATATAATGAGTTGTAAGTAATGTATTAACTAGTTCGGAATATTTCGTATAAAGAGGCTTTTTACAAATACAACTGAGTTATCAAGTGAATTTTCATTTACTGTAGAATGACTGACCATAGAATAATGTTGTCTAAGACACTGGCGCCGTGTTGTAAATTGGAACTTCAAATTTCAACCCCATTTTAAAGTCCTAAAGATTTTGATACACATGAAAGTATCATGACTAACAAATATTTGAAAACAAATCTATGTGATTTATAGTAAATATTATGTGGCCGTGGTGACACAGGGACTATTATCTATATTTGACCTCGTTTGACCTAGATTATTGTGAAATTGATGTCAAAGTAATCATATTGGCTTTTTATGTTTTAATTTTATAATTATTTATTTAATATCTATATATTTTGTTAGACAGTTTTTGGACCGAAGGACGCGTGTTTGATCACAACAGTATGATTAAAATCTGTGTAACCAACTTACGCGCGGTTTCGTTTCCATCCATAGCCTAAGCCAACGTCCTGCTACAAATTTATGTAGAATTAGTTAAAATGCGAAAATAAAGATCAAAGTCACTTTTTTAAATAATAGAACTGTAATCTTAAATAATAAAAAAAAGCTAGAACAAATATATCGTGATTGAACGAATAAGTTAATGTCATAAAATCATCATTAGCGCATTCTTTTTTCTAACATCATTGGTAGTAAAGACATGATACAAAAAATATTTATGCAGTTTTCAAAAGAATGTAAATGAATATGCCTATTATGTATTATGATACCATGAAGTTGTTTTCTTTAAAAATGAAACCCGTTTTATTTGCAAATCCACACTTTTATTTTTGATTCCTTCAATACAAATCAATTCTCTATACACAATATATCCCAATATGCACAGCTAAGTATATTCTGTCAACCATTGTCATGTGGTATTCTTTTTTTTAAGGAGATTGGTTAGTGGGTGAGCTATAAGTGCAAAGTCCTTGATAAATCATCTAAAACAACTCACTAAGCCCAAGAACCTTCTGACTTCAGGCGTGGTGCAGGAAATTTGGATACCTCCATTTTAAAGTCTTTATATACATTTATACATGGAAAATGTTTGTTCCAGAACTTACACTCCTGATCCTAGAAATGAGCGTCCCTTTCTTGAAATAAATAGTTTTGATTCCTACGTTATGCACAAGTAGGTGACAGTCTCCATTTGTAGAGTGCATTTTTCTATTGTGGGCTGCTGCCAATTCTTGTAGCAATCTCATAGGACTACCCTCTACAAGATTTCTGAACTGGCTAATTCCATCAAATCGATTGCCTTCTGTATCAATTGTTGTTATAATTCGCCGTTAAGCTCCCCAGACATTTCGGACGCTAGACAGAAAGGACAGACTCGCGACGCAAGGCATTGAGCGGCCAGAGGCCGATAAGTAATAAGGGACCGTGCCAAGGCCACAACCTGTTCCTCTCCGTTTACATCCTTTTTCGTCTCATTAACGTTGCGAGTTCCAGCTGTACTTTCCAGAGTTTGAACATCCCTAGAACTCCATGCCCTAATAGTTCCTAATAGAGCCTCGGCTTCCGTGGCTAGCTTTTTGTTAAGTCTCCTATCTTTACTCTCGGGAGCAAACATCTGGCCACAGCTGTAGCGAATAACGAATTCGTTCTGCCGGCCAGGAAGAATTATGCTATCCTGTTGCCCCAGCCATATCTATTTCTTAGTTTGTCAACAACTATAGCAGCTCTGGTCGTCAAAGCGCCATTATCTACGGCTTTTTCTTTTTCGACTTCCCTATATATGGGTCAACCATTGTCGTCTTTTTTGTTTTCTACACGTCGGGTAAACTCTCTCGGGTAGTTCTCTTGTCTGGTACAGCGGGTTGGTCCCCGTACATTGCAGCAACTACTGTCCCTGGTATTGCATGAGGCATACTGTTCGAACCAGCCATTGAGGAAGAATCAGCTAGATGCCCTACTAGTGCCATTTCCTTAATATGACTACTATCCGCTGTGTCACTTGTAAGCGTATTCAGCGCAACTGTAGCAAAACGGGGAACGTCTCCATTGAAAATTCTTCTTTCTCACTTATTTGTCCGCTATCATCCGAAAGGTTATAAACACATCCTACAACTTCCTCCTCATAATGTCACGTCTTATCGCTTCGTCAACATTCTCAGAGTTTGAACTGGTAGGAGAACCTTCTCTGTGCTGTCTCCTGATTTGTACTAGATCTACTACGCGTTGTCTTTGCCTGTTTGCCATTCTTCTTACAGGCAATCGTCGTATTTTCCTAGCCTGTCTTATGACTGCACTGTCCTTTCTCCAGAATCGCTATCTGAACCGTCTCTTTCCCCTCTCCTTCTCCATTGCCTTTCTTATCCTCGCCCTGGCGTCAAAGGCGGTAGTCAAGGAAGCATTCAGTGCCTCGACATTGTTGTTATATTCACTAATCTTGTCAATAGCATCACCCCATCGCCCCGAATGCTTCTGTGTAGCCTTTATAAGAGCTGTTCCTCTCTGCATTGTTATATACATCACCTCGCTACTAGGTATATCCAGGTAGTCCTCAACCAACATCTTTGTTGTGGTACGTGGAGCCTTCATCCAGCAGACTTAATCACGGTTTTCACACGTGAAGAAATTGGGCCCCTCTTGCTCTCAAACCTTTGGTCTCCTTAGAAATTTAGCCTGTTCGTTGAATTAATCTTTGAGAATGGATGGGTTCGCAGTACAAAAATTTAGTTTTATTAAGCATCATATACTTTTGTAAGTTTTGTGGTTTTATACCTTTCTTCAGTTAATGTGTTTTTAGACTTTGCAAGTTAATTTCTAGTTTAATTAGTGCCGTAACTAAAAACATTGCGCTATTGGTGAGCACTCAATTTTGTGCCTACTTTTTATATGAAATGGTATATTTTATTTATTGTAATTTTAGACAACTATATTTGTTGCTCTTCTTTAGTTACAGTACTATTTAACTATACTCATCTAAGGAATATAATTTTACAAGGTTTTGGATGAATATTGACACACTTTGATATGACTATGAAATTATTATGATATAAAACATGAGCATATCATAAACAAGTTTATATCTATGATATGTTAGTTATAGAGAAATTATAATAATAAAGAATCATATTTTATATGCGATTTCAAAATGATGCAGTGTTTGCCAAGTTATGTTAGTTATTAAGTCAAAATATTGGCATTTAGGCTGTGTAATAGCAAAAATTTGTTTTAAATAAATCCAGTATAGAAATTGGAATACGTTAAGGATTTCTAGGGCTATAAGTGGAAGAAAGTTTGCTGCTTTATGAAAAGCTTTGATGCTCCAAAGTAACACTGTTTACGCTGGATATGACAATACTTTTAAATAATATATTAAAAAAAGAAAATTTTAAAGGTGGCTGTCAAAACTATTTGTTTATATTAAAATGTTATCTGAAGAATATGTTACATTGACTGCATTTGTACACAATTCTTGCCGACATTTTTGTAATAGTCTATTATTATAGTCATTGATGTCCTAAAATGTGCACTTATTGATATAAGTATATTTTTTTACATGGCAACATTAATGTAACATATTTGTCTGATATTAGTTTGTTTTTAATGAAGTATACGTCACAACAACGTCTAGGTCCCAAACTAAGCATTAGCTTATGTTTTGGGCACCAAGTGAAGATACCACATACATATAACAACCAAGACTCAATACCAGTATCAATATTCATCATATAAATATTGACCCGAACTGGGATTCGAACCCGGGACCTCCAGCTTCGTAGGCAGGGTCGCTACCCACTAGGCTAAGCGGTCGTCGTGAACTGTGTGAACTGATTTTGCATGTTACCTTATATGAATGGTGATGGACGCTTTTAGGTTAATTTTCTCGTCCAAATTAAATTAGGTATATGAAATATGTTATCAAAATTTACTATAGAAATGTATATATTTAATACTATAAATAATATAATTCAGAGTATAAATTGTTTGTTGGTAAATTTTTATATTGTTTTATATGGTATTTTTTTAAAATTTATTGGTGACTAGTAGATCATGTTAAATTAGAATTTATATATTTAAATTATTTTATTCTTGCTCAAGTTGTTACTTTTTAAATTTAACATGGGCTTATAGACTCCAATTTTAATATTTTTTACATAGTTTTTTTTTATTATGGTTAATAAAAGCTGATACTTTTTTAGAAAGAATGCTTAGTCTAAACAGACATGCATTCTGTAGTGATTTCCATTATTTTAGGTGATGTGCCTTATTATCCTACCAAGAGGTGATTGTTAAATGTACATACTGTGTTATGAATTTTAGTAGTTATATTTTAATAAATAATTGTTACAAGTCAGTCTTTTTTAATTTATTGCTTATTTTAGTAGACAACTAAAATGATAATAAAATGGAAACAAAGTGTGAGCACTAAAAATGTAAGTGAAATCAAAGGATCAGTTACTAATGAACGTGCATTTCAACGTATTTGTGGAATTGATAAATTAGCACTGCTTCATACAACATCCAGTCAGATTATGATGTGCCCGATCCTACGACAAAGCAGTTTTTAACACGACATACACTCAAAATACAAATTATATTTCGCAGGTTGGCAAGAACATCGACGCAACTCAAAATTATTCAAAATTGAACTAAGTATACAAAACGATCATAAATTGTTGATATTTTACCGTGAAAAGAGACACAAGGCCGACTTCACTCTAACGTTGGTTAAGCAAAGCGTTATTATTCGTTTGAGACAAAATGGACTAGTGTGTATCAAAAACATGGGCTCATTTCAATTGCGCCGACGACTAAAGAGTCCACGCACGATAGTAAATAGAGATGTATTTAGAGTTTGGTCGCTTTAATTGATAGTTTTTCAAGAATATTGACATATTTCATGATTCGTCGTTGTTTTGTTATTGGAAATGTTGTCATAGGAAATGACTTTCATTTCGTTGGAGTATAGGGGGTCATTCGGGAATTTTGTGAGACAGACAGATTGCACGAAGTTTTCGAGATATCGGGATGAACTGGTGTCAAAAGACGCAGCTCGGCGAGCTCTACAAGATGGCAAAAGACAATTTGGAAAAACTTCAAAAACAAAAAATCGGCAAGAAACGAAAATAATCGCAATTTTTCCCCCGATTTTCATTTTGAGAGCCCGATATCTCGAGAACTAGGTCCGAATATGAAGAAAATAAACGGCTCGGGGTAATTAGACGGGGGAGATTGAGACTAAAATTGTTAGAATCGGACAACCGGAAGTAGTGGTTAAGGGTGCCCTTAGTTGGAAGCCGGATATGCGTCGGTGTTACATTTCGTACTAATTCGGTTTGTTCGATCGAAATGTCGTACAGAATGTTATATTTCGAAGCTTTAAGCTTATTCAGATACAGTTGTGTTATTTTTATTTCGAAAAATATTATCCAAATTATGTGTTTACTTTATTCCGTTAGGTTCATTTCCAATGTCGTAAGAAGTTCGTGCAAAAGCAGGAGATCCTTTGATTTTAATAAAGGTGAATGTTTTGTCTTATTTTTGTTTACGCCTGTATTCTTTGATAAACAAGTTATTTTTTATATTGCATCGTATTTTATACGGACTTTACTTCGCTTTAGTTTATATTCACGAGAAAATAACAAATTTTACGTTGTTGTAAACAATATTTAAGAAAAAAATTTACATTTTTGTTTCTTATTACGAATGAGATTTGTATTCAAGGAATTATGGGATAGTATAGTATTAATATTTTAATGTCATATTCATACGCTAAATTATTTGTTTTAGCCTTATAGTGATTGGTGTACTTGAAGATGGTAAACAATATTTTAAAAAAAGTTGAAAGCAGGGGCTAATAGAAAAAACCGACCAAGTGCGAGTCGGACTTGTGCACCGTGGGTTCCGTACAAACCTGTAGGTATATTAGTAAAAGTAAGTTTGATTTTAAAGGTATTATAGACCTGAGTATTTGATATGAATTTCAATTTAATACCTCTACGCGTTTATGAGGAAAGGGTAGTAAGTTTAAAATTATTAAAAATATTTTTAATATATGTAACTCAAAATTTATGCTTTTCACAATTTCTCCTTTATCTATGCTATAATACGTTGCTTCGTACCAAATTTCAAGATTTTGAGTTTACAGGAGTGAGTACCCTGTAGGTTTTGATTTCCTTACGAGTATAGAAAATTTGCAGCATAAACGGCTGTATTGTATTCTTTGATTGCGTTGGCTTAGAAGTTTGATTTTTTCACAGCTCCAAGGGACAGTAGACTTGAGCATTTGATATGAATTTCAGCTTGATACCTTCACGCGTTCCCGAGAAAAATGGTCTTGACAGATAGACAACAAACTGATCCTTTAAGGTTCCGTTTTTTTCTTTTGAGGTTCGGAACCCTAAAAAAGAAAATGAGGGTCGATATGACATTTCAACTAATGATGAACGAGAAGATAAATATATAGGCAAAATCAATACGCTGTTATTTCCGCGAAGTTACGAAGAATGTATTATAAAGAATGATAAAAATTATACTAACACATCAGGCGACAATTATACAACCGAAAATAAGTTAATTTCGGGATAAGCATCACATCCACATATACCTTTTCATCATCGTCTTGCTCTTCGAGCTGATCTTCCTGCTACGATCTCGCTTCCTGCTTGGCTTTCTGTTCAAATTCTACTTATGATTCAAGCGACTCTTAAAATATAGAAATAGTGCAGTGTATTTAAGAACCTGGTAACATGACTATTTTAAACAATAAACATCTTTAGAGCCATAACATAGAAAACGAAACCAAAGAAAATAGGGTAAGTATAGAGTCTGTGAATTATAATGCGAAATACAAGACTGAAGTAGCTAGCAATTTACAAATTGAAAGTGTACAAATAAAAGTTGAATAGACCAATGTGTATGTTGAAAGTGAAGAAGATAAGGAAGGAAACCTTTTAATGAATTTCAACGAAAAAATTAATTTAAAGGTGTTAATGTTACTAGTTGAATCTTTAGATGTGAATTCCAGATTGCAATATGCGTATAAAAAAAAATTGTGGAATCCCAAAGAAAAAAAAGAAACAACTAATTACAGTTCCAATCAACCTTTATGGCGGATGTGAACATAGGCACAAGTCGCGTCGCAGTAACCAGTTTTAGGTGTAGCGGGACGCAGTGGAGCGAGGGGCATATGACTGAACCTGCGCAAGCACGAATAAAACGTTGTTACTCCGATCCGCCATAAAGTTTGATTGGAACTATACCTACTTAGATTTAATTGACAAAAATATAGTTCCAAGTTACTATCGGAATTTTTTTTTAATTTAAAATTACTTCGGGTTATAAAAAAATATTTTAAAATAAACAATTTATTTTACTTATATTAAATTTAATGTAAATGAAATGAATTATTTATTTTACTTTTTAGGTATCAATATTCCGGTTTCTGGTAATTTTATTGATATTTCGAAGATTTTATGTTTATTTTAAATTCATTTATTTTGGAAATTTTTTTTTTTAATTAAAACAAAATTAATGTTGTATGTAATATAACTATTTTTATTTGTTTTGTATTCACAAGTTTTAAACAATATTGTAGGTACGTTTTTGTTTGGTTATTTTTTCTATGAGACTTTAAAGTTAAATTGCGACATAAGTTATAATTTAATAGTTTCGAGATTAACGACGGATGTCTGAAGAGGGACATATTGTGACAATTTTTTTTATTATTTCAAATAAAAGTTCTAAAAGCATTTATGTGTTTTGATAATACTATAAATTTTCTTCCATAAAAGTCTGACCCTCAATTATTCAACTACATTTTGAAATAAGCAACAAAATGTTTTTTTTTTAAACTTAAAGCGTCATTCTCTAATCTATGTTTTTTAGTTGCGTCGATGTTCTGGCAACCAACGATTTATCAATAACTAGCGGCCCATGCGGCTTCGCAAGGGTAGTATTCGTTTCAATCACTTTTTTATCTGTCTTATCTCATTCCCGTTCTTCCTTTCCCGTTTTCGTTCCCATCGCAAAAATACTTTATTGTTTCCGTTCTTGGCCCTGGTGTCGTTTTGTTGTCGTTTCCATTCTCATCAAGAATAACTTTTTAATCTCAGTCTTAACTCATTCCCGTTCTTCTCTTTCCCGTTTTCGTTCCCGCGACACAAATGCTTTATAGTCTCAATTTCCGTCAGTCGTAACACATTCCCATTCTTCCCCTTCCCGTTAATTGATATTAAATAAATTACACTTTGCGACGTACATGTTTATGTAATATAGCTGACCCGGCGAACTTCATGCCGCCTCAGAATAGTCTAAGACGTATATGTATTGTAGCCCCCCCCCCCCCCCCCTTCACCCCCCTTCACCCTAGTAGCCAATTATTATATATATCATATAATACATTATATATTCCATATCTAAGAACTTGCTTTTACGTGATACCTATGTAAAGCGAAAAACCACGTCAAAATCCTCCCAAACGTTTTAGAGAAACATATCCATTGCAGTGCCTCCTGGTGGCCCATGACCCCAAACCTTATCGAAGAACACGCTCTTAGATATCTATATAACGCAAAAACCACTTACAGATCCAGCCGTTTTGGAGTAACATATTTATTGCAACGCCTCCTGGTGGCTCATAGCCGCAATTTTATTTAAGAATCTGCTATTAGATATCTATGTTTACAAAAAACCGCGTCAAGATCCTCAGTTATTTTAGAAAAACATATTTATCGCACTGCCCCCTGGTGGCTCATGGCCGCAAATTTTAAATAAGAACATGCTCTTAGGTGATACGTTTATAACGCAAAAAAACACGTAGAGATCCTCCCAGCCGTTTTAGAGAAATGTATTTATTGCAGCGCCCCCTTGTGGCTCATAGCCGCAATCCTTATCTAAGAACCTGCTCTTAAGTGATATCTATGTAACATAAAAAACCGCGTCAAGATTGTCCCAGTTGTTTTGAAGATACATATCTTTTGTAGAGCCCCCTGGTGGCTCATAACTGTACAACTTATTTAATTATATATTCGCAGGTGATACTCATGTAATGCAGAAAACCTAATCAAAATCATTCCAGTCGTTTCAAAGGTACACATTTACTGCAGCACCCCCTGGTGCTTAATAAGCATAAAACCTATTTAGAAACCTGCTTTGGAATGTTATCTAAACACAAAATTTTCATATAAATCATTTGAGCCGTTTCTGAGACAGCCTATAAAAGAGTAAAGACATCAGTCTTTGAATGCACCCTGTTTGACAGGTACGAACAGTTTGTATGGGAAAATGAAGTTGTTGTTTTTACTATATCATTGTTTTTCCTTGCAATTTCTTCGCATTTTCTCACCTTATAGACCTTCCTTGGACTTCCAGAAATATTTCAATATCAAATATTTCAAATTAGCCAATTCGGTCCAATCGTTCTCGAGTGATAGTGTGACATGTAAAAAGCTTCATTACATTTTTATATATAAGATAAACGTTTAAAGTTGCCATACAAAAATCCCACTTCCCAAATTTAATTTTTTTTGTGAAGAATTTAATGAGTTTTTGAACGGTACATTTATTCGAGATAACTAGTAAAACAACTGTTACCAAATAATTGAAAAGGGGCGAAAAAGATGCAGAAGAAACTTCACCTGCCACATATGAAAGAAATACTCAAGTTGTATTTTTTTATAATGCTTATGCATAAAATTTTGATAACTTATTAAAATGACTAGTAAAAATAATTGTTACAAACTAAACAATTTAATAGGAAATGGAGTAGGTACCTACTTTAATTAAACATAGGAGTACTTAGTAATAATGAAACTATTGTTTTTCAAAAACAGCTTTGTATCTTGAAAACCATTCAAACGTAAAGGTCAAGAAGATGCAGACCCTCTATCCATTAGTTTATCGATGATTAATTTAAAAGCTATTGAATAAAGCGACTGGCTGATCTGCACAATTGAATCATAGAAAATATATCCTTATTGCTAAGTGCTAGGTACAGATTTCAAATATACATTATAGTAAATAAATAATTTATTGTATTTATATATCTGTATCTAAAAACAAAAGTTAATACTAAATGAAAAACAAAAATACTAACAAATAACTAAATCTGTACCTATCTCAGGAGTATTGGTTTGATCGCTCCCTGTACCATACCATACAACCAAGTCCAATAATCATTTCCGATCAATTGTTGATAGTATCGATTGAAATGATTGAAGCAACTTAGAATTAACAACTGACCCAGTTCTACAATATAATCTACAAGTTCTACAACGCGCCCAAACGCAATGGACCATACACACAAATTATAAGATTAAAAGACCACTTTAATTTAATCAAGGAATTAAAAAGTGTTTTTTTTTTCGTACTTCAATCACCGACATTTAAGTAAATCGGTGACTTCAATAGACATTAATTCATTTGACTCCTTCGATTTTCAGTAATGTTTCTTCGGCTCCTTCACATTGCAATTAGGGCTTCTGGCTTCTATTTTGGGGATCATTTTTTTACATCCACATAACCTTTTTTACTATTCACTCTGTTTTTACAATAAAGAAACAATATCGACACTCCTGACACAGCAGACATCGCTATTAATGGCACTAGTAATGGCATTAATCGGCATAATACCTAGGCCTGCCTAGGTATACTTAGATAGAGATGATAGAAATGGAATATTCAACGCAAATACAAATACTACATGAAATCAATAAATTAAACAAAAACGATGGATGGGATTCAAATTCAAATAATGTTTTGCCTGTTGGTTGTTATTGATTGAAGTTGGTTGCTAATTGAGCACTAATTGAGCGAATTTATCCGTTTTGGTGCTGCTATTGCTGCTGATCGCTGCTATCTGCCATACAAAATATACTCTGTGCATGCACTGCTATCTATCTTCAGAACAATTACTTAAGTCATAGAAGGCACTCTTATATTTACATATATTTGTTTCATTTTTCACATGTTTTCCATATGGTGCATTTCAGTGTGAGTGAAAAAGGTGTAAGTATTTAAGTAAGTATATTTATGCAGTTTGCTTCAATCTGCCTGTACCCCTTTCTAAGTGACATTAGTCTGACTAGTCAAAAGAACGTCAGACTGAGTTTTGCACCAAATTATAATATAGAAGTAAATCATTAAATAAAGTGGTGCGAAATAAATTCGCCACAAAAATGGTTTGTGTTGCAGTAAATTGCCACAGTGACAGTTCCTCAAAATCAAAAGAAAATGAAAGAATTTCGTTCCATCGGTAAGTACCTAATGCCTTTATTTTGCTTTTAAACACTAAGAAATGAACGATTTTATTATTACGTTTTTTAAACAATAGCTTACATTACACTAAAAATATTAAAATTACAAAACTGTGGTAAAACGACTTGAAAGAAGTAAAAAATAATTTAATTTCATATTGACATTTGTTATAGAGATTGAAACTATAAGTTTGTTTTTATCGATATTTTATGTGGGCATCTTATTAATGTACCAATTCGGCCTAATAATTTTTTCATAATAAAAACCGGTCAAAGGCAAGTCCGACTCGTATAAACACGGTTCCGCATCAAAAACTATAAAATAATTATGTATAGATTTTTTTTCGAAATATACTGCTTCTTTCCTCTGTTATGTGCCCACAATCTCTAACATTCATCTCCCGGATTATTTTAGTTTATGTTCCTGCATGCTTGAAAAATAGAGTGGGTGTTCCTCACTTTATATTAAGTGCAATTTATTTCAATGACTTCAGTTTCCGACTACAGCGGTGAAAAGGTTGAGTCAAAGTTGTATCTTCTAAGCTACTCCAGGTACCACAATTAAAGCTTACTAAATGTTATAGTTTTTCTTTGGATCCAGAGATACGAAGTGAATGGACAAAGGCCGTTAAAAGAGTAAACTAGACGCCAAGTAAACGGTCGTTTGATTTTAAATGGACATTAAAATTTGCCATTTAAGGGATGATATAGGTTTTGTTTTTGCCAATGTGAGGAGCGAAGTAGACCAAAGAAACAAGCTACCCAGAAGGCTCAAGAAATTGTGATTTACCTAAAACACATGATTTATAAAATAATTTGTTGTAAACAGCTATATACTAAACCTTTCGACTATGTATTAGTTGAAAGGTTTAGTATATGGCTGTTACAAAACTAGTAAAATTTTAAACTAATTTTGGTAATTTTTTTTGACACATTACATTGTATGGCTACATGAGCTCCGGTAACTTGTTCTACTTCTGAGAAGGCGATCAGCCGTCCCAAAAGTGGTGTTGGGTTTCTCGTCAACAAAGTCCTTGTCAACAACGTAGTGGAGATCTCCAGTGTAACGACCCGGGTGGCATACCTGGTACTGCAACTAACCGACAGGTACCGCCTAAAGGTTATACAGGTATACGCACCAACCTCGACTCACTCGGACGACGAAGTCCAGGCAGTATATGATGACATAGCGAAAGCTATGCATCATACAAGCCCGACTCAGTTCACCGCTGTTATGGGGGACTTCAATGCCAAAATGGGAGTACAGAAAAGCGACGAATCTACGATGGGGCCATACGGCATCGGACGGAGAAATCACCGAGGGCAAATGCTGGCAAACTTCCTCGAAATGAAAGGTTTGTTCCTAATGAACTCTTTCTTCAGGAAAGCACCACAGAGGAAGTGGACCTGGCAAAGTCCAGGTAAAGTTACCAGGAACGAGATTGATTTCATCATGACGGATAAAAAGCGCATATTCAGAGATGTCTCAGTGATCAACAGGTTCAATACCGGAAGCGATCACCGCCTGGTTCGAGGCACTCTGAACATCAACTATAGGCTTGAAAGAGCCCGTCTGATAAAACTCAATCTCAGACCGACACCGTCCCAGGCTGACATAAGCTCCGAGGCGATTCGACTGGAGTTGAAAAACAGATTCGACGCACTGGAAACCACGGCAAATGTTGACGACATGGCAAGGAATCTGATCGACGCTGTCAGAGAAGTGGATTGCAAAGGCAAAGAGTCTAAGCTCTCCAGCGAGACTCTGGATTTCATGCGAGAAAGAAATGAGAAGTCGATACGGGAAGCATCGTCAGACCTGGCTCTCAACAAAAAAATCAAGAAGCTGATACGACGGGACCTGCGCCTCTTCAATACAAAGCGTATCGAAGAGGCGATCGAGCATAACAAAGGCTCAAAAGTTTTCGTTCAGCAACTTGGTTGAAGTCAGCTGACGAAGCTCAGAACTAGCAACAACAAAATCGTCTTCTCAAGAACAGAGATACTCGCTGAGATAGAGACATTTTACAGAAGACTTACGCCACACATGCACCACCCCCTGCAGCCCGTGACGGCAGCCATCGGAGGGCTCCACTGACCCGACACTACACAGATGACATTCCCGATGTCAGACTGGGCGAGGTCAGATTAGCTCTCAGACAGCTTAAAAATGGCAAAGCACCCGGCGCTGATGGTATCACGACAGAGCTTCTGAAAGCAGGCGGGACACCAGTCCTGAAAGAACTACAGAAGTTATTTAACTCTGTCATACCTACATAGCGGTGTTACACCGGATGCATGGAGTGAGAGTACGGTCATCTTGTTCTTCAAAAAAGGAGACAAAACGCTTCTAAAGAATTATAGACTGATCTCACTCCTCAGCCACGTGTACAAGCTGTTCTCGAGAGTCATCACGAATCGCCTCGCCCAAAGATTTGATGAATTTGGTTTTCGAAAAGGTTACAGCACCGTAGACCACGTACATGTGCTGAGGCAGATTATCCAAAAAAACGGAGGAATATAATCAACCTCTATGCCTAGCCTTTGTGGACTACCAAAGGACATATCGTGGCATCAATGTCAACGGCGAATACATCTCTCATCTCCGCTTTGCTGACGACATAGTCATCATGGCAGAGTCACTGGAGGAGCTCAGTGGAATGGTAAACGGCCTCAATGCCACCTCTCGGCACGTGGGACTAGGGATGAAGAAGAATTCAGCTGGGCTGGGCTGCTTTCGGGAAGCTCCGTCGTCTGTTCTGGTCGCACCTACCGCAATGTCTGAAGATCAAGGTCTTCAACCAATGCGTCCTGCCTACAACGACATACGGTGCCGAAACAAGGAATCTCACGGCAGGCTGGTCCACAAATTTAAAGTCGCTCAGCGCGCTATGGAGCGGGCTATGCTCGGTATTTCCTTGACGGACAAAATCAGGAATACTGAAATCCGTCGAAGAACTAAAGTTGTCGACATAGCCAAAGTGATTAGCAAGCTGAAGTGGCAATGGGCCGGTCACATTTGCCGTAGAACCAACAACTGATGGGGTAAACGGGTTCTCGAGTGGAGGCCACGTATTGGGAAGAGAAGTGTTGGACGCCCCCTGGCCAGGTGAACTGATGACCTGAAGCACCATACCGGGGGTAATTAGATGTGGAAGGCGGAGGACCGTGTGTGGTGGCGAGCCTTGGGAGACGCCTATATCCTGCAGTGGAGAGACACGGGCTGATGATGATGATGATGACATTGTATGGTTTAAAAAGCTGTATACATTCATATTTCTCATAACGTATCATTTCATTTGATGTATCATTGAATTTTATTATGTGCGTTCAAAATGAGAATTGATTTATCGTTTACATTTGCTTGTTATCATTAAAAGTATGCATTTTTCATAACAAGTATTTTCATTTATTATGTCACATGATGAATGCACTTACATACGTTTTTTTAATTTGTTAGGTAAAATTGATCTCCAATATCAAAATAGTTTATTAATTTTATACGTTCCTAATTGGCCCACAAAACTTTCTATTTGTACCAAAAATCGATTTCTATTTGTTTAGTAGATTCAAAGGAAATAGGCCGTGATCGAAGGATAAGTATAGACACCAGAAGAATGATCCTTTATGAGTTCCGTTTTTTTCAAATCGGATGGACGGAATCCTAAAAATTGTAATTTACATTGCCTCAATTTTTTGACTTACTAAAATTGTTCCTTTAAAACCTATTCATCACTAGTTGTTTGTTTCGTAAATGTTGACCGTTCAGTTATTACTAATTCTAACTTAAGTTCTGATTTCAAACCTCAAACAATTATATATTTTTTGAATATTTGTGCCGGGTCATAATCAGTCAGTGATTGTGTTGTCGTTGTTTGTACCCATAATACTTATTACTAATATACCGTACCATGATCCTTATTCGAAACAAAAATAATATACAAGTTTAAAGTAATAAACGTACCTATATATTTTATTACTAGAATCAATAGAAATATTTAACTTTAAATATATCGATAACGTTATTGGCTACGCACTATTTACCTTCATCGTGTAAATAAGTTGAAATGAATTTGGGGGTTATGTTCTGATCATAAGCAGCAATAATTTTGTATCAGCTATCTTTTTCTTTCTAATGCTTTATTCTATAAGTTAGAACAAGATAAACATATGTAAAATTTACATTCCTTCTAAGCTTTAGTAATTGTTCTGAAGCCAAAACATAAATAGAAGTCCACGTGAAAATTATAGTGCAGGTGCTGAATGGATTTTCGTTTAGGTACAAAATACGAGTGAAGCAGTTTCTCTTCAGAATTACAAAAATGACCCTCTGAGTAAAATAAGAACACAAGCTGCTAAGCCGACAAGTAGGTACTTAGTCCCTTCTGTCTTCACTGACACTTTAAACCTACTTACTATATGGCGGGAACGATACGGGGCGGCAGCGATCGGGCCATAGGTCGGGCACTCAGTGCTCACTCTGCACCGCCTGTTGTTACAGTATTAATTTGTTGAATATTTTAATTACTTCATTTGTTTTTACGCAAATGAACTTCAAAATGTTTGGAGACTTTGTTATATGCAGTTCTCAAAAGAGTAACATTTTTGTTTGCTAATAATAATGCCAATAATTGCTGTTTGCTGTCGTAAGTATCGATGTTGCTATTTATCTAATGCCGGCATTTAATTGAATGGCTAAAGAAGGATTAGCCAAATAGTTGTGAATAAAATCCTGATGTAGGTAGGTAAGGTAGGTAACCTACTGTTAGAGTGAGAAATCATTGAATTGACCATTTCATGATGTGTTCGTTTTCGTATCCATTCGGAATTCCAATTCGGCCAAGATATGTTGATGGTCTACCACTGAGGTCTACCATTTCAAAATTAATAGATTAGGTTAGGTTTGTTTATAGTTTGCATGAGCAAAGAGCGAAGTGAAGCGGAGCGACGAGCCATCCAGAAGATGAACAGTGTAAAAACGACTTCAAAAACATAAACTAAAAATTAAAAAAAGAAATTTCACTTTAAAGAAAGGAGCATTAACTGGCAGCATATAGTTACTGAAATCGGTGCCAAGTAATTCACTTTAAATTTTATTCTATATTCGTTATAGTAATAAATATATCATTGTTGTAATTGCTATTTTTGTAAGTACCCATTTAAAGTGTCTGAGTTAGCACCGACTTCATTAACTATATGCCGCCTGTTAATGGTCCTTTCTTTATAGTGAACATTTTATTTTTTAATTTTTAGTTTATGTTTTTGAAGTTGTTTTTATTTTATTTTTTGAAAATTATTTTATTTTTTGAAAATTATTTTATTTTTCAATTTTTAGTTAAACGCATCTGTAACATATTTGTATTTAGTATAAATGGGGCTTCTAAACGCGCTACTCAAATGAGACAGCGCCGCGATTAGGTACGCAACTTAAATTCAGTGTCAAATGGACGCATCAGCATGCCTAGTAGGTAGTCGTATTCCAATGTAAAACTTCAATTTTAATTAAATATTATTTTTGTGCGAACTGAACATTTTGGCATATTAAACCGTATGAAGTAAGCCCAACAAAAGGTAACTGCTGTAAATTGTTGAGGAATTCTTTCGACTGTGTATGGTCTCAATCATCAAACCTGTAATGGCACTCATAACTCATATGAGTGCAAAGTTCTCATTAATAGAAATGAATTAAGTCCAAACACCAGGTAATTGCTGTAAATCGTTAAGGAGTTCCTTCGACTGTGTATGGTCTCCATCATCAGACCTGTAATGGTACTTATAATCCATATGGGTGCAAATATCTCATTAATAGGAATGAATTAAGTCTAAACACCAGGTAATTGCTTTAAATTGTGAAGGAGTTCCTTCGAATGTGTATGGTCTCCATCATCATACCTGTAATGGTACTTATAATGCATATGCTTGCAAAGTTCTCATTAATAGAAATGAATTAATTCCAAATAACAGGTAATTGCTGTAAATCGTTGAGGAGTTCCCTCGATTGTGTATGGTCTCCATCATCAGACCTGTAATGGCACTTATAACCCATATGGTTGCAAAGTTCTCATCATCATCATCATCATCAGCCCATTTTTCCCCACTGCAGAGGCTTAGGCCTCCCCCAGGGTGAGGAGAGGGGCTTGGAGCTTAAGTCCTCCACGCTGCTCCACTGCGGGTTGGGAACTGTAGCGACCGCCATCTATTGACAGCGTCCGGGACCGACAGCTTAATGTGCCCTCCGAAGCACGGTGTCAGTGATATTGTGTACTTAAGTCAGAAAAACTCATTGGTACACGCCCGGATTCGAACCATGGCCTTATAAATTTGAGACAGGTTCGTTGCGCTCTGGGCTATCACGACACACTCATCAATAAAGTTCTCATCAATAAAAATGAATTAAGTCCAAACAACAGGTAATTGCTGTAAATCATTGAGGAGTTCCCTCGACTGTATATGGTCTCCATCATCAGACCTGTAATGGTACTTATAACCCAAATGGGTGCAAAGTTCTCATCAATAGAAATGATTAAGTCCTAACACCCGGTAATTGTTCTAAATCGTTGAGTAGTTTCCTCGACTGTCTTTCAGCTCCATCATCAGATCGACTCCCGACCTTCATTAAATAGTACTAGTAGTTGTACTTTATAAAAATACTTAAAATACGATACTTTAAAATACGATTTTCGAAGGTTGCCTTCGATTTCTCTAGGATGCCATCATCAGATCCTGGTTTCCTTATGGTACCACTCCTGGGATATCTTCTTTCCAACAAAGAAAATCATCCAATTCGGTTCATAAACAACGAAAGTATCCCTGAACACACATAAAAAATAAAAAAAAATAAAAAACACATAGGTATACGGTCGAATTGAGAAACCTCCTTCTTTTTTGAAGTCGTTTAAAAAGTCGAACACATCATGAAGTTGGATCTGGCTGCGGTGTACGTTGCTGTAAGTCATATTGTTTTTTACATATTCAAGATTTAGATGAAAACTCTTTAGGTTAGTTATTAGTATTTTTTTATTATGCTATTTTTAGAGAACCCTCGGTATCAGTCTATCGTTTCTTCTGTGTCAACTAAAATACTGTTGATTTTCGAAAAGTTTATTTGACAATATTTATATAGGCACCAACTTATTACTTTTTGTGGTTTTAATCTAAATAGACCGCGTAGACGACGGCGTTAGCATATATGTGACAGTTGTGGAAGTTGTAGATGGCGAAATCGTCTCTCTCGTAATCCCATAGGAAGGTGTGATAGACCAGTGTGCTCTGCTGCCTCCGCTGTCCGATACTTACACTCACGATCAACCTGTATCTGGCCAAAATAGTAAATTGTCAAAGAAGGGAGCAAACTAGTATGCTTCCAGCGAGGGTGTGAGGATCGTGGGCATAAAGAGGGATGCAATGCCATCCGCGAAGAAAATACTCGTATGTTTGTACCCACGGTAAACACTACTTACCCCTACAAGAAAAAATAAATTTAAAAAAAAATTGATTTCAAAACATTGTCCACATACAAAGTTGTACTAAAAAGTTAAAAATAATATTTTTGTTACGTTAAAGGAAAGAACGTTAAAATATAAAATAGGTATAAAATAATTGTTACTTAAATATTTACAATATCTAGTCAGTTATTTTTTGGGGGTCAATGCCATCCGAGGCGAGTTTATGATATATATTTACAACCTACTATAATTTGAACTTTTTAATTATTTCATTAAATATTCAAGTACGTATTTAATTTGTTGCTTTCTCTGGCACCGACTCCAAACTGTTTAGGTTTTGTAAACATTTAAGTGTACATAATTTTGTGTCTTATGCTTTATTGCCCTTTTCATTAAAGTTATAAGATTTTTTAAATATTTTTAGTTTAAGTTTATATGTATATACATATACGCAAAGTTTTAAAGTCAGAGTCTATTTATTTTTTTGAAACAACTAACTCTAGGCGCGTGGCTGCAGTCATGAATACTTAGAGTGGAACCGGAGTAGTATAACGGCTCCATACAAATGCATACATTCTTCTTACTGTTGTATACCCGCTTACACTTTGTTCGAGACTGCGGCCTGCTCGATGACAGTAAAAACCCAGATGGAAGTCCTCGTCAAAACGAATCATGTTAGCCCAAACACAAGGTAGCTGCTGTAACACCGTTGAAGTGTTCCTCTCGATTGCTTACCATTTTCATCATCAGATTAGCCCAAGTCACTATATTATATACTTATGGAATTTTCAATAGAACTACACCTACGTCTTAAGTTTTATTAAAATTGGTTAATGCGAAGTGAATGAAATTCAAACCGGATTCAACCCCAAGTTTTCCACTCAAAGCCCCAGAGGTGAATATTTTCTTCAAATTGAAATGGGACCACCTTCAAGACACAGTTTATTCAATAATAAAGAATCAATCAAATCAGTTTACAATTGGCGAAGATATGTATATAGCGTAACATAAACACAATAAAAGCGTGCGATTTACGTAGGTAAGTATCTTATTTTGGCGTATGAATAAAAAAAGTATTTATTCGTATGCATATTATCGGTCGAAGACACATATACCTCTACGCGATTAGAAAAATTTACAGATTTCGCGCTTCTCGCAACTATCGGAGGACATTCAAAATGAACATCAAAAATAAAAACTTATGACACATTTTTGTCAAACAATTTTATTAAATGTTTTGAACTGAGGTTTTGAAAAAAAAATATGGAGCAAATTTCAAAAATTTGATACCTTAAGATGCCTCGCGAGCTCCTACATCTTTGACACTACTGCCTTTCGTCTCCCTTTATAACTTTCTGAAATATAGAAAATCTCACTCTCCGGGGTAACTGATCTTTGAATCATTGAATGAAAAGAGCTCATGCCCAGCCCACCGATTCCGAGACCGTTTTCGAAATAATCAACTTTTTATCCCAAAATCGGGAAATTTCGTCTTTTTTTCACCATTTTTGATTTTCCGAAAAAAAATACAGACAGATTTTAGAAAATTTAGTATCATATGATGCCCCATAAACCTCTGCATCTTTTGACACTATTGCCTTTCGTCTACTATAGCGAAATATAGCCGAATTCCACTTCCCCACGAAAACGATCTGATAAACATTTTCAATGTTAAAAAGAAATTACATTTTTTTAAAAGATTTTTTGAATATCTACGAACTAATTGTGCGAATGGTTAGATACCTTAACTGCGGAGCTAAGGGTCGCCGAGTTCGATTCCCGCCGAGACAAATATGTAGGTTCAAGAACATGTAGGTACGTGTGTATTTGTTCCGTGTCTGGGTGTTAAAGTATCTATTTAAGTCGTCTAGTACCCTTAATATTTGCTTACTTTGGGACTAGATGGCGCTGTATTGGGATGTCCCACGAGCGACCGCCCCAGTGAGCGGTGGCCCGAGTGTGCCCGTGTCCCAAAATCGTTGTGTTGTGGATATCTAGGGGACAGGGCTAAGTTCAGCAGTAGACGTCTGGCGACTGATTAAATGAGAATAATGATGAATAATCTGGACGATCCACCAAAAGTAACATTGTGAATTATTCAAATAGCCATTGTGTAACATAATCGCAGAAACAGACGTACGTTAAGTACGAATTATGTACCTACCTACATGGTACATGGTACCTACCTATCATAGTTTTCTTCTTTGATTGCGTCCTTAATGTTTCCAGCCAGCGTAACGCATAGTTCTGGAATAACCTTGTCATTATATTCAACCTCTTCCAATTCGTCATCGACGATTCTTTGTAGGATTTGTTCGACTTTCTCTACGCTGAAATGTTTCTTTGGATTCAATCTGAATGTCGGCTGGAAAGTTGGAGCACGTTTTGTGGCTGCATTTGGTTCTGACATGCTCTCGTCGTCAATGGCTTTCGTCAGTTGGATGTTATGGTTGGAAGTATTTAATCGATATTTTGTTACTAAGCTACCGAAGAGCCTGAGTGAGAAATTAATTCGTATGTACCTACCACACTTATTCCACTGACTTCTACAAAATTATTAGGTAGGTCCTGCTCTACTGAAATTCGGATATAAAACTAAAGAATTTGTATTTTGATTTTTACTGGTTCCGTACCTAAAGGACACCAATGGGAACCCTATTACTAAGCCTCTGCTGTCCATCCGTCCGTCCGTCCGCCGGTCAAAAGGGTGTATCGTCTGAACTGTAATAGATAGGTAGTTAAATTCTCACAGATGATGTATGACTGTGGCAGCTATAACAACAAATAATAAAAATAAAGTTAAAAATTAGAGGGGGTCCCCATATAAGAAACGTGTTTTTTTACATATTGTACAGTGGTACGGAACCCTTCGCACTAGGCTTGTTTTTAACTTTATTTTATTTTTATTAATTGTTGTTATAGCAACTATAGTAATACGTGTAGGTACATACATACTTCAGGAAAGTTTCAACTGTAAGTAATGACCTCACAACCTTCAATCAGCAAAAACGTAAAAAAACATGTTTCTTATATGGAGTCAACCTTTCATTTTTAACTTTATTTATATTATTTGTTGTTATAGCGGCTATACCTAGTATTTATTACCTACACACCCTGTGAAAATTTCAATTGCCTACCATTCCTGGTGTCTACCTATAACGGCTTAGACGATAGGTACAGCCGTGCATAGGATTAGCAGCCGTGACGGACGGACGGACAGCAGAGACTTAATAATAAGGTCCCCGTTGGCACCCTTTGGGTACGGAACCCTAAAAACGAATCCAGTCGATGTTTGACGATTGTAGCCGTAAACAGTAGGTAATTTTTCTGGGACTAATATGATAATGGTTCGATAATGAATAGGTATTCGCCATGGAACTAATAAGTACTACGTACAACTGGAATGAGCTCTACGAAGAAATTTCGAGGTCCTAGAAATTTGACCTTGAAAACGAATTAAAAAGATAAAAGTAACAAGGACGTTAGTGGGTGCCATATTGTCTCTTTCTGATTAGGGTGACAAAGTTACGTAGGATAAATAAGACCATAACAGGAACTTTTTAATTTTCGACTAAGATCGAACAAAATTCTCTAAGCCTAGCTTATCCCGTGACACTGAAGTAAACTTTTTTTATATGAGTATAAAGATTTCTGTATGTCCGTGTCAATAACCTATGTCGTAATTTAGTAAATTAGAACCTTCAATTCGAACATTTGTCAAAATTGGTTTAGCATATTTCAAATTAAAATGCTACAAACATACATCAGTATAATTATGGAGTAAAAAAACATACATGAATGATGGGAATCAATTTACATTCATTATTAACAAGTAATTTTAATATTTATAAGGGATCATAAACCACGAACGTAAGCACTTAAAATGAGGTCTCGCGTGGCCACCGCGTAGTAAAACTCGCGATAGCATCAAAAAGTCTGATTGTATTTGTACGAAATACTGTTAAATCATCAAATTTACAAAAAAAAAAATAAACGGCAGTAGCCCGACTCCTATCCACCTCGATAGAAAAGTAGAAGCAAGCAAACAGAAGTTCAAGAGAGCTAGTCACTAAAAGTGGGCAACCCGCAGAAAATATGATCAATCTACGGAGGCTTCTCACCTCCGAAATAAATTGTGAAGCAGTTAGTAACTCTAAAAGTCAAAGCTTCAAATATCGATATCTCAATCACCTTAGTAAATTAGCTACATGCTCCCTTTATGTATAATACCCTTTTGAATACAAATCTCCTATTGATAACAGAAATAAAGCTACCTAGAATGTGATTCATAATTGGATGGCTGACCGCCTTTATTTACAAAATAGTTAAATCCCACAGAATAAAGCTCCAAGCGCGACAAGTTGCGTAGGTACTTTTGCACGCCGAAGCCCTTAGAACCATCACTTAAGAAATATCTCGTTGAAACGATCCCAATGAGCCTAAACACGTTATTAAAAAGGTCAAGGATTCTGTAGATATATATGTTTGAAATATATTTCTCATGTATATTGTCGCACTTCACCGCCTTGAGCGCACGTGGGAACTTGAAAACATAAGTTGTACAGGCAACCAAGCTCCTTTCTTTCCCGAAAAAACCCAACAATCTCAAAAATTTCCAATCATTCGGCGGATAAAAATGGATTTAAAAGACTCTAGGTACCGAAACATTATTTCTAGGGCCGAAATGTCTCAAAATTCAACGCTGGTGCGAGACCTAAGGATCTCAAATATTAATATGATGGCCTCCTTCCTTTCGATTGGCACCAGAGATACGGACAGATTCAATACCCACAACACACAAGTCTCTCAAATGCATACATGACGTCAAATTCATTACCCGTATGGTGTCAGATCTGTAACTAGAATGACGTCAGATCTGTACCTAACTAAATTATTTTCCTACTTTAACGAAAAACGTTTCTCTTTAAAACAATACATAGATTTCCATCTTTCATATTCATTGAAATATCTGGCAACCTATTATTACGGCCACATCATAGGCAATAGAGGGCAAAAGGCAACTACCAAAGTATTATTATTAACTAATCTAAACATTATGGACACCTTAGTATTATGACGTCAAAAACTTGAACTTTGACAAATATCAAAATTCCCCAAATTCTCGTTTCAGTTGCCAGCATAAAACCATAAATTAAAACTTTCGTTTTAAATATTAATAAAAATTTTAACAAATATGAAATATAACATAATAAGTTTTAAAAATACCTACTATTATCATCCGCATACCAAGATATATTAAAAACCAGAAGTCACAAAAAATAGAGTGTAAAATAGTGTATTACTATCTATTTCTATAAATATATATTTATATTTATGATTTAGGTCTAAAAAAAATAAGTTTCCTAGAAAAAAAATCTACAGATTTTGCTCTTCTCGCAATCGGAGGACATTGAACAAAATTGTACGACAAAAAATTTTCGAAGAAAGTTATGGACCAATTTTCGATGTGCTACTATACTTTGCCACGCAAGCTCTTGCATTTTTTAACGCTAGTGTTTTCGTCTACCTTTATAACTTTTTGAAATAAGGCCGAATTTTACTTTCTAGGCTAGCTAATCTGATAATCATTAAATGAAAAGGGTACATGCTCAAGTCAGGGTTTCCGACCGTTTCTAAAATTTTATTTTTCTAACTTGTAGACAATCTACCAGTCTCGGAAGGTTTTTTATTTTTTCGATATTAATTCTTCCGTTTTTGAAACAATCAACTTTTTGTCCGAAAAATAGAAATTTCGACTTTTTCACCGTTTTCGATTTTCCGGCAAATTTATTAGACTCCTACACGAAAACGATCTAATAAACATATTCATTGTTACAAACAGTTTTTATAAAAATAATGATTAAGTATGCGTCATCGTTTATTCTGACAAGCGGAAATATGTACTATATATTTATGTAATATGTATTTATGTATTTGATATTGTGAACAAGATGAAAATAAATCAAAGTTACCAGCCGATTATGTTATCTTTTATTGTAATAATTACTGTACTTACTCGAGATTGAACGAAATCTGTACCTACGTTATGGAAAAAAATTGACCTCATTTCCGGTTTCAACACACTAAAAAACATTAACAGTAGATGATATTATCAAATCAAATTTCGAAAAAAAATTTTTTGTAGACCTGTGTTATATTAACATTTTGCTAATAGCTTGTCATCCTGCATTGATGCTTTTTAGGTACGTTTCTTTTTCATTTATTATTAATTCTTGCTTAGTCAAGGGCTACTATAACTTTGCGTTAACGGATACCCAAATAAAGCTTTTTTTTTTTATTTATTTATTCATTACAATATCAAAAACAGTATGCACACAAAAGTCGTTCTCAAAAAACCTATGAGGTTTATATTGTGAACGAGAGTCACGTCGCATCGCGACGGTAATATTTTTTCAATATGTTTTTACATTTTTTTTTTTAATAAAAATTTCCACAAATACATACTTCGGCAAGCCATTTAAGATGCTTGGTAACATGTATTCCCAGGTCCTCCTCCCATACTCATTAACACATACAGGCAACACATACCAAGGCAGGCGATCTAGCTGACATAGTCGACCAGGTCTGTTTTTTATTTTTAACGAATTTATGTTGTGATACTTATCAAGAATTAATTGCATACTAATCTTATCAAAGGCTGAGATAATTTGATAATATTTCAGCAATCCATTTTCATTATCTCTAAATTTATCTCTTATGTATGTAGGCACGATAGTTTTAAGTATATTAAGTTGTAGCTTATATATTTGATCAATATAGGTTTTATAAGTACGCCCATAAGAACTTATTCCATAACTTATTACTGAATCACCTAATGATAGGTATAACAATCTGAGTATTTTGTAAGGTAATTTGTATTTTAATATGGCCAGTTTCGCACGAAGGTGTCTTAGTTTGTTACATAAGTGATCAATATGAGACTTCCAGTTAAAGTTATTATCAATGAAAAGGGCCTAACCCAGGTAAGTATGCTGACTGACCATTTCAAGTGGCTCACAATTACATAAAACAGGTTGGTCATGCAAACAGTTATGGTTATGTGCAATAATTTTTGGATCATAAAGGGATTTCATGTAAGGGGAATGAAGTGTAAATAATTGATTGTCACGGAGAGCTCTGTTGTCTGAAGCACAGGTTTTCCTAGTTCAGACACAGAGGTCCTCCATTTTTCTTTTCACTCCTGTTAATCATACTTATAAATTGTTAATTTACTGTTTTTGTGGAGTTAAATAAATAAATAAATAAATAAATAAAAAATACGTAGTAGTTTTGTTTTGCTTGTGTTGATAACTAGGCTCATATCGTGGGCCCATTTACACATAGAATCAAAGTTTTTTTGCATCATCACCTGTGCCCCGACAATGTCCCTATTATAACTAATCAGACAAGAGTCATCAGCAAACTGGTAGACAGAGCCCTCTGCGAAGAGGTCACACATGTCATTTACATATGCCAGGTACTCAGTTGGTCCCAATATGGATCCCTGAGCCGTTCCCTGCACAGTCGGTGTGACATCACTTTCACATCCCTTCAAACGAACCAATGAATTTCGATTTTTATGGTAGTCGCGGAACCACTGTAGCAGAGGTCCCCGCACACCAATCCGCTGTAACTTACAAAAAAGCGTGGAATAATTTAAAACATCGAAGGCCTTGCTAAAGTCAATGAAGACAACCAACACCTGGTCACGGTTGTTCAGGTGATGGTTGACCTCGCCAACAAATCTTGAAAATAATTGAGAAGTACCTCGGCCTCTTTGAAAACCGTATTGTCTGTCATTAATTAAATTATTGGCTGTTAAAAAGTTTGTTATCTCATTACCAAAGTATCTCTCAACCACTTTATCAATGCTTGACAGAATTGTTATAGGTCGATAGTTGTTTACATCATCATAGCTGCCCTTTTTATGAACTGGCCTAATGATTCCCGTCTTCAACTGATCAGGATATAAGGACATGGAAATACATGCGTTAATTAGATGAGTAATAACCGGAGTAATCTCTGTGCTAATGTTTAATAAGTCTTTTACTCTTTTATATTATCTATACCAGGGCTTTTTTTTTATTCATAGCCCTAATTATTTTAAGCACTACATCATTGCTAGCTTTCCTAAGCCTCATAGATACGGTTGATTCCATACAGTGTGAACTGTCAGATAATAATTTGTTATTACAATTGACAGCAAGATTTTTAACATTTTTATCAAAGTCATGGGCAAATTTATTACAGACTGTTTTTAAATCTGACTTGAAATATTTAGTTATTACATCATCTATGGATTTATTCACTTTACCACACACAGAGTTCACTATTTCCCATATTTTTTTTGGGTTTTTAAATTTTGATACAATATTCTGTTTAATATAGTATTTCTAGTTTTATTTATATATTTATTCGTTAAATTTCTATACCTATTATACGATAATATAATTGCTTTATTGGTTTCATCTTTTTTGCATACCTATTGCTAATAGTTCTACTTTCTTTTTACACATATAAGCCATTCTGGAATTCACCCATTTACATTCTTGTCGTTTACCA
Organism: Luffia ferchaultella; assembly: GCA_949709985.1. Lineage (NCBI taxonomy): Eukaryota > Metazoa > Arthropoda > Insecta > Lepidoptera > Psychidae > Luffia > Luffia ferchaultella. The sequence goes on along the minus strand of OX453255.1, from coordinate 20,108,984 downwards.
ATTTTAATTTTACATTTAGTTTTACACTTTTCATATGTTTCACTGAATTTGTTAACGATGTATTTAAATATATCATTTGGATTACTAAGATTTAAGGCTGGCTGCCAATCGATTTTCTTAAGTTCGTATTCTAATTTTTGTTTATCTAACTTACTTATATGTCTATACTCATTGTTTACATTAGTCGTGTTAAATACTAGGACGGAACCGGTTATGAAGTGGTCGGCGATCTTGTTATTTATTACAGTTGTATACACATCACGGCAGTTGATTGCGCGGAGAAATATATCTGGGGGCACGGCCGTGCCCCCACCAGTCGAGCAAAAAAGCGTCACGGCCGTACCATCCTTTTCTCCAAGCAATTCAGACCATTTTCGACCCCCTGTAACTTCGTTGTGGATAAAACTAGAAGACTGAAATTTTCAGTAACCATGCAGGCATATTATATAAGCATATTTTCAAATTTCATTCAATTTGAACCAGTATTTTTAAGAAATTATAACGGGTCAAATTTCTTAATTTTGTCACTCACTGACTCACCGATCATCAAAATTCTAAGGCACTTCTAGCAGACCTAGAAGCTTCAAATTTGGAATATAAGTAGTGTTTGGTGTATGAATCAAGGAAAAACTAAAAAATCTAGAAAAGACCGCAAAGAAAATTAAGCCCATACATCCAAGTCTTCAGTTAAATTTTTCAATATTGGCTTTATTCGTAACGATGTTTTATTACGGCAGTTAGTTATTATTATATTGCGTGTAAAGCCGCGGGTTCCCAGTCCCATATAAATATAGGCGCATGGTAGTGCCCCTGCCAAATCGAGCAAAAATGGGTATTCCCGTCATGAAAACACGTGTATTAAATTATTTATTAATGCAAAAAACGTACCTACGTGCGTATTCGTAAGGGCTTTAAGAAAATTCGTTGCTGGTAGATATACATATATACAATAAGTTGAAGGTACCGAAAAGGAAAAAAGTAGAACTGTCTACAAAATACAAAAAGAAATGAGATCCCATCAAAAACAATACTTGTCAAAAAAACCAAGTCTCGCAATTCAGTTGTTCTGCGGTAAAAAGTTGTGAGATCCATGTAATACCAAGTCGGTTATCAATTTATTCAGTCTCTACTTAAGCGACTTTCTGTCTTAATACGTCCAGTCTCTAAGACCACGATCGTGGTCCATAACAATTGAAAATCAATTGTGTCTGGAATCTCCGTACTCGAAGCATTAAGTTGTTACGTAATAATTAACAGCATCTTATAGTGACGCATATCAATATTAAAATTCTTTAATGTTTTATATAAATATATTGAGACTTGGCCATCGCACTACATAATTGAATTTACATGTGTTTTCAGGCGATTGAATTTACACGTGTTTTCAGGCGATGGCCAAGTCTCAATATATTTATATAAAACATTAAAGTATTTTAAGATGCTGTTAATTATTACGTAACAACTTAATGCTCCGAGTACGGAGATTCCAGATACAATTGATTTTCAATTGTTATGGACTACGATCGTGGTCTTAGAGACTAGACGTATTAAGACAGAAAGTCGCTTAAGTAGAGACTGAATAAATTAATAACCGACTTGGTATTACATGGATCTCACAACTTTTTACCGCAGAACAACTGAATTGCGAGACTTGGTTTTTTTGACAAGTATTGTTTTTGATGGGTGGTCTATACACGATTTTGTTAATTTTTCATCTTTAATTTCTACACGTGTACATTGAGTAATTCCACATTTCAGTCCACTCTCACACATAGTATTAAGATATTGTGTACGTATAGCGGAAAGATCGCATAGATCAATGTTCATGTCGCCTACTAATATATAAGAGTACTTACATGGGTAATATCCAATCACTCGCGATATTTCACTGATAAATGAAGACTTACTGAGGTCCGGGGGTCTATACACTGCGCATAAACCAATCCTCAACCCATCCGGTGTCTCGATCTCTCCCAACACCGACTTAAAAAATAGTGAACTTATCGTATGTCTCGTGAACATAGCTCGTGAAGCTTAAGCTGTTATGGAAGTATACGATCACGCCGCCTCCTTTCCTTTTTTGCCGTAGTTGTGAATACATGTCATAATCCTGTAGTTGAAAAAGATTTTTACAATCATCTTTTATGTTTACCTCAGTGAGTACTATGACATGTATAATTTGTCGACTGGTTGATACAATGTAATTAAGGTGGTCAAAGTTTTTTTAACATCGAACGTATATTGACATGTAATACACAAAGATTGCTATAATTTCCTAATTCTACTTTTTCTATAAACGTATTCCAGTTGTTATAATTATTTCCTTGAACAGAAGAATACAAATCCTCCATTTGTAAAAATAAGTGGGTAGGTATATATATTTATTTCTGCGATCTTTGACCCCTCTTGAACCGCTTTTAAGACTGCTCAGTATTCGAATGCGAGACTAGGTCAAGGATATTACTCTCGCTTTTTATATTAATAACTTTTTCGTTGTCCGTTTTTCGTACTAGTATTTTTCCATTCTTGTACCAAACATATTTAAACAAAGCAGTTTCCTTTAGGCTAGTCTTAGTTTTCCATAGAAGATATGCCATATGCGGCATTAGAAGTTCTCTTATGAATATCTTGCGGTCTTCATTCAAGCCAATGTTTTTGGCCGTAAACTCGGTGTTTTTTGATGCAAGCAGCCACTTATCACGATGACCTTCTCGCAATGAAACTACTATAGTTGATGTGGTATCGGTGTCGGCAGACTTTGTTTTACTCTTCTTATTATTTTTTTTTGCGGTATACTTTTAACATCACATCAGGGTTGAGGTTGAACGAACTACAGATATTCTTACACACATCTAATAAGTTTTCATTTTCCTTCTCTTTTACGCCGCATATTTCAACCAGATCAGTTATCTGGGCTTGCTCCACGGCGGCTAATCTCTGTTCTAATGCCTCATTTCTAACCCTTAAATTTTTGCATAGGTTTCTAAGGTCATAGCACTGATTTTCTAGGGCTTTGGTATTGTTTTGGAATAATTTCATTTTTTGTTCGTAATCATCGATTTTATCTGAAAAAAATTGTAGTGATGATTGTAGTTCAATGCAAATTGTCTTGCGCACTTCTCGGCGAATATCCATCAAGATCTTGTTTGTTACACTAGTAGTTAGTATCTCAGTATCGGTGTTATCATCATCCTCGCCTCGGCATCCGGCACAATACACGATAAACGTTTGGGTTTTGTGTTCCCGGTGCACGTGCGACATTTCCATACCAAGGGCTCGGTTGCACCCAAAGCATTCAACTGATCTATAGAAATAGATAGGTATACACGACGCATGGAACCATTTATTGCAATTGTTACACAATATACCGGGAGATTTTTTGTTTACCGACGTCGATGCGCGTACACAGTGCGACAACAGCGAAAAAAACCGTATAGATGCGACTAGATCGATTCGCTGCGAGCGTGCGACTGAATTACAGTACCTAAATAATGTTTAAAAAGAAAAGAAGATAGACAGAAATAAAACTGCAAAAGAAAACAGAAATAAAGTTGTTTAGTAAAAACTCCGCAAAAACAACGAATCGACTTTTTTGATTTGCTACAGCTTTAAATTAAGAGAACTGATTTCGATAATTCTTTCACACTATCTACCCTAAGTTATAAAATAGTGACTAAAAACAAAAATTATCAAAATCAATTCAGAACTTTCAGAAATATTAACGGCCAAACGTGTAAAAAGTCCTATTGAATTAAGTCCAAATATTTTAAAAAGTGATATTAGAACGCGATGTGAGCAATCATGGCATTACTTTGCAATGCTATTATGTAACCTTTATAGGCCACTAATTACCTACCTCGGCCTCCGCTCGGCGACTGTGTACAACCGTGAAATAGCAGCTCGGATATGGAACGGCCAAAGTGGCGTATTAGACCAGCTGCTTTAGATAATTCTTTTACTGTATCTACCCTATGTTGAAAAATAGTGACCAAACACAAAAATCATCAAAATGGATTCAGAACTTTCTGAAGAAGTGATATTAGAACGCGACGTGAGATCATTGCATTGCGAAGCAATGCCATTACGTAACTTTTGTAGGCCACTAATTACCTACCCTAAGAAAAATGTTCAACAGTTGAGCAATGGATGAACCCCATAAGTAAAAAACGAGAAATATGAAGAGGAAAAAATTATGCGTCAGCGGAAATTATAGGTCCTGTATCGTAATTATCATGACGCATAGTTTTTATTCCTCGGTTCCCTCATAATTAAATCTCAATTCACCATAGTACTTTTCTCAGTGTAGTAGTACAATATTTTATGCTAGCCACACAGAATTGGTGTAGAAAGAGATAGTTAGGCACCCGGTTACTTCCCTTTCGCACTTTTTTTTTAAACACCAGTTTACGTATGACCACGCTATTGTTAGAGAGATATCATTCCAGTTGTACGTAGTACATATTAGTTCCATGGTATTCGCTTCTATCTGCTTCTACCAGAGCTTCTATATTACTTTGTTTTTGTCTTTAGGTCACTTGTCTATAGGTCAACGCCATGCATGGTAAGGGTCAAAGCGTGGTCACTGGCTTAAAAGAGCTAAAGGCACAGTCAATGGTGGTCAATCTGAGTTTTGAGTCAAACAAATCAATTTGTCATTTCTAGCAATGTTTCCACTTCTTGGGATTTCGCACTATTCTAGGCCAAAATGTCATGTTTGTAATGAGATTTAGGGTAAGAAAAATTTATATAGGGATTTAGGGTAAAAGGTTGGTCATGCTAGTTGTGGTAATTTGTTTTTCTATGGTATATGGGTAACATGTAATCGGTAAGCCTATTGGGTACAAAACGTAAACTTAATGGGAGCGTAATTTTTATATTTTTGACTCATAATGTCATTTAATACTTTATGCCATTAGTTAAAATGTTATGACACACTAACATCATTGATCAAACCATTTGCCTGCACTTGCCGGAACTGGCAGATACAAAACTGTTTTACTTGTACCTGCCTGTTTGTTAAGTATTTAAATATATAGGTGCACGTTTTCAAATTGTGAAAATGTGTGATAGTGATAGTCATTTTGACTAAAATTGGAAACGTACACCTTCACTGTTTAGATGCGTTTACGTCTTTTCAGGCAAGTGCGAACGCCAGCGCACTCGTATAATAGAAGAAAGACTAGGAACACGAAATGAATTATTATTAGTCAAAACTAATGATTAATGGTTCTAAAAACTATCATAAAAAATTTAAATAGTCATTTTTGTCATATAATTTCGTTAAAAATTTTATTTTAATTGTTCTAGGGTAAAGCCAATTTCAAAAGTGTACACATTAGCGAATTCGGCGGCAAAGTCAATATGTCCGGGGCGCGCTGTGGTTGCGACTGGACCCGGTGAGTACGTCACAGGGTCGACAGAGTACTGGGGTTGCGGCGAAGCGGTGAGCTGCAGCAGATGGGGTCGGAACGTGGTAGGTGGTGGAAGAGCACGCGGTGTGGTAGTGGGAATGGGACGCGGCGTAATAGCGATCTGCTGACGGTAAGCTGCTGCAGGGCGACGCTGCAGTGGACGCTGTACGACTCGTTGACGTACGGGCTGCGGCGGCTCCTCTTCGGCTTCGTCCTCATCGGCATCGCGGAAGTCGTTTTGGAAGAGGGTGACCGGCTGTGGTCGAGGCGCAGGAAGTGCGGGGCGCGGTGCGGGACGCGGTGTAGGCCGCAGCACAGGGCGCGCTGAGGGGTAATTAGGCTCCGGATCGTCACGCTCGCCGGAGTCAGGCCCAGTGGGTTCGTCATCTTCATCATTCTCGTTGGGGCGGTTGGGATCGCAAGGATTGCCCGACACGTAGGTGAACTCTCGCTTGTTTCCGTCTGCCGCACTTGCCGGAACTGGCAGATACAAAACTGTTTTACTTGTACCTGCCTGTTTGTTAAGTATTTAAATATATAGGTGCACGTTTTCAAATTGTGAAAATGTGTGATAGTGATAGTCATTTTGACTAAAATTGGAAACGTACACCTTCACTGTTTAGATGCGTTTACGTCTTTTCAGGCAAGTGCGAACGCCAGCGCACTCGTATAATAGAAGAAAGACTAGGAACACGAAATGAATTATTATTAGTCAAAACTAATGATTAATGGTTCTAAAAACTATCATAAAAAATTTAAATAGTCATTTTTGTCATATAATTTCGTTAAAAATTTTATTTTAATTGTTCTAGGGTAAAGCCAATTTCAAAAGTGTACACATCGATTTCTAGTAATGTCAACATTCTGTCAATAAGGGTTTTCCGTGCATTGTCATTTTAATAATAAAATTAATGCAAAATTATTGCATGTATTAGTTTTGTTTTGATTAGTTCAAGTCGTTAGTTTTAAAATAAAAACTTTGATTGTAATGGTGCGAGTGATATGACCGATAATATTATAGGCAAGTACGTAGTTTTAGACCTTAGACTCTGTTGCATGTAAAGGTGCCTATGAAAGTATGTAAATGTTAAATACAATTAATGTACCAAGCCAACCAAGACCACCCGACCAAGCACGAATCGCGTAGCGCTTTCCAATGTAGCCTGCTGAAAAGTTACAAAATATTTAATCAGGCTTATGGGGGAGGAGTGTAGGCACCTCATGCAGTAAATATTTTTTATGGAAATGAAAAAAAAGGCTTTTAGTGGTTCGTCGCTCTGAGGGCCAAGTGTGAGTTTTTTACTATTAACTATGTAGTTTGCGTTTTTTATAATTTGTATGGAAACTCGTACAGCACATCTAGCGGTCGTTTTAGGTAACTACGAGTTTCCATACAAATTACGGAAAACGCAAACTACACAGTTAATAGTAAAAGAACTCGCACTTGGCCCTCGGCTCTGCTTCGCTTCTCGCATTATCACAAGCAAACCATAACCTAACCTATTTTTTTGAAATGATGAACCATCAACGTAGCCAGATTTCTAATTGATCATTTTTATGAACACAATTTTCATCAGGCAGCATTGGAAAGCTGACCCTTTCGAGTGGCATTTATTTGTAATTTTTACTTTTAGAAAGATTTTTTAAGATATAGTTTTCTATTATGCAAGCTTTTATATTTTTATTACATTTAATTATGATCTGAAATAGGTACTTTTCTTTTAATTTTCTTTTATCTGTGTTATAATTTCTTTTGAACCATAAATTTCTCTGTTATATTTTGGCTTGCCATCCGTCCCAACATATTTATTGACCCTTCGTTCGCGAAATACTGACCAAAGCACAACCTGCCAATGGAACATGTCTGACTCCAGGGTGAATATTAGAATATTTAAACTAAAACAGTTTTACCAATATGTGATGGGTACTATTTTTAATACTTAAGTTCCACTGAGTATTTGATATATGAATAGGTAACACATACTTTGCAAAAAAAAGAAAGAAAAATGATGAGAGTGGCTCGTTTTTCTGAAGTCAGAAATTACACCTCCTCCCACATTGTCTAAATGAGATCCTAGCCAAATATCACGACCCTAAGTATGTAGGTAGTATTTCAGCTAAACAATCATGTTTTTAGCATTCCAATTTGACATTAGCACTCGTATTAATAAAATTGCACTAATGAATAAATCAATGTCTTAATCATCATCATCATCATCATCATCAGACCATTTTTACCCCACTGCAAGGGCTTAGGCCTCCCCCAGGGCGAGGAGGGAGGCTTGGAGCTTAAGTCCACCACGCTGCTCCACTGCGGGTTGGGAACTGTAACGACCGCCATCTATTGACAGCGTCCGGGACTGACTGCTTAACGTGCCCTCCGAAGCACGGTGTCAGTGATATTGTGTACAATGTCTTAATGCTATTGATTAATAGATATTTGTATTTTGTTTCAGATAACATATTTACATGTTTAAAGCATGATATGATAAATTGTTTCAAATAGCAATTATATATGTTTACCTACTCCAATTAGTCGTGGAATATTTTAACAGCTTTTTACTTTATATTGCACTAATTATGAATCAGCAACCACAAATCACAAATTACTTTAATAACTGCAAATGGAAAATTACATCGTCGACTCAACAAAAAATTGAAGATAAGAGAAACAATTTGACTTTGGGGCTGCCAATATTTTCAACTGACGTAACCATGAATGTGAAAGAGCCAGAAAATGAAGTCATTAATTTATTGTCGAGTGATGAGGAAAGCTGTCTTTCAGATTCATCTGATAAGACAGTAATTATTCCAAAATATTTGACACCTCCTGAAAAATCTGAATCTCCTTTCGCTACTCCTAGCAGTAAGAAAGGAACACCTAAATTAGAGTCTGCCAATAAAGTGTATTATTCGCCAAATAAAAAACGCAATGTTACTAAAAATTCACCCTCTAAAATAAAAAAAAATTTGGCATCTGCTTTTGATGAAGAATCGAGTCATGATACATCATTTGATATTAGGGAAGAAAGATCTGAAGATATAGATACCAAAAGTAAGCTGCTTTTTAAATTTGTTTTTACAAGAAATTTCATTTGTATATTCCATTCAACCAGCCCATTATGCCCCACTGCTGGGGCTTAAACCTCCCCTCAAGATGAGGGGGCTTGGAGCATAATCCGCCGCGCTGCTCCAGTACATGTTGGTGGATTTTAACGATTGCCTTCTGTTGATGGCACCCGAGATCGACAGCTTAATGTGCTCTCCGAGGCATGGAGTCAGTGATAGTTATGTACTTAAATCAGGCTCATTGGTACACGCCCGGATTCGCACCATGGCCTTGTAAACTCCAAATATGTTCGCTGCGCTCGAGCTATTACAACACATTTATATATTGTATACTATTTTTCATGCAACAATTTGAGCTCTATATGTTATATAGTTTGTTTATGTTTTATATAATATAGACTGTGAAAGCTGTGAAAAATAAAACTGGAAAGAAACTTAAAAAAGCTTCTTACAAGCTTTTATTTGCCTTGTTAGTATGGGTCAAATCTTCAATTTGTAAAATCAAAGAAGACCCCATATGCTTGGCATGTGATTCACCAAATGAGAATTATGCAAAATATTCTGCAATTAAGAGAACTGATCGCCCGCCTGCGTCCCCAAGATAGATAATAATGTTTCAAATCTTGCAACTGAATTTTAGACCAGTGTGCCCCAACCGATTGAGCTAAATGGTTAGTAGCATGGACACAAAACTTTGTATTTTTTTGATTTTTTGGTTTGATTCTGATAGTTGATCTTGATTTTCACCATTAACTGATGATGCAGCTAGAATGGTTTGCTCATTTCATCTGTAAAAACCATAAGGTGCGTTGGGTAAAGTCCAAAAGGATTTTCGTTGAGATAGATTGTACTCAATTTATTATTTTTTCCTGAAGAGTCTATAATGTTGAACTCAATACAGGATACTAGCCAACTATAAGAGTTCTTTTTGCCTTCTTACATATTTTATTTTCAATTATTACAATTGTAATTAGCCAAAATAATATATCTTTATTGGTATCAATATTGTGTTTATGCAAGGAAAGACCGTATTATCGCGAGGAAAGGTCGGCGCAATTTCTAAAATCACTCCAATACTCACTTAGAATAAAAGTGGTGAATGTGAGGGTAAGACCGAATTTCTGTAAAATTCCTGATTTTCTGGTTACGTTACAAAATTACGATAACACATAACTTCTTACTATGAGTGTGGAAACACTGACTGAGAAGCGGTCACACTGAAGTCACATAGTTAACCCGCACGCTGACGGCCAAGAATATCGACATATGTAAGCATGGGTTCAGTTTTTCGTTCTTCCCCCAAATTCGTACTTACTCTGACGCACCTTAAACAAAACTTACAAAAATTCCTAGTTGTTTTTATATCGGTAATATCAACAATAATGACTTAATCAGCTATCATATTTTACAGCCACTTTCTTATTAGACATTATAAATGAATGTCTTATTGATGAGTCTATGAAGAATCTTCTAAATGATGAGACGCAAGCTGTACTAGTGGCTTGTAAATCATTACCCGGCCGAGGTTTACGTCTTGTGTGCCGCTTATACTGGCGTCGAGATGGCTGGCATAGGAAAGAAAACCTGATGAAAATTGTAAAAGATGGCACTGATCCAATACCTGACACTTTATTTGAAGACATAATCGACAACTTGTGTGAAAGAGAACTAATTAATAAAGGTCATTATAAATCTTAGTAATATACTTTGTTTTAAGTGCCTAAATGGATATTGAGCAAAAATTTTAACAATTCTCAATACTTTTTTGTTGTGAAAATTTAGACAATCTGGCTTATTTTGTAATTATCTTTTTATTTTGTGTATGGGTTTTCAAGGAACAATCAATTGTTAAAAATTAATAGCTCATGACGTCACTACTACTAATTATAGCTATGATGTTCTACATATAGAGATAATAGAATAGAGCAGGCAAGCCAGTCAGAAATGCGGGTCTCAATAGAAAGAGACATAGAATAAGAGTACCTCGTAACAGTACATTGATTTATATAGGGTACAGTTATTTTCCATCCTTTTTTCTCCCATGCCCAATTGATGCCCAACAGCTATATATAGAGCTTTCTGAAGCATGCATACTCTAGATATATTGTCTCAATGGTTCTACATATTGCACTTGTTTGCATGGCTGTTGCATGTAATATCTACCTAGTGACGTCACATTAGTGTTTCACGTTTTCTTTTTATATATATCTGTTACTAGCGACCAGCCCCAGCTTTGCAGGAGTAGCAAAGCACATAAGACGTAGTGTTCTTTCTGTCGTAGTGTCCTATCAGCTTGCGTCGAATATGTAGATTGGATTTAATTACATTTAAATGTAAGTTCATCCTATTTGGAGTATTTTTAATGTATTTTATTTCCAATTCTATAAATATTTGAAAAAGTAAAGAATAAATAATAAATTACAATAAAAACCAACTGCAATTATTTTTATGTATAGAACATTGAAAACTTCTGCCTAATTTTAATCACGCGTGTCACGTTGGGGCGTGGGGCGGGCCCCGCCGCCGCGCGCCCTGGGCCGACTGCTGAAATTGTCGCGCGATAGTTTTTATTTCGCCATAACATAAAGTAAGCTATCCATAAAAGATAGACATATGCCATCACGGACTTTTCTTTAGTCTCCTAAAGGAGAAACTATTACTCCATACATTATTTTGTTATATCTCAAAGGGATTAGGCAACGTTTTCGATGAAAGCTTCCAGTCGGCTAGAGTTTTTCGGACGTCTTCGACAATAATCGTCATAGTTCACCTAATTTGCACAAAACATTAATAAATTATACACGTAAACCTTCCTCTTGGATCACACCGTCCATTGGTGTCAACCATATGCCAAACCGTTTAGTAGTTTTTGAGTTTATGGCGTTCAGACAGACAGACAAATGCGGTGGGGGACTTTATGTTATAATATGTAGTGATTACGCCTCCAATAATTTCATATTTTTTCTGCTGATTATTCAATACAAATACAAAATAAATACAAAGTTGCAAAATTTTGGACAATGTTCATTAATAAGATAATATGCAAATTAATTGAACATGATATCGTAATTAAATTAATAATATATTGATTAGATATAATAAAATAATTATATCTTGATATCTCAAACTTAAGCTTAAATAGGTATTTGATTAAAATAAATTACATCGTCTTTTACTTTGAAATACGACAAATACAAAGATTTTCAATTTGTATAATTCTCTATTTACAGGTATTCCCCAAAATATGTGTCTAACTGATTTCACAACACGCCTACTGAAAAGTGGTGAGCTGAAAGAAGTCTGTAAGAAGTTAAAAATCAGAACACAGAATAAAAACAAAGTGGACTTAGAGGAAGCTATAGATGATTATTGTAAAAGGACATCTAGTATTGCAAACTTCTTTTCTGGAAGCGGTGCTTGCAGCAATGCCAAACGTGTCTTACAATTGTTAGTTTCATTATTATTTCATTTTACCATTATCAGTTTTTGAAATGAAACTGCTTTGGGCATAGCAAGGAAAAAAAGCATTACAGATCTAACGTCGTGCGCATTACGTATAAGGAAAGAAAGAAAATGCAATGAAAATGCAAGCTCGCGCGTCGGCAAAATTCTGAGAAGTTTCTTTGTTGTCGCTGTTGCACTGACGTATGAAAAAGTAAGGACTGATGAAGTCTAAGCAAAACATGTATTTCGTCCGGTACGTTACGATAGCATACATATAGCGGCAGTTTCGTGCGCTCGAGTGAGACGGACTTACGGGCTAGAGTGAAAAGGAACGCGTATCGCCGTGGACGCATTCAGCGCACACGTTGTATAGAGATGAGCGTGCCAGAACTCTTTTCTATTTCTATGCGTTGTTGCCTACCGACCAATCACGATGTTATACGAATACTTCCGAAGTACTTGAAGCAGATTAAAAATACCACATAACTGGGTATCATTGTTATTTCGTGTTATTTTCCGTTCGTGTTGTTAAGCTATTGATAAGTTTTATAGCTCGTTAGAAAGCTAGATAGACGTAGATGTTTTTAACATGTTTTGCACATTTAGTTGCTTTGAGATTTTTTGGGAAAATTACTGCATAATTAAAATTTTTTTAGAAAAAAATAATAAATAATTAGTTATAATAACATATTTTTATGATTATCAATAGTTTTTGATCCTTTTATTGTTTGCTATCAATGTTCCGAATATTATCTACCTAAAAATAAAATCACATTAACCTAAGTAGTTTTTATTTTTTAAATTAATTTACCTAAAATATAAATAAATTCCATAAAAAATTAAAAACTTAAATAAGTCAAAACCATTAAGTAATCGAAAAATTTTATTCAATAAAATCTATTGCTTTTGACCTCATCTGTAACCCCTTAGCAGGAATACACATTAGAAGGACACATTTCCAGTAACCATGTATATACAAGAATCTTGCCAGTCGCATGGATCCAACTGAAATGTATGCAAGGCCGTTACGCTGGCGTGGACAAATTTTTAAATGACATCGTGTGTAGCGGAATAGTGTGGAGTAAATTCTCGACACCAAAAAGTCGTAATTTGCACAAGTTAGTTAAGTAACTCATTTTTAGAAAACGTTCAAGACTACATTGCATTTAAGTGCGCAGCTTCAAGGTTTTGTTTCTCTGCAGCCTGTCTTCCTTTTTTTTTGGTCTGTGCAACCCGTTGTCCGAGTGCAGCTCTGATGTACTTAATTATTTATCAACAACAACAACACAATCTGACGGTTGTAAAGTTTACTCAAAAGCACTGCATTCTATGTAAGGTGCTTGACAGTGGTATACAAAATATTCAAATATAAAATTTCACAACGATAAAACATCAACAATTCATTCTATTTACAGTCAAATAATTGCAACCATAATTATTGTAGACACAAAACTCAAAATAAATATATCGCTTGATAAACAACACCGCATTAAATAAGAGCTATCGATCATCTTTTGACGCTTATTTTTTATGTACGTTTTTGCGTTGCGGACTATGTATTTTCCTTAACTTATACACCGATAGTAAAAAGCTATTATGACACAATTCATATGTCCAGCAGGCCTGTTCCATAGCATTGTCTTTACACTTTGCTTTTCACAAATGTCCTACAGGATGTTTGTAAAATTTTAATCACTGAAGTTTGATTTTTATGTTACAGAATGGGAGAGCATGCTGGCCCGTGTTACAAGTTATCAGAGAAATGCCGAATCGCACTATATAAACTGTACTTACTATCGTACTTGGGTATAAGTTACGAGATAATTCGAGAAAAAAGATTGGAATTGATGTTATTAAATGACAAAGCGCAAAGGGAGACGTTCCCAATTGACATACACATGGGAGTAGACAATGCTAGTGTTGTGTTTGAAACTCAGGACCAATTTGAAAGGTACCAACTATCCATTTATATGTTGAGCTCAAAGAACGAAAACGCTCTGAACAAAAAAAAACCTTCCACGACGTGTTGAGGCCCCTTTCCACAACGCAAAATACGTGTGAAACAACCACAACACGTTGTGACGGACTCAAAGAAAGCCCACAAAGCGGCGTCATAGCTTTGGTAATAATTGACCATTACGCATTGTAGTAAATGGGTTTGGACCAAAATTTTAAAGTTAAGCTGATGTGCATTAAAGTTAGAAGGAACAAGGTTTAGAATGACCACTCAAAATATTTGATTTTTTTACGACTTTCCCAGATATTGATGAATCCACCAGACGTTGAAACTGTCCCTTTGACGTCATCTGAGTGGTTGAGCTTATTGCGCTATTTTCCGCTGTAAAAACCAAAGCTAAAACTATATAAAAAATATTGAGGTAAGATCACTATGTCAAATGAAATTGTAATCCTGACAAATCAATAAAAATATTGTGGCTTTGTTTAATCTAAGATAATTAATAAGCATCTGTGCAGTAGACGTCACTGGGATGTTTTAACAATAAATTTTTGGAAAAAAGTTACTATGATAATATATAATTATGAAAGACATAATTTTTATTTTATTTTAAGGGTATGGTATAAATTGGTGTATATTTTCGGAAAAAAATATAAAAATGATGGGTTATAAAATTTGGTTCAAATCGATGCAACCTTTATATAACCAAAATATTTAAAATACTAGATTACAAAATCATTCATCAAATAAATTTTATATACAAACGTAGTATCGAAAACCTACATATAAAGTAATACAGGTAATAAATAACAGGTAAGTGTTGACATTTTTTATTAACCATGAAATAATAGTGAAGCATTTCACTGTCGACGTATCAATATATTTTCTACTCACTAACAGATGGCGTTTTACTGAATAAAACATTTTTATCTAAAACTTTCCTATCTGAACTTTAAGAAAATCGTAATTATGTAATAAAATAGAATTTACCTGCAGAAAAGAGCGGACAACAAGGTCTGTCGATTTAGAAAAACTTAATTTGGTAAAACAAAGAATGCAAATCAGCATGGTTAACTTGAAAAACAATAATTTGTGAATGTGAGATTTTTACTTGAAATTTTCATGAAGTATGTATTACTATGGCCGCTATAACAACAAATATTGGGTCGGAGTAAAAGTTTCTTTGCGTTTTATAATTATAAAACTCAAGACATTTTTTTTTCAAAGTTTATTTAAATTTACTTAGAAAATATATGTGCCATTTTGTTCGATGACTGTCTGCCATTTTGTAGTGACATGATCCTGTTGCTGTAGAAATTTTGGGACTTCTGATCAAAAAACCGCGACAAGTAGTTTTGGCAGTCTTCTCTTGATGTTAACCTGATATTGTCTAAAGAATTCTGAAGAGACCGAAACAGGTGAAAATCTGAAGGTTCAAGGTCAGGGCTATATGGCGGATGCATTAACACCTCCCAGTCAAACTCTCTTAATTTTTTCTGAGTTACTAAATATGGATGAGCGTTATCGTGATGAAAGACCACACCCTTTCTCGATTTCTTGCTTTAATCTGATCATTTGTTACCAATCGTATCAGTCGCAGCAGCAATCCGAATCGATGGTTCTGCCCGGCGGTAAAAGCTCATAATGAATAACACCCTTCCAATCCCACCATAGACACAGTATCACCTTATTGCAAGTTAGCCTGGGTTTCGCCACAGTCTGTGAAGCCTGACCGACCTTTTACCACGACCTTTTTCGCACGTTCTTATCGTAATTGATCCACTTTTCATCGCGAGTTATCAATCTCTTCAAAAATGGTTCGGTTTCGTTACGTCTTAATAAAGAATCGCAAATGAGTACACGGTGCATTAGGTTTTTTTCAATGAGCTCATGTGGCACCCAAATATCGAGCTTTTTTGTATACATAGCTTTTTTCACAGATCAAAACTGTTTTGTGGTCAATTCCCATATCTTAGCTATGTCGTAACTATTGATATGCCGACTTGCTCCATTTTTTCAAAAATGGCGTCCATTTTAGCCGTGACAGGGCGACCACCGTGCATCTTTGACATCAAAATTCCCGGATCGAAAACGTTTGAACCAACTTTGTGCTACTCTTACTGACAACGCATTAGGGCCCTAAACGTCACAAATTTTTTTTCGCAGCTTGCGTTCCATTTTTCCTTTTTTATAATAAAATTTTTAAATGTATCGAATTTCTTCATTAGATTCACTCATTTTGACAGAAAGAAAAACAAATGAAAACCGGCGGGAAACAATATTGTACTAAATTGTTTCTTTTTTGAAATGTAACCTTTTTAATGTTATCAAAACCACCCAGATACAACTAGTACAGCCAAAGAGATTTTCTTAAAAGTATATACAAACTATATGCGAAAATACTTTTTCCATGACCTAATAATAAAAATAAAATAAAGTTCAAAATTAAAAGTACATACAAGAAACATGTTTTTGTATATTGTACGGTGGTATGGAACCCTTCGTCTGAGTCTGACTGGCACTTTGCCAGATATTTACTTTACATACTGAATTGCTGGTCAAAGTCTGATCACAGAATTATCTCTTGACATTATCATATTGTGTTATAATTTTATGTTATGATTTTTTCCAGTTATCTGTCTGCGCATTGTATTCATGAAGAGTACATAGCCAACAAAGATACAGTACAAAGATGTGATATAGTAAAGAAAGTGTACAGTCTCAACAAAAATATCTCTGACAATGAAATGCAAAGGTATGGTGATGTTTAGTATACGATGTTTATTAGTATTTCAATTTCATTTTTATTAAAAACCCATTTATTATTATCTTTTAACATTTTTAGACTTAATTTTTACTTATTACTGTTACGTGATAAATGGTTGAGAATAGGTTTTTGAGAGGAGAAGAATGGGAAGGGCGTAACAATAGTATTTCTAGGGACTGCCTGGATAGGACTCAGTAGGAGAGGTACCGGGCCTTTGGAGTGCAAGGGTCCTCTTGTTGTGGAAAAAGGTCGCCTCAGGTTCGTCGCCGTTCAAATGAAACCAGAGTTTAACAAACAAAAGAAATACTTATATTATCAAAAATGAGTCCGCGCGCAGTGAAAGCGAAGTCGTACGCAGACGACTGTCTTCTAATATGAAAAGCGTGAAGCGCTAGGTACGATTATATGATTCCAACTGATTAAAATACTATCACGAATGTTCTAAAAGATTCGAATGTGAGCTCAAACTAAATGCGCATATAATAAAGAATAGACAGGCCTGTCGTTCGGGTGATGCGTCGAAGCGGGTACACGTCGCCCCGGCGCGCAGGAAAACTGGCTCCGCTCCTCCGGTCTACGGGCTGCCGCTTGCTGGTCGTTCTTCTGCCGCGGCCCGTCCGCCGCTCCTCGCGCGTGGCTCGGCCGTGTCCGTAGTGAATTCAGAGTGGTCGAATTAATATGCGTTCTAATTTTATGATTAAGTTACAATACCAAGTTGCGGAAGATGCGGTTCCGCATTCGATACTAAATTCGGCGACGCGGCGTCCCACCGGTCGATCCGTTACTCGCTCAGTTCGACGCGCGCGCTACCCTCTGCCTGCCATTCCCCTACTCGTCCATCAGTCGGGTAATAGTGGATGCTCGCGCGCCCCCTGATTTTGATCTTCTGGCGGCCCACCGCCTCGAAGAAAGAACGCCTCCTTTTCTCGCCTTGTCCGCTCGGCTACTCACCAGTGGTGGATAATATAGCATAAAGCATAATTTAAAACGTGTTATTTAAATTCAACAGATTTAGCATATTATATTGGTTGACTCTTGGTGCTATTAAATAGCACGACACGATCCCGCAGTCCCGCCTTACCAATAGAGCGATGCGATCAGTACAACGAAACACGTCCTACAACGAATGCGCTTGCGCGCCGAGTGTTTAGCAAGTTTAGCAATTTAGCATTAGCATGGCATTAGCGCAGCTGTCGGTCGACAGCATG
Organism: Luffia ferchaultella; assembly: GCA_949709985.1. Taxonomy (NCBI): domain Eukaryota; kingdom Metazoa; phylum Arthropoda; class Insecta; order Lepidoptera; family Psychidae; genus Luffia; species Luffia ferchaultella. The sequence goes on along the minus strand of OX453255.1, from coordinate 20,091,128 downwards.
TGAGCGCCGCCTAACGCAACGAACGATTCTCGCGCTAAGCATTCCCTCGTGTTATGCTAAAGCATAGCATATTAATAAACATGCTAAAATAATATAGTTTATAGTCTGAAGCATGTTTTTAAAATATAGCAGATTTTTACACCACTGCTACTCACGGCCCAGTCCGGCCATCGTGCCGCCTCGCTGCCGTCTCCCCTACCCCTCCCGGTCGCCGCCTGCGGCCGGTAGTGTCGCCTCTGTCGGGGCTGTTTAGAACTATCTACTGCCACCGCTGTCGTATCGCGCCATCAAACCTAACTATTTAGCCTTCGGTGCCGTAGATGGCGTCGTTTAAATCGGTGCGCGCGGCATAACGTAACATTACTTAATTAAATTGAATAAAAAAATCCATTTAAATCCATTTCGAGTTGAGCATAAGGTATTTGACTAATATTAAATATATTAATTTAAAAAGTTAAAAAATAAACTTTATACAATAACATAATATAAAAACAAGTTTATATTCGGTTGAGGCAGGGGCGTGCACACCATAGGGACATAAAGGCACTGCCGACCCTGGTAACTGGAGACCACAATCAGATAATCATTTATTATAAGTTTTAAAATCGCGCGCCAGTTGATATTTTATTAACACTTACATTTCTCTTCATGCATACATGCGACAACAACTTGTCGAATACTAATTATTACTGATGACCGCATATCACTTGCTATCAGATATGAAATATGGGGTTTTTACAAACGGCCGGTTTTTGCACGGTGAGGCGCAGTCTATTGTGTTATACCGCCATATTAAATGTTTTATGAATTATTTTATTTCTTACGAATGATTGTGATTCTTAACACGGTTGGATAATCGATCGTTTATAACCGTTTTACCATTCATAACTATGTCTACGGAATTACGGATTATTACTTATTGTGGCATTCCATTGTTATCTGTTTGAGTGTGATTAAAGTTAATTATTATTGTTTTAATTCAAAAATTATGGAAAGTTTCACATGTGAGATTTGTAACGGATCTGTTTGTTTAATGAAAGTAAATCGTGCAGACAAATTCAATATGTTTAATTATACAGATAAATTGAAAATTGTTAACTATCGACCAGTACATAATTTAAATTTAATCCAAAAAAACAGGCATGGTAATGAAAAATTTTAATAATTTATTAAGTCGTATTTGAAAAAAAATATGCGTATCGATTTAACATATAAATAAAAAAGACGTTATAGTTTTTAGTTCTTCATTTATAGCCGGCCTTTATGAGGCCACTTCTTTTATCCGGTAATTGATTTGTTTAATAATGTATTAGTTGATTACTCAATAAGGATAAGGAGGCTAGCAAAGTATTCGGCATGATTGCCAAGAAAACAAAAGAACAGGCATGGTATACCTATGTAAAGACTTTATTTTGTTTGTGCATTTATGTGCATGCATTAATATAATTATTGTACTTTGCGTACTTATACAATAAAGTACTTGTCTGTTCCCGAATATCTTTATAAGGCTCTGTAGCAAACAAAATTCAAGGGTATTAGAAAAAAAAACGCGAGAAAGGAAGTGCGGTGTGGCTGTACCTTTTAATTTTTTTCGGACTGCTTACCCTTTGAAAAACTTTAATGCACGCCACTGGGTTGAGGAATATGGAAATTATAAGCCATTAAAATATTATCTCTGTCTCTTTCTTACAAAACGAAATTTGACATTATTTATAAATGGCCTGACGTCACAAGCAGTTTCGTCGTGCGGTGTTGTCTTCTATAACAGGACATTTTTGAATTCTTTGACTGTTGTGATATTTTTAGAAAACTCTTTCACATAAAATACTTTATTTTTAAATAGTCTGTTGTTTAGTTAAATCAATATTTTAAAATAATATTAAACTACGTTTTATGGATTCTTTTTTTTTACAGATACAAATCGATGCCTGTTTGGTTACGAAGATACACACCTGGCCATGTCTATAATAAAATCCTTCACGAAGGTGTGACAGATTTAAAGAAAGACAAGAGTCTTTCATGTCATATAGCACAATGCGAACTAGCTGTTAGCATATTAACTTCTCTACTAGACCAAGACTTGTTCAGACAACACAGGAAGGCCGTTTGGTTCAATGAAAAGGCGCTCATACTTCATGGGTATCTTCAGAAGACGAATGAGGTAAGGATATAATCGGTAGCTTCCCTGCGTTTCATTCTTCGGATAATCGGAAGAACACGGCATGCCGCGTCTCCCATATCATTCATAGGTACGTACAGTACGGCTAAAGTTTATAATACGCATAGAAATCTTCGTCACACTTCGTACATCTGATAAAAAACGAATAAACTAAAAACTAAACAGAATACTCGCAATTTAAACCTTATTGCAAAGACTTTAAAATTCAAGGTCATTTCACAATAGCGTAGATGCAAATCGTGTTGCTAACTGGACACGTACACTTCTTGTTACAAAATTTTATAGAGCTGTTATTAACACTATTTTTAGTTTCGTTTTTAAGGTAGTTTTTTATTCAATGTATTAAAAAAATTTAGTTTATTTTTCACCCTAGAATTACTTAATAACTACATTGCAACTATATAGCTTTTCTTAAAGCCTATAACATGTAAAATGGGCAAAACCTGTAACATAGGTCTCATAGGTAATGTGTACCTTCACTGTAATTGTAACTTTAATTTGTTTACTCGTACAGACATATTGGTTAATAAAAATAAACTTTCAATGTATCAAACATCACTTATTCCGTTGTGGATTTTAACCGCTCTATCAAGATATCGCCTTCCGACTTCCGACCGCTCGGAAATACGACCTTTGCCGAAATAAGGCGAAGATTTCTATGCGCATTATATCTTTAGCCGTACTGTATACACGATTGACGGACGGGAATTCGTGTATATGCTTATATACATTCATGATTTCTCGCAGTCTTTATCCTAAATTTTGGCACTAGCAGTTACCTCTTACGATTTTGAACGTATAAGACATAGACTGTCCATCATCATCTAAACGTTTTTTTCTACCCTACATAAAAAAAGTGCTTCTCGTGACGCACTGAACGCGTTTTGCAGCGCACTAAGCGCTTTATTTATTTATTTCAAATAGGATATAGGCTTTCACGCCGTAAATATTAAGTGTTCACATTTAATACTGCTACCGAACGGAGGACAACTGTGAATAAGAACTTGAAGAGTGGCATGCGAGAACGCCTTCTACTTTCAGATTCTTAATTAATAACTTAGAAGTTATAGCGACTGACTAAAAATTCAGCGAATTCGTACTCCAAGAAAATTTATTATTAATACAATTTACAGCTTAAAGTTAATTTTACACTAAAAGTTTAAGTTCTACGGCTGACGTTACATGATAACTAACTAGACCATTTTGTCCAGACTTCAATATAGGTTTTTTTATGTTTTTTTTTTTAAATAATTTGTAATAGTATAGTAATTTAATCATTTCAGGCATTCATGAATTATTTTGCTGAAGTAAAATAGTCAATCTCGTACTAGCAAGAGAGTTCTTTTGTGCCAGAAATTAAAATCAAATCATTTCATTTATCACAGAATTAAAACTATTTGATTTAAATTTCTGCCCGAAAAAGAAGAAATATATCTAGAAATCTGTTGGAGTTTTGAAAACTATATTTGGGTACTGCAGTGCTGCATTACCACTACAACTAGACAGATTGACAAAGCATTTATTTTTGATATAATTTACAATGTAACGTTTTGACAGTTGAGTTTGCAGTTTGCACTCTAGTGTAACATTTATTTCAATTTCTTTAAGCAGAGACAAATGTCTTTGCTTCAACATGTGTAAAAGAAAAATTTTAAAAGAAATCTAATAATCTACATAAATAAACCTCCTGTTTTAGGCCGCACAGGTATTGTTGGAGGGGTTTTCTTCTAATTTAACAGATGAAGAAAAAGATATTTTGCGACCTCGAGCCAAGAATATGGCTACGCTCAAGAATGTAAATATTGATGTGAAAATCAAGAAGTTACTATTGGCTCACGCACTCAAAGAGACTACACTAGAGAGCAGTTTGCCAGCCACACATATACACAAACAACCTATGGAGTGAGTAATTGACTGACATACTAATATTATAAAGAGGAAAGATTTAATTTTTTTTGTTTGTTACGGATAAACTCAAAAACTACCTAATTTATTTTAAAAAATATTTCATCTATTGAAAGCTACATTAACAGCAAGTAACATGAGCTATATTTTACTTTCAAACTAGCTTTCCGTCCGCGGCTCCGCTCGCGTGGACTGCACAGTTGTACCGGGACCGCTATAATTTTTTGCATCGTTTTATTTCGGAAAAAAGGGTCCCGGTACAACCGTGTGGTCCACGCGAGCGGAGTCACGGGCGGAAAGCTAGTAATATATAATGTGTGACTTATTTCATCTCAGTATTATTTTTAATAAGTAAGTAAGTAACCAGTTTTAGGTGTAGCGGGTCGCAGTGGAGCGAGGGGTATATGACTGTACCTGCACAAGCACGCTTATAGCGTTGTATTCCGATCCACCATAAAGTTTGAGGCGAATTATAATAACTCAGACTCAATATTGTCTCAATGAACGAGATCAGCTGAGTGCGAGTTCGAACATAACGGTCTTAAACTAAGATGACGTCATCTAACGCGCATACTGAATCGCTCTCAATTGTCTAATCAAGATGCGTTTATCAAATCAATTCCTATGTCATATCTTTGTCATAGTTATGTAACTTAATCTCGAAATACGTCACAAGAGTGAATTTATTATTTTTAGGGAAAACATTTCCACAAAGACGCATTCAAAGAAGTGCTAGTTCCTCTCAGAAGAGTACGCGAGAAACCGAGGGATGCTCTTACACCCATGGTTTTTTTTATCGTTTAAGTAGTCCGACATTTTGATAAAGCTTTCACTATATTGTAATTTAAAACTTATTAAGGGGTAAAACTTGAATGTCAACTCGAGTCTTATTGTAAAAGCGTATGTATTACCCTTTATCAATTAGTACTGACTCGAGGTGGCCTTAAGGTCGATCACGAAGTTGAGTATGAATTATTAATTCCTGCCTAAGACTCACAGTCAGCGGCTCGTCCATCAACTGAGCCAATAATATTACGCTACGTATATAGTCGGTCATACGCGGCACGATGTGGTTGGCTGATCTGACTATGAGCTAAAGTGGCCGTAGTATAAACCACACGCACATAACATATTTACATAGATTGATATCGTCAACCAATACAAAAATGAGATGAGCCTATGACGATAGACATTTGATTTGACATTGGCCGAGTGGTTAGAGACGCTAACTGCGGAGCCAAGGATCGCGGGTTCGATTCCTGCCCGGGACAAATATTTGTGTGCATGAACATGTCTATTTCTTCCATGTCGAAGTGTAAAACTATCTATATATGTAGATATCTATATATGTATATTATAGAGAAATGTAGTACATACATACATACATAATACAAGCATAATACTTGCTTACTTTGGCACTAGATGGCGCTGTGTGGAATGTTCCATTTATTATTTTTTTTTACCACATCTAACGAGAGTTTGTTGTTATTTATATCCTGCTTTATTTTTAGAAATCTTACAAAAAGAAAAATCGTGTTTGAGACCCGTTTACAAAATGAGAGGCTAGTTCAGAATGTTGAAGAGTACGCACTCACTCATTACATCACCAGTGGAGAGTTCACTCATGGTAAGAGATACGTAAAGTTTATTCGAATAGAACTTGTGAGAATGTAAACATATGTTTCAAAGAAAGAAATTATTCACTATGACTAGATACACGAACAAGTAGATCTCCACCACCAGTCAATATTTCTCCAAGAACTTACTATACCATAAACAGCAGACAAACAATAAAACATGTTTTAAACTTTTTACAGTGCGCTCAACAGTGAAAGTGTGTCATTAAATAATAGCATTCAACTTGCTTTTATGGTTATTTTGAAATCTATGTATTTCCGTTTATCACAAGTTCTAGTGGAATAGACTGGTGGTGTTATTTGACAAAACTTTATTTAAGGTATACCACATTACGTTGGCCATTCCTGCAGTATCCACCCGGTGCGGGAAGGGTAGTTCCGAGCTATCAATTGTACCGATACACAATGAGTCAGCAATAGACGGCGTCGAATCACCCATCCGTCCCGCATCGGGTGAATATCGCAGGAGATGCCAACGTCATGCGGTGTACTACAAGTTAATATTTTAATTTTATTCTCACCGAATACATCCAAACGAAATAAGTATAAATATTATATGCTGAGTCAAATATATTCAACTACAATACAACGTGCCCATTCATAAAGTGCACAAATGAAAGGACATGAAAATAGGCTGAAAAAAAATTTGTAAATCGAAAATTATATTTCGCTTTGTTAAAGATTTTTTTAAATTCTCCTTATGCATGCGCTCTTTATTTATATGAATATCAATAACTTATTAACTATCAGAGTCATTGAGTTGCAATAAACACAAAAATAATTTCATAAATAATAAAAAAAATTGATATGGCAAATTTTTCCTGTATTTTTTGTTCCATGTCTAGGTATAAGAGTATGTATTGTAAAGAATATTTAAGTTTGTAATATCAGTTGTCTAGTACCCTATAATACAAACATAATTACTTTGGGATTAGATGACCCTGTATGGGATGTCCCAGATATTATTATTAAGTAATTTTATGAATTTGATATAATTTTACATCACATCGGACACACATTTTAAATTACATCGGTATATATTTCAGGCAGCCACTGGGAAGGCAGGATAGTTATCACAATATTTTCCCTATTGTTTTGGGACATCATTTACTACACCCCGCCTGGCATCAGAGGAGTATTCCTGAGTCGCTACCAACAGTTACCGTTAGATATGTATACCGAGGCATTCTATTCTAACAGGAAAACTTTAATAGACAAACGATTGGAATTAATAGATAACAGTAACATAGCGACTATAACAGAGTTGATGGAGTTAAATTGGAACAGCAGGCCGGATAGTAAGTTTTTTTTTTTTTTCATTTCAAACACTTCTATAGCAGTTTTTTCGCCATTTGAATTAAATAAACGGCTTCGTATTTCGACATTAACTTTTATTATGCACTGTAATTATCTATCACCAAAACAAAACAAATCGTGACATGTCTTAACCATAGAGATAATAAAACTAGAGTAGGCAAGCTTCATAAAGCTCTGAATGTGACGGTTGGGTTTGGAGAAAAAGGATGGAAAATAACTGTATCTAGTTCTATCTTTATGTTATTTTATTTTAATGCCGCATGTGCTCTTGGGTTCCAATGGTAATCCTGGTTTACCATTGAGACCCTTTGGGTACGGAACCCTAAAAACATAAAAGTTCGGTTAAAAACATAAAGGCCAACCTGCTCCTATAATACCGCATAATTTTTTTGGCTAATTGTCCCTAGCACCTATATAATTCCTGTAAAATAATTATTTTATCTTACAACTGCACTATACATAATGATCTTTGATCTTATTACAGGTGAACTTTCAATTGTGTACAGAAGCGTCGAATGGAATAGTTTGACTGCAATAGTGTCGTGTTTGGGCAAACATGGACTATACGTATTGTGTCGTCGTCTAGCAAAACAATTCCACTACGCACACAGCGGCTTCCCCGATCTCACTTTGTGGAACGTCCATACAAAGAAGGTGTGTAGTCAATAGATAATAATAATACCTGGGACATCCCACACAACGCCATCTAGTCCCAAAGTAAACAAGTATTATGCTTGTATTATGTGGTACTAGACAACTGGTATACATACTTAAATATTCGTTTATAATATACTAGTGAAGCGTACCCGGCTTTGAATGGGTAGCAGAGCATGTATGCCGTAGTGTGTTTTCTGTCGTAGTGTCGTATCTGCTTGTTGCGTCGAACATGTGGATTCGATTTAATTACATTTAAATGTAACGTAAGTTCATCCTACTTGGCGGATTTTAAATGTATTTTATTTCCAATTCCGTAAATATGTGAAAAAGCAAAAAATATATACATAAAAACAAACTAAAATATTTCTTTGCATACAACATTGATAACTTCTTTTTAAGTTTACATCACGCGTGTCACTTCGCGGCGTCGCGGGTGGGGCCCGCCTAACTTTACCGCCCGGCCGCTTATCGCGCGATAGTTTTATTTTCGCGATTACTCCTAAGATATTAATTTAAATTGTATTGTGGAAAAAGCAAACATAATTTGCATGATATGCTGAAGGTAAATAACGCGTTTTATTTGACAAGGATTAATACTGTGTCCGTATAAATTGCTTTCCAATTACCATATCATATGACACAATTTTTTTAAACATAAAAATAGGTATACTAAGCTACCTATAAAAAATAGACATATGCCATCACGGACGTTTTTTAGTCCCATAAAAAAGAAAGAATTCCTCCATACATTGTTTTGTGATATATATCTAAAAGGGATTAGGCAGCGTTTTCGTTGAAAGCTCCCAGTCGGCTTGATTTTTTCTGACGTCTTCAACAATAATCGTCATATTTCAATTAACTTTCTCAAAACATTGATGAATTATACACATAAACCTTCCTCTTGAATCAGTCCGTCCATTGGTGTCCACCATATGCAAATCCATTCGGTAGTTTTTGAGTTTATCGCGTTTAGGCAGGCAGACGTGACGGAGGACTTTATTTTATATGTAGTGATACATGTATATGTATATACACTTTTTATACCTAGACTCGGAACAAATCGACGTGTTCATGCACACAAATATTTGTCCTGAGCGGAAATCGAACCCGCGACCCTTGGCTCCACAGTTAAATGTGGTTGAGGTCTCTAACCACTCGGCCAATCGGTCAGTCACTTGTAAATTAAACGCCAATTCAATGTCAAGTGAAGAAAAACCTGAATAGTTTTTTTTTACAGATAAAATTCGTGGAAGTGAAAAGCGATTCAGACAGTCCTTCCATGAAACAAATTCAATGGATGCAGTATTTGATAGCTAACGGCGTCGACACGGAGTTTTGCTATATAGGTACAAAAACGCACAAAAAATCCCGCCAAAACAGCTCAGCGGCTGAATGATAATATTTATGGTTTCGTTGGTACCTGAAATTGTATATTGTGTCGGTTAGTCTTCGCATATGAAATATTTGATACGATTTGTACATGTATATTGAAAGCTTTATTTCATTCATTTTATCTTACGATTACAATTTTCAAGAACCCATCGGAATTCAACTAGCATAAAATCGAGCATCTAATATTGTTTTTAAAGTGTGTTACATGATTAGGTCTCTAATATTTTAAAATATGTTGACTGGTTTGGCCATTTGAAATGTATAATTGAAAGTAGATGACAAAAGAAATCACGGATGTGTGACAAATGGATTGTAAAGAGGCGCCTTAGAAATACGTATATCATTATGACAATATCTTAACATATCGAACGCCATGACGGTCGCTGGCGGCTGACATTTAGGTTATTTAATAACGTCTTGACGGTCAGCGGTGATCAAATAGATATTTTTTTTTGTTTGTTTGTTGTTTTTTCTACTGAACGACACGACACTTTTGAATATTATGAACTTGTCGTGGAGATTTTACTAAACACTTGTTAGCCGTCAAGGCGTTAAAGAAGGATTTAATTTTAAGCATCCGAAACTGATCTGCTTGCATGAAACAATAAGCGAGTCTAGTATTTTTTACATTTTATAGAAATATGTTATATTTATTAAGAAAACTAGTCAGTGAAAGAATTTTTTTGATATCTACAAAAATTACGAAGATACAATTTTTCAAAGTAAATCGTGCCATGACATTACTCGATTACATTACTATGAGCTAACGTGGACAATTTGTACGTAGCGGCATCGAGTGACGTCACGAGCGGGTCGTAAAAACACAAACTTTGATTTGTTATATCTCCGGTAATAATCGGTATTCACTATTCACTATCAATTTGTTGTGAAATAGCTTACGATACATAATTCTGTTGAAGAAGACACGCTCATTGATGAAGCAAAAGACCGGACCATGTAGAAATATGTAACTTTTTAAATGCCAAAATCTATATGCTTGCTCGTAAAGAACAAAGTTTAGTATTGACCGACACTATTGATTATTTGTTTAAAAATAAAAAGACTGACTGAAATATCAGAACTAAAATTACGTGAAAACACCTTCAATTTCGATATTGTGATTTCCTATGCCGACCATAGATGGCACTATCTAACTAGTTATTATCCTTCACAACAGATAGCGCTATATACTAAAGTTGTTTTGAATAAACCGTAATTATTCAATTTTTCTGAAAAATATGTATTGCTGAAATAAATATATGTGAATGCAACTGTGTGACATGTAAAAACAACCACATGTATAACTTTTAATATACTAGTATCTCTCAAAAACCATCGCTTACTCGAAAATATTATATTCTAGTACCAATTTTAAAAAAAGACGATCTTTTCAACGACATGTTTCAATTTGGGGCAACTCATAGTCACGTGACAATAACTTGCGTCAATTGCATGGTGCAATGGTCATTGTCATATTTTGTGATCTGAAATAGCATAGAGATAACTAGAGTAAGCAAGTGCCATAAAGCCCTGTATTCAACGGTTGGGCATGGGAGAAAAAAGGAAAGAAAATAACTGTACCCATACTGTACTATTGGCGGTCTCTTTCTGTTGAGGCCCGCATTTCGGATTGGCTTGCCTACTCTATTCTATTATGTCTATAGAAATTAGTGCCTTTAATAAAGTATATTAATAGCAGACACGATAATATGATTTTTACATTTTTTTTTTTTTAATTCAAATTTAATACTGACCAAAAAGAAGGACTACTGAGCTCTTAATTAATTTCAATCTACATAAGTGTAACTACATTACGTATTACTATCAATCCCTATTTGGGATACAGCTGTGAGTTTAGTATGTATTGTTTTAATTAATTCCGCATAGGATATTTCTTTTGAAATGTAAAGTGTAATGTATATTAAAATATGAATTAAATATTTACTTATTTGAACATACAGATATATAAATATTTTTTTCTTAAGTACAATATCTTATTTACATGATGAAAGTCGATAAAGCGAATCGCTTACGTACATATGAAATGTGCCAAATGGACCATATCTATAGCTTCTGCCTCCCCTCTGTGAATATGGTATGAGGTTATATATGTTTTATTTTTTTAATTTTTTGCATTTATGTTGATTCCAAACATGAAGGTCAACAATTTAGTTTTAGTTGGGAATGTATTGAATTTCGTGTTGAAAGTCTGTACTGAGGATGTATGTGAAATAAGAACTTTTGAGCAATAGAGTAGTTGTTTATTTATTTTTTAATTATTTTATATGAGTTTTCTAAATACTATATTATAACAGTGAAATTTTAAAAATAAATCATTATTAACAAAGCTATGAATGTTTGAAATGTTCTGTTAGACAGAGAGGGCAATACCGCACGGCGTACTTACCTGTGACGTCAGGCCATTTGAAATGTTTATTGTTAAATTAAAGTTAAAAAAACAATTAAAATTTTAATAGCTTAAAGTTCCACATTCTTCAACTGAATATAATTTTGTTTAAAATTTATGTTGCTTATTAAGTTTACTTTTATATTTTCTTTGTAAATGTAATATATCTAATATTAGTCAAATACTGTATTCTATATACCAAAATTGCAATGAAGCGCGTCTTGCGATTTTTGTTTTTCATAGAAATCTTATATATACAAATGTAATGAAGCTTTTTACATGTCTCGCTAAAACTCAAAACGGCTGGACCGGTTTTGCTAATTTTGGTTTTGAAATATTCCTGGAAGTCCAAGGAAGGTTTAAAGGGTGAGAAAATGTGAAGAAATTGCAAGGAAAAACAACAACAACCATTTCATTTTCCCATACAAACTGTTCGTACCTGTCAAATAGGAAGCGTTCAGAAATAAATTTCTTTATTCTTTTATCACTGGCTATCTCAGAAACGGCTCATATTATGAAATGTTGTATTTAATAGATAGGTATCATTCCAAAACAGGTTTCGAAATAAGTTTTATGGTTATTAAGCACCAGGGGGCGCTGCAGTAAATGTGTATCTTCGAAACGACTGGACTGATTTTGATACGGTTTTTTTGCATTATATAAGTGTCACCTGCGAATAAAGAATTAAATAAGTTGTGCAGTTATGGGCCACCAGGGGGCGCTACAATAGCTATGTATCTTCAAAACGGGTGGGACTATCTTGACGCGGTTTTTTATGTTACATTGATATCACGTAAGAGCAGATTCTTAGATAAGGATTGCGGATATGAGCCACCAGGGGGCGCTGCAATGAATACATTTCTCTAAAACGGCTGGGAGGATCTTTAGGCGTTTTTTCGCGTTATAAATATATCACCTAAGAGCATGTTGACAGAAATTGAGACAATAAAGCATTTGTGTCGCGGTAACGAAAACGGGAAAGGGAAGAACGGTGATGAGTTAAGACTGAGATAAAAAAGTTATTCTTGATGAGATTGGAAATGAAAACGAAACTACACCAGGGCCAAGAACGGAAACAAAATATTTTGGCTATGGGAACGAAAACGGGTAAGGAAGAACGGGAATGAAAAGACAAAGATAAAAAAAGTGATTCTCATCAAAAACGAATACTACCCGTGCGAAGCCGGGACGGGCCGCTAGTATGTGATATTTATATTTAAAAAATATTTGTGAAATTTTTTTTATGATAATTAACTACTGTGCTATGACGTCATTCGGTTGAATTACTTTGGGCTAACCATGGATGATCATAGAGATACAGCGTTCTGAAAACAAAAATGTTAGCAATAAAATATACCACGTATGCCAAATATACACTTGTTGGTGTTTTGAAATATTCACTCTGAAGTAGAATTTTGTGTGACCCACATATAAAATTTGTACTGAAAAGAAAATAAAGATTCTGAAATTACATTAAAATGTTTGTTTAAAACAATAATAATAATATACAACAAAACAAATGCAATTATACTTAATGACGTATCGTCAGTTTTTTTTTTTTAATAATTTTATTTGCCAATCAAAGTTACAGTTATATACAAAAACAAAACAAAAGAACATACAATAAACTTAATGCAACAGTGAAAGGCTAATGGCACCTAAACTAAGACAGCCTGTATTATAGATACCAGAAATTTAAATTTCAACATTAAAAATTTAAAGGTTTAATCACTGAGTCTGACATTTTGCTATGAGAGGCTCCATCCTGATTATTATGCTATCTAAGAGGCTAACGTGGGTCGTTTCAACGTAGCGTGCACCGAGCAATGTCTTGAGCGGTTCGTAAATACACACTTTGATTTGTTATATCTCCGGTTATAATCGGAATTTTTAAAAATATCAAAAAGTGTGCTAATCAGTTTGTCGTACTCTAAAGTGTGAAATAGTATATGATACATAATTTTGTTGAAGTAGACGCGCTTATTGCATTTGGTAGAAAATGCATGACTCGTTATAAATATTTTATTTGATTAAGACAAGTGCTAAGATTGTTAATATAAGCTGATAGGTATATTATAACTACGTCGTACAGTTTTATTGGTTGAACTATGTTACACTTTCTCATAAATATATATTTCATAATAATATTATATTTGGTTTCAATACCTACTATAAAATGTGAAGTTATAGTTAAATCTCTACGGATAATTTAGGAAGATAGTATCGACAGGATAATTTGCATGATTTGTCCGTGGTACTAACCAGGGTTGTACCTACTTATTTCGTAGAATTGCCACGACATGAGATAAATGGAAGTCTTGAAAAGATAACGCCCACAAATGGAGCCAAATTTCTCGCAGGAATATGGATTTTCAATCTTCAATCTTTCATATTTCAAGAATATAATTTACGACTTTAAAAGTTTAATATATTACAGTACTACGCACGCATCTTTGCCGCGCTGAGTTGCGAATGCTGTGTGCCGGGTCTGAATGCACAGGTACCACCCGCGCCGCACGGGCAGCGAGTAGTAGTAGTGGTCGCACGCGAGCGAGTAGCGGTGAGCTATTCGACCTCTCCTCAATTTTTTGCTACTGCGACGCTTTCTGTAAATAACTTCACAGCGGCAAAGACCTGTGTGTATTATTGTAGGTACTTTTATTGCGTTTTTGAATTTATGGTTTTTGACAATCTCGATGAATACATTAAGGAAACCACATGCAGAGACGACGACTTATTTGGGACATCAGCGGCGGTGCAGGAATAATACAAGATAAATTAACTAAATTGACTTTTATTAGGTACCACTATTATAAAGTTACTTTATTAACACGCTTATATTAGTTCCACCATCTGTATGTTTGCATGTTATCATCTATATAACAATATAAACAAGATAACTCCAATATATAAATGTACTAAATATGAATGTAAAAAGAAAGTGTCACTAGCTCTTATGATACTAAATTATGAGGAGACGGAAAACCTTTTGGACAGCGTTGCTTAAGTAACTAATCACAAAAATAAGAAAAACACTTGCATGTCCATATTATAAATAAAATTCATGCACATGCACACCACCCGCACACATACACACACCCTCACCCCCCACCCAAACACACCCTCCCCTTAAATACAATAAATGCATGCAAAAACTCTGTATATCGCTTCTTTATACTGACATATTGTTTGGTTTGTTATGGTAAAATGTATTTGCCTTTGTATAAACTAATTGTCGTAACTAACTGAGTATACCTAAATAACTAGGGGTGGGCGTCTGGAAACCTATAATACAGGCTCGACCTAGTTTAGGTTCCAGTCTTCCACAATAATTTACATTTTTTTTTGCGATAAACTATTTTGTAACATAACATGTCTTGTAAACATTTGTAGAGGAAATAAATATTATTATTATTATTAATGGAATCTTGGAAAGCGATTTTCACCTACTTCCACTGAAGCTATCGCGCTGAAATTTGGAAGACATATGTAACTTCGATGACAATACACTAAAATTATAAACATGACCTGATGCTATAACTAGGGTTGTCTCCTCATGATGACACTCCTCAACGGTTAATAGCACGAACACGAAATTTTGTATATATGTTGCATTTTGATAGTTAACCATGATTTTTACCATGTATCGATGCTGAAGCCAAGATTGTCTCCTCATGAGGATACTCCTCAACAGTTAATAGCACGGACACGTT
Source organism: Luffia ferchaultella (assembly GCA_949709985.1). Taxonomy (NCBI): domain Eukaryota; kingdom Metazoa; phylum Arthropoda; class Insecta; order Lepidoptera; family Psychidae; genus Luffia; species Luffia ferchaultella. Next base: position 20,075,921 of record OX453255.1, on the reverse strand, counting down.
TTCTTTGTTTATTTGTGTAGTGTATAACAAACATATAAAAAGGTGCAATAATAATAATAAAACGCAATAATAAATGTAATAAAACGCAAATTTTATTTTTATTCGAATATTATTTTACTACTATATATTTAAACAATATTAATATGCCGAAATCGTCCTTCAAAAATAGAATCATTGTCGTCCATGCGGTGGCGCACGGTGGCTGGGCGTACGGAAACTAGGTATCATTGTATGCGTTTGTATCTGTACACAGAATCTGAGTAGACCATGTGACTATATCGGAGTCATAAAGGAAAAATTCGATAATGAACAATATTTTTCTGCATATTTTGTATATAATAAAGTTTTAATATTATTAAATTATAATTAATAAATAGCTTATTCAGTCCAGTCTGTTAATATAAATAAATAAAGATTAAATGAAGGAACAAGCAAGCCGTCACTGACGGCTGATGGTCCTTGTCTCGTTAAAACGATGACTGACCATTTTTTTAATGTTTGAAATAATATTTAATACCCCTACTAAAATTTTAAGTGTAGTAAATGCATTGCACATTATTTATTTTTCGCAAATACACGACGCCCGACTGACCAGCTCCGCCCCCATATTTAGCAGACTAACCATCAGAACTTTTAGTTATATGCAACTAGCGACCCGCCCCGGCTTCGCACGGGTAGCAGAGCATATAAGCCGTTGTGTTTTTTCTGTCGTGTCGTATCAGCTTGTTGCGTCGAACATGTGGATTGGATTTAATTAGATTTAAATGTAACGTCAATTCATGCTACTTGGAGTATTTTTAATGTACCTATTTAATTCCCAATTTTGATAAATATTTGAAAAAATAAAGAATAAATACATAAACACAAAGCACATTATTTCTATGTAGGTATACAACATTGATAACTTCTGCTTAATTTTATATCACGCGAGTCACGTCGATGTAGGGCCCCGGCCGCTTGTCGAGCTACCTATAGTTGTTATTTCTCTATAACTCCGAAGATATTCATTTATGTATGGTGTAAAGGGCAATTATAATGTGCATGAAATTCTGAAGGTAAGTAATGTATTTAATTTGATAAGGATTAATACTGTATCCGTATAAATTGCTTTTTAATCACCTGATCGTATGACACCTTTTTTTTTACATAAAAATGGGCATAGTAAGCTATCCATAAAAGATAGACATATGCCATAGAGGACTTTTCTTTGTTATATCTCAAAGGGATTAGGCAGCGTTTTCGAAGAAAGCTCCCATTCGGCTGAATTTTTTCCGCCGTCTTCAACTAATTCAATTTCAATTCAAATAATTGGCACAAAACATTAAATTATACATATAAACTTTCCTCTTGAATTACTTCATCCATTGGTGGCAACCATATGCCAATCCGTTTGGAAGTTTTTGAGTTTATCGCGTTCAGACAGACAGACGCGGCGGGGGACTTTATTTTATAACTGGCGACCCGCCCCAGCTTCGCACGTGTAGCAGAGCATATAGGTACCTAAGTCGTAATGTTTTTTTATGTCATAGTGTCGTATAAGCTTGTTGCGTCGAATATGTGGATTGGATTTAATTAGATTTAAATGTAATGTAAGTTCAGCCTACTTGGAGTATTTTTAAAGTATTTTATTTCCAATTCTATATATATCTGAAAAAGTAAAGAATAAATACATATAACGTAACCTAAACTAACTACGCGTGTCGCGTCGTCCCGTATGGCCGCCCGGCTGGTCACGCGATGTTTATATTTCGCGATAGCTCCTTAGATATTAATTTAAATTGTATAGTGGAAAGGGCAATCATTATGTGTATAAAATGCTGAAGGTAAATAACGTATTTAATTTGATAAGGATTAATACTGTCTCCGTATAAATTGCTTTCCAATTATCTCATTATATGACACCATTTTTTTAAACAAAATTAAGTATAGTAAGCTATCCATAAAAGATAGACATATGCCATCGCGGACTTTTCTTTAGTCCTATACACAGACAAGTCAACCTTTAGACCACGCTTTAATAAACGTCAGTACGAAAACGAAATCGCCAAAAAGTGGCGGGGTGCGGGGAGAGGTCGGCTAGTTTTCATTGGCTCGTTCAAAATTGACAATTTAATGGCTTCCAACGTGCTTCCAACTGACGGCTCACTAGTGATGTAGTTATGTAGTGTCACTACATAGCCTTGGCGAATGCTACTCCCTGTTAAAGCGTGGTCTAAAGGTTGACTTGTCTGTGGTCCTATATAAGATACACAATTCTTCCATGCATTTTGTTATATCTCAAATGGATTAGGCAGCGTTTTCGATGAAAGATCCCAGCCGGCTTGATTTTTTTCCGACTTCTTCAACAATAATCGTCATATTTCACAACAAATTTGCACAAAACATTAATAAACTATACCTACACGTAAACCTTCCTGTTGAAATACTCTGTCCATTGGTGTCAACAATATGCCAATGCGTTCGGTAGTTTTTGAGTTTATCGCGTTCAGAAAAACAGACAGACAGACGCGGCGGGGGGCTTTATTTTATAATATGTAGTGATTAATGGGGCCCAAAGTCCCCTGTTCTCAGTGACTGACCGCAGTATGTTTGTGTACACAACCATTGTAATGAACTATAAAAAAGCTAGCCTTAGTAAACTCAAACAGTTGTTCAGGCGCTGGCTCTCCATCCATAGACATGTATTTTAAGTGAATAACTTTATCGACACTACCTTTACAATGAAGTTCTAAATGAAAAACAGGGACATGTCAAAGGTGTAAAATAAAACACAACAACATATTTTTACAGATCATACATATTTATTTATTAATTTCATAGTATAGATATCACACTGGCCCGCCCTTACAAAAATAAATGTGTAGTTACAATAGGAGCCGGCGGTGACGACGCGGCGCCCCTTCCACTTCGGTAACGCATTGGCAACGACAAAAAGACCTAACTACATTGGACTCGCGCCTTCGGGTGCCTCCGCGCCGCCTCGCCACACTGACCGTGTCAGATACTAACCATTATACAGGTCGATATACATAAAGTTAATATAGGTTTACAATTACATAAAAATTCGCACAATATTTGACACTCAAAGCGACAAAGATTAGACAAGGTAGCCTTATTGGTCCGAGACACAAGCTAAGCCCCGGCCGCCTGCGCAGCGAGCAGCGGCCAGGTTTACACGTTTCGATAATAGGTATATATAACTAGGTCGGAGTCAGTTCTGGTGCCGGCCACATTTCTACTTCACAACTAACTAACTTTGTATATGGTTATAAAAATCCTACATGGAGGGTCGCGTCCTTCTACCGTCCGTCCGACGCCTCAACACTCCTCATTCCGGCCACACCAACGGCGGCGCTAGTAGCGCTCGTAATGGAGATGTCTACCTACTTTTTTATGAATGAAAATAAAATTGAAAGTTATAAGATATTAAATAGAGTTTTGCCTGAATGAAAACATTATGTTTTCATTCAGGCAAAACTATGTATATATGTCATTAAAGTATTGCTTTGCCCAAATAATTTTGTTGGATCCGGTGGAGTCGCCTGGAGTCAACTATCTTACGAAACGAGTACCTATCGCAGATGCTTCAACAGCACCGTCGCCAAGATATGCGGAGAGTGACGTCATAGACAGAGGCCACGGCTATTTCGCGACAAAATACTTTAAACGTTGTAATTTCACTCTGTTATTTTTATTATTAAATTTATTGTTTTTAATCTATACTGAGTTTAATGTTCTATATTATTATTATGAAACGTGCCACGCCGCTGCTGGTGTAGCCAGAGAACCATTCGTTCGACTTGAGTAGTGCCAACTCTGGTCCGTTGTGAGCCGATTCCGCCTATTTACTCTTCGTGCCTTCCGCGTGATATGTCACATTTACAACTTCAAGTAGTAATCTGTACGACCACAATATGCCGTCACTTAACCAAACACGAGTACGCCGTAAAAAACCAAAGCGCGCTAATTCAATATAGACATATCAAAACGTTAATCTAACTATCCGAAATGTATTTAGTGTTGTGAGATATGTGAGATTTGTGTAAAGTACAGTAAAAAAGCTCCGCAATATGAATACAGAGGTGAGTTGTTGCATTATAAAAATACTATCAGTCGCGATACTTATGTGTAGACGTAAAAATATTTCACAAATTCACGTGTAAGCTCGTGCTGCCGGGTCCCGAGGACGGTCTTACCACACTGATGACTGTTGCAAGAAGACTCAATCAATCGTGCGTCTTGAATTGACATAAAGACAAACAGTCATGCATAGCGACCCTAAACCATTTTCTAGAGGGTTCGAGGTCTGGTAGCACATCCAAGACATAAAACAGAACTACCCGTTTATCTGCGATTAAGTTAGGATTGATTGCGGTCCCTAGGTCGTTACCGATTTTAAGCCTTCTTGCAACTCGCCGTAACCGTGCTAAGATATCGTCTGAAAATATGGTCGATCTTAAATATAAAAAACGATTTACAAAACTCTTATAAAAATATTTAGAAAAATCAGATAAATGCGTTCTCAAAGCGAAAGTAAAAAAATATATAATAAAAAATGTAGCATTTTAATATACTGCAAAACATCTAGCGCACTACGAAAATATCACACGTAAGAATTTCGTTTAGTTCAATTTCGTCCGATCTTCGTTGAAGACCGAGAAGAGAAAGAGCAGTTCTTTATTGGCCGACCTGATGCCGGCACCAGCGGTGCTGAATACTATAATAAATGTCGACAACGACAAGTCGGCGAGTGTTACTGCCTCCCATACGTTTAGCGGTCCACCGATGTGTCGGCCAATGAAGAACCGGTCAAAGCCGCGGCGCTGAGCCCTCGGGCGGGCTGTGAGTCTGAGAGTTGGGCCAATCATTATAAACATTTACTAATAAAATATTAAAGCTTAACATACATAAAGATAAGCATCTCTGCACCTTAGACTTTTAATAGCCATCAAAAATAACTGCAGATTAAAATATTCTTAAAAATAAGTTCTTAAACATTAAACTAATAGAAAACGGTAAACCTACGCGTCGTCACGATTCCAATAGATCGAGCTGATAGGCCGAAACTGAAGTTAATTTAGCGATATAATCTATGGGTGAGCGGTCGAGAAATTGTCGAGCCACCATCTAGATGTGTCATCTATCTCTTTTAAACTTGTGTACTGTCGCATTGGAGTGAATGTATCGGAATAGTATCGTCAACCTGCATCGCGTGATGACCTCGACAATTTCCCTACAACAGCAAATCTATAGATTTATTTCGTTGGTTTATATTGGATCTCGTCACCGTAGCTGATGAGATATACAAAAGTTGGATTGTTTTAACGCGTTACGGCGATTTTCGATCCGCTGGTATTTTAACATCGTCGGAAGGAAGATGGCCGCGATGCGTGATGCAAGGTTCTGATCAAAAGGGCAACACAGATTACAATGGAAGCGCGTGGCGCGAAATTAGTCATTTTGGTAAAATGATGCGTTCGTTTATAAAATAATTATGTTCATTGGCGGTGGTTTTCTTGGTCCAGTCCTCGATAAACAATTCAGCTCGACTCCTTTTCCTTCTCCTTGGAATCTGAAAATTTAAAGTAACATTAAAATCACATTTTATATTTTAGTAGGTAGGTACATATCTGCAGTAATATAGTGAGATGCAGCGTATAGTACTAAACTAATCGCAAGATTGAGAGTGTATGTCTATTGAACGAAAGCGGCTCGACTCTGTAAGTGTAAGGACATGCGTAGGGATTGCGTCTTTCGACAGTAATAACTCGGCTACGGATTCTCATGTAAAAATTAAGTGAATGCTGCCACGAGACGATCCTAGCTGCCATACCGTCATGACCGTTTTATACATATAACATTATTTGAGTTATAGGTACGAGCGATTCGAGTATACTTGTTGCTTCTATCAACGAGCACGCGGCCAGAGTTCGTGATCTATGCTTTAATCAGGGATGTACTTATAAGTTAGGTACTACGTCGGGACCACAAAGATGAAAGTAAGAAATATACGCCACAGAGCAAATATATTCGCCATTTGATATTTTGACATATTCACTGTGAAATATAATTTAGTGTGACGCACATGTGCAATTTTGGAACAGTAAATAAAGATTCTGAAATTACAGTTGATGTTTAATTTTAACGAAATAATAGTAATAACGTTTATTTACCAAAAAATATTGTTCATATTATTGAAGTACGATAACTCCACCACTAGGCCTAGCCTGTATCGGTGGAGTCAAATGCACAAAACAAACAACGATGATGACGTATGGTCTGTCTAAGACACCCTATCTTTATGATTCTGCTATCTAAGATTTTAGTATATCAAAAGCATAAAATCTAAAATCAGTACCTAATAATCTATATCGGCAAACACATAGATAATTTAAATTGCTAAATACAACATGCATATAGGAATATCTGCAAAATATTACTCAATCAGATCAGCATTCCTAAATATATGTATATAACAAACACTTGCTATATTACTGATTACCTAACATGCTTGAGTATATAATTTGCGTTAAGCTCTGTATTCGTAAAAAAATAAAAATATTGGTTGTGATGGGTGTTTAAATATGAAATATAAATTATAAGCAAAAAATATACCTAATAATACAGACCAATACAGTAGGTAAGTAAAATACAAAATAAATTTGTTTTAATTATGTTTATACGTAATGGATTTATATATAATTAGTACCCACCTAATAGTTTTCTCACTGTAATTTTGAAGAATAACCGTGGAATGGAGAAGAAAGTAATAAAAGAAGTGGAGAGAAGGCGCGAGGGACCGAAAAACATACAGGGATAAGGTTTTAATGACCAGCCAAATTTTAATATAATGATCTTTGGTAGAAAACCGACGGCCGTCTCGTTTTCTTTTAGTATCGTTCTATAGAAAAATATTGACAAATGACTACACAAGCCTTTCCCGAAAAAACCAATAACTCTAGTCACCATTCATGGTCGCCGCCCCATTCCGTTTCAAGGCCTAATAGCATTAAGAAGGCGATCAAACGTTATAAAATAACACTGTAGATAAAACTAATTTATTATGAAAATGTAACCCATATTTTTTATTTACGTAATGAGGTCTATTGGTGATACCTAACATCTAGAAAAATTTTGGCCGGTTACTAAAATCTCACATGTATAGTAAGTATAGTAATTTCAATTATGATGATGATAATTTTTTGACAGAATATACTTTAATTTCAAATCGTACAATTTTGCCGCAATGCGATCGACACTACATTTGCAAACAGGCACGTCGCGTCGCAGAGAAAAAATATTTCAATTGTGTTACGTAATATACCTATTATTTCCGCGCCCGTAAACTTGAATGAATATCGAATTTGTAAAATACTTATTTCCCGCTAAAATCGCTCAAAACCTGTGTGACGTTCTTAATTTATAATTTGATTGATCAATTACTAGCCGTTCTGCTGCAAATCATTATTAACAAATGTGTGTGTAAGCATATTATATGTAAGTGCTACATGTAATAGTGCTATAGATTAAAGTGCACAATTTGAAAAAGTTGTTGAAAGCGAAGTTACAAAAAAAATCCCACATAGGCAATTGTAAAATTTAATTATTTATGAAATAGGTAACGTCATATCCCTTATTTATTGACAAAATTATGGCGTCTATACCATTCCGCGCCAAAGTTCTTGTTCTGGAGTATTTGATGTGGTCTAAAATACCCTCTCTTTTCTGTTACAAAATGATTGATAGATCATAAAATAAAGCTAAATATAGCTATACTTATTACACGGGTGCAAGTTGCATATTGTTCATTTTTGTGTACCGGTACTATGCTAATTTTTTAAGTTCTGTGGTAGCCACGAGTAGTATATAAAAGAGATGAGCCCTCTAGACTAGATTATATCTTTCTAAACTTTTTATTATATCTACTTAAGGCAGATTTACATTGATACAGTAACTGGCGCAAGTGACAATGGCAGTCTAACATGTTTCATGCCATATAAATGTAAATACGCCTTCAGTTTTCACTCGCTTTCATAGCCCTTACTCGCTTAGGTATAAATGCATAACAAGCTTCGCGCTACACATGCCAGCAGACTTACAATATGTCTGACTGACCTTCGTCGCTATTACCGTTAGTGAGGGGCTCCTCCTTCTCGCCGCTCTCCTTCTTCTCGTCGTCCTTCTCCTTCTCTTTCTTCTCTTCTGCGTGCTTCTTGTCTTTGTCCTTTCCCGCTTTTCCTTTAGCCGGTGTCGCCGGTTTCGGCTTAGGCTCCAAAGACGGGTCCAGCACTAGTTTCCCGATGTTTTTACGGTCGTGCATCTTTTGCATGGCTTCGGCTACCTATCGAGATAAAATTGCATGTCAATAACTTACAGGAATAGAACATGGAGACATAGAGGGAGACTGCGTAAGTTCGGTTGTGAGAACGCGAATATTCACAAAACTATCAGCGCGTCGGTGAGGGGTACAAGGAAGCGAACAAAGAAATAACTTCTAAACGTAAAATGTTTGATACAATCGTACTTAGGAAGTGTACTTATTATTGAAACACTAGACACCATAAATAGGCAGCAATTTTAAGTAGCGTTCCTGCACTAGCTCGGCCATAAAGTATTAAATTTTTAAAAGGTACAATTTTCATACAAAATGGATTGAACCAGAAGAACCAGAACGATACGCATTGTTATATTGATTTTAAGATCATAGTATCTAAATTATTTGGTATAGTTGTAGTTAAATACATAAAAAATATTTTATTTAGTTAAATTTTTTTTTTATGTTTCTCTTGTATACAGGATGTTCGGATGAACGTAATCGAAACTCATAGAGCTTACCGGACTTAACAAAAAGTTAAAATAAAATAAAAAAAAAACAAAATAAATGATTAAAAAAATTAAAGGAATTAAACTTTTATTAAAATATTTTTCTCGGTGATTGTTAGTTTGTGCCATCTATTTATTTGAAACTTTTGTGTACTTCAGTAAGCTCTACACGCTTTTAAGTTTAGATTGCGTTCAGCTGAACACGTGGTATATTCAGCTGAACGTAGTTCAAATTTAAACATGTTTTTCTCGGTATCCGTTAGGTTGTGCTATCTGCTCACTTGAAACTTTTTGTTTAGTTTGGTAAGTTCTACATGCTCTATATGTTTGGACTACGTTTAACATGCGGTATGATAAAATGTATCCTGTTTACTTTGTAATTTAGTTTTTTTTTTGTCGTTTAACCTGTAAAGAGACGAAATCATTACATACATCTTCAAGAGCCCAAGTAGAATCCACAAGCGGCTTGACTTTCCCCTCCCGCCACAAAGCGAATACGCGTTCAACGGCGCGTCGCACAAAATCAGTGCGCCCTTGCTGGAACAGCAGATGACGAAGGTTGAGGCCCGCCAAACTCTTGTTCTCATCGAACAGCTTGATCGGGGACACCTTGTCTACTTGCCACCACTGTGAACAAAAAAATTTAACAACATTTAAAGTGCTGTTTACCACCTGACTGACGTCACGACAGAATGAACGGGGTCATAAAGCTGAAATTGTCTTAATCTATGTATAAATAAATACGTGAAGGAAAAGCTTTAGACCCCTTTTTAAGCATACTGCGCGCATGGAAGAATGTGAGATTAGGCATAGTTACAGTGTGTGTGGAATAGGAGTGCAGAAAGCTAAAATCTATATGCAGGGTGAGTTTATGAGATGGGACTGTATGGCCGAATCCTAAATTATGAGAAATAGCGAAAAGTGTTTAAAGGGGCCATGAGATCGATTTTCAAAATAAGTCCAAAAGAAACCACTTTTGAATTCTTTTTTTATTGAATTCCAGACAATTTTTCAAAATATTGTTCGATAATAGTTTTTCTACACATTATTCTGTATTCGTGATATTTTTTGATTTCCTTATACGTATAGTGTTTTTACTGGACTTAGAACTTGCCGTCGAAACATTTCAGGTTTTGTATTTTTCAGAGTTAACCACGTCCTAACTCCTAACCTAAGAGATAAAGTAGAAAGCATGATATAATAGAGAGTGCGCTGTCCGTTTTAAGTATAGAACCAGCCAAATAGGATTCTGCGGAGGTGAGATAGCGTGCAGAGATTACTTCTCGCAAAAGTATGAACATGTTCTTATAAATATGAACTGTCGCAGTGCGGCCCGGCTGCCGTCATTTTGCCCGAGTCCGCAAGTTATACCTACATGCAAAATTATACTTCTATACCATTGAAATAGGAATAATGTGAGATTGACACTAGAAGACACACACGCTTGCGCTGCTTACCGGAACTTTTGGCGACAGCGCTTGTTAAAGTTCGGTGCAATATAAATTTTAATAAGGAAAAATGATTGAAAACTATTCCGATCATCCTGACGCTCTCGCTATCCCATTTATTTTCTTGGTATCAACTAGGCGCCAATATTTCGCTAAGTACTCGAGCGATTCAACAATCGTGAAATATTATACTACCATATTTGCCAAACCCTTTTAATGGATATATGGTAATAAGAAAGGGCTGGACGCGTGAACGCCCATACAAACGCTCTAATCTGTTTAAAATTATTTGAGTTAGAACTAGGTTTGTATAGAGCTAAAACTTCGAAATTTCTTTTAACATTCCAGTTACAGAGACTTAATAAATTTATATAACTAATACGAAATTTCTATTGCTAACTAGGATGTTTACGGAAATTTCAAAGTTTTGGCTTTAGACAAACGTAGTTCTAGGCGGAGGACCGTGTGTGGTGGCGAGCCTTGGGAGAGGCCTATATCCTGCAGTGGAGAGACAGGGGCTGATGATGATGATGATGAAACCTAGTTCTAACTCAAATGAGACTATACTTCAAAACAAACCACGATTTAAATGCGTATTAAAGTCGTAATCGTTTAAAAGCGTTTGTATGGGCGTTCACGTGTCCAGCCCGTTCTTAAGACTCTCCTAAACTCCGTTAAAATGCATTCACTATAGTTCTCTTTTAAATTATATGCCGTTTCAATATTCCGAGACAAGTAGTGAGAGCGTGTACAAGTAATCGAACCTAACCTAGTTTATCTATGAGTAATTTTAAAAAAGAATAAATATAACACTGACAAAATTATCTCGAAATATCTGTTTCACCTCTCCAACTCAAGAAGATCGCTTTTGATGCTCAAAAACAATGAGGAAAACTGTTTTTCTCTCTAGACAGACAACAGTTCCAAACAACAACGTTACTTTCAATCTACGAAATTCTAGTAAAGAGCGGATATGCAAATTTAATTAAAGTCTTACAATATAATAGAGGTGAAACGTTTTATATTCATTGGAGAGCAAATTTATTTGCATCGATTTTTTAACTCACTCATTACACTTAGAATCTTTCGCTTGCAGTGAATTAAAAAAAAACTTCTAGCAGCCAAAATGGATTCTGCTCTCTTACAGAACTAAAAGCTATCAAGCCTTAAAAAGAGACAAAAGAAAAAAAAGTGTATCTCACAGCGCGAGCGGCACTGAAGAAGCTCTTCGTTTCTCCGGTCACGATGTTAGATGAACCTGAAAATTTTAATAACCAATTAATTTGTATACAAATTAATATCGCTTTACTTTGGACAAATTTGCTAATGTTTCCAAATTGCCCGGTTTCGATGTAACTATTGCTCAATAAGGGAGCGTCATTAACCTACGTGGTTTCGTCAAGGGTTAGGTAAAACTTACTATACTATAGAAGGGCTTATTTGGTATCTGAAAATGAGACGCTTGCGAAAAACTTTCATTTCTTTTATTTTTCCATCGTTTCTTGTTAAGATGTATATTAGCGACCTATCTAATAACTTAATTTTCACAAAAATGGCCTGCAGTTTGCGGAAGTCAAAGCAAAAGGTACGTTATAAGGCTTCATGGTGTTATGTACCACAATGTAGTTTTTGGACGCTCTCTAAGGTAAGGTAGATACTCTAGTATCCAATAATGGAAGACGTAAGTATGATATTTGATCAAAATTCAGATTAAAAGAAATTTGAATCGAATACGAAAACAAATGATTTTTTGTTACGAAGATAAGAGGAAGCTCTCGAACCACTAAAAAGAGAAAATAAGAGTTTATTAGGATTTCCAATTCTTTTCATTTATTATTTATGAAAAGACCCAGTTCCTTAAAGGGAGTTATATTTTTATTAATTAATTATATTGTTGTAATTTTTTATTGATTTTCTTTATTTAAGTATGATTTATAAGACGATCACACCATCACAAATTTTTATCGAAAGTAGGTACCTAATTAGGTACGTCGTCGTATTAATTTCACTATCATGAACTACACAAGTAAAACGGTCAAAGGAGTGTTTATATGTGTCTATCGAGCTCTCTATATACGAAACTAGATTTAGTATCCCATGGGCACCTAGGATCAAAAACACGATAGCCGATGTCACTCCCCGTTCCTTCACCTGTATCATGTTAAAAACAAACATACTTTTATATTCATTATATTAGTTAGCATAGATACGAACCATAGAGTATGTAACGGCCCATTGGCTTGAGTAGAGAGTAACCACGGTTGCACTCTTCACCACAAAGGCAGTCCAGCACGATGTCCACACCGTCGGGGCTGATCCTGCACACCAAATCATCCGGTCGTAATTGGTAATTTATAAATCATCCAGTGTTCTTTAAAAAGTCATCGTTTCGTAACAATAGGGTAGTTGCTTATTTTTTTTTAATTATCTCATGAAAGTGTTTTCTCAATATATAATAATAATGAAATGTTTTTTAAAATATAAATAACAAAGTTATGAATGTCTAAAATGTTCTATTTGACAGAGAGAGAGCAATACCGCCCAGTTCTCGGGCCCAGTGTAACGTCAGGCACTACCTTCTATCCTGATATTATTATTATTTTTTTCTAAGAAAAAGACAGAAATAAATTTTTAATTGCTATAAGTTCCATACGCTTTAAACTACAAACAATATAATTAAACTTGATCTCGATTTTTAAATTTTTTTGATGAATACATTTTTTTTCGATATTAGTCAATTAACCTATTGGATTGAATTGTTTTGAAGACCAAAAGTAGTAGGTAACAAATAACTTAAAGAAAGTTCCATATTGTTTGATCCATACTTATTCAATAAAATTTAAATAAACTACATTTCTAATGTTTCTCATGTATGAATATGTAATGTGGATTGTCAAAATAGTCCGTGATCCCGATCTATCTTGTAAACCCCTCATTCTTTTTCCAAACGAAATATTGTTCATATACTGTACTCATATTATTAAACAATACTTTAGGGTTGGTTCCCTAAATTCGGTACAAGCTATTTATTAACTGATTGATTGAAAAAATTAATAATTGAAAATTGTTCAATTAATTTTAACAAATAAAAGCAGAAATATGTGTAATTATTTTTATAAATAATAAAATAATCGGATTAAAAAATTTATAAAAAAAAAGTTGATCAGTTCTGGAAAAATCAAAGTTTGTCTCTCATTAAGAACAATAATAATAATAATTACTATTAATGCTTTTATTGATGTCGGAATATTCCTTAGAAATTACACGTTTTGGAGTATGCAACAACTTTTGTTACATTTTACAATTTTAATTAAAAATATCCTGAACCGAATTTAGGGTGCCAACCCTCCTTAGTTATAAGTTTATTAATATATTTTATAGTATATGAACAATATTTCACTTAAGAAAAGAATGAGGTGGAACTCTTTGTTGTAAACCCTTACAGGATCTAGAACTAAAAAAAACATTTATACGAGGCACAGCTCAAGAATGTTCAAGTAAAAAGGTGTAACCTAATCTTTAAAAAATAAGAACATATTTTGAATAACTGCTGCAGTCATTAGCCCAAGATGGTTGCCTTGCGAAGCGATTGGCTCGCTTCCGATGTTTTATTTATTTACATTGAACTTGCGGCCGCTGTTTACGTTTTAAAGAGCTCATCCGATATAAAAATATCCCGACAGCCGCACACGATGTGACGCTGCCTGCTCTTCTAGTAGATACTATGGTTCAACACTCCAACCGTTAAAGAATCTTGATTTATTATTAATACTCTTTTATTAATTTTATTAAAGCTGATTGGAATTTATTTATAATAGCGACCCGCCCCGTCTTCGCACGGGTAGCAAAGCGTAGGTATATTCTTACATTTTTTGTTCTGTTGTAGTGTCATACCAGACTACACAGTTGCACCGATACCCTATTTTCCAGGATAAAAAATAGCCTATGTTATTACTCTTCAGCTTATAAAATATAACTAATACATAAAATTATAGCGGTCCCAGTACAACTGTGTAGTCCGCGCGAGCGGAGCCACGGGCGAAAAGCAAGGTTTGAAAATAAAATATAACCCACGTCACTCGTTGATTATGTAGCTTTTTATAGGTGAAAGAATTTTTTAATCAGTTAAGTAGTTTTTGAGTTTATCCGTAACAAACAAACAAAAAAAAAAATCAAATCTTTTCCCGTTATAATATTAGCATAGATAATACATATTTGCGTTCGTTTTCAAATCCGTGAATGTCTAAATTCTTTACATTCGGAACAGTATGTATGTAACAGATGAAAAACGGTTGAATAACAATACGTAAATTAGCGAAAACTTCGGACTACCCACCTAGAACCTACGGCAATTTAACTGTAAGTCCCAAAATCTTCATACAAAACAGTACAAAACGTCCAATCAACGCAACGGTCCCCAATGTATATTTAATTTCAGCCTCACCACTCCAATTACAGACACAAAGCGACTTAATTCGTCGGAGACAAAGACGTTATCAATTAAAGCCACGAGGCTTGGGCTGGTTGAAAACTGCGGTCATAATAGGTATGTATATATCTATATTAATAAAATTGTAGTGTCTGTCTGTTCCGGCTAATCTCCGAAACGACTGAACCGATTTCAATGAAACTTTGCAGACGTGCAGAGGGCATTATCGGGGGTGACAGAATACTTTTTATCTGTCTGTCCGTCTGTTTGTCTGTTCGAGCTGATTTCCGAAACGACTGAACCGATTTCAATAAAATTTGGCAGACATGCAGAGGGCATTATCGGGGGTGACATAGGATGCATTTTTTCTATCTGTCTGTCCGTCTGTCGGTCTGTTCGGCTAATTTCCGAAACGGCTAAACCGATTTCAATGAAACGTCACAGATATGACAAAAAGATTATCAGGAGTAACATTCGACATTTTTTATCTGTCTGTCCGTCTGTCCGTCTGTTCGAGCTAATCTCTGAAACAGCTGAACCGATATCAATGAAACTTCTCAGATATGATAACAAGATTATCAGGAGTGACATAAAACCCTTTTTGTTTATCTGTCTGTCTGTCCGTCTGTTTCTTCGAACTGATTTCCGAAAGGGCTTGACTTATTTCAATGAAACTTCACAGATGTGATTAGAAGATTATCAGGAATGACATACAATACTTTTTGTTTGTCTGTCTGTTCGTTCGTCTGTTTGTTCGAACTGATCTCCGAAAGTGATGAACTGATTTCAATGAAAGTGCACAAATATAAAAGAATATTGTCAGGAGTGACATACAATACCTTTTGTTTGTCTGTCTGGCCGTCTCTCTGTCTGTTCAAGCTAAACTCTAAAACATTTAAATCAATTTTAATGAACATTTGTCGTTCTAGGGATATTGTAAGTTGAAAGTTACTCAAACTTATTTTAAAACTTATGCAATTCGAAATCGATAGCTTACTTCATATAATTATTTATTAATATATTAGGTCTTAGCCTATGATGTTGCCGTTTTGTATGAAATAATTTAAAGTATTTTTTTTTTCAAACATCTTTATTTATGTTATCCAAAGTAATCACCCGCGCAATTGGTGCATCTTTGCCAACGCAGTGGCCGTGTATTGATGCCCTTCTTGTAAAAATCAACTGGACGGGAGGCAACAAACTCTTCAAAGGTATTTTGTACTGTCTCTCGGGAATTTAAGTTTTTCTCGTTAAAAAGTTGACCAATTTTGAAAAAAAGCAATAGTCGGCAGGTGCAAGGTCTGGTGAGTATGGCGGATGAGGGAGAACTTCCAACCCTAACTCTAGCAGCTTGGAGACTGTTTGTTGTGCAGTATGGGGTCGCGCGTTGTCGTGAAGGAGCAGCGGGGACGACCGATTGACCAAAGCTGGTCGCAGACGTGCGGGCTTCTCAATCATTGTATTCATTTCTTCACAGTACACATCTGCAGTAATGCTCATGCCATTTTGTAAAAAGCTGTGATGAATCACACCGGCACTAGACCACCAAACAGTGACCATTTCAAGGGTTATTTTTCGTAACACATTGCTTTGGTGCTGAACCAGGATCTAACCAACTTGCTGAGCGCTTTCAATTGTTAAACAGAATCCATTTTTCATCACAGGTAACAGTCCGGTTCAAAATTCCTTCATTTCTGTGCCTGTTGAGCAACGTGAGGCAGGCCTCAACGCGTACGTTGCGCTGGCGATCGTTAAGTTCGTGGGGTACCTATTTATCAAGCTTATAACTTTGCCAATTTGTCGCAAATGGTCCAATATTGTTTTGATGCTAACATCAAAAGCTGCTGTTACTTCAGCTGTAGTTTGAGTATCATCAGCTTCCACAATCGCCTTCAATTCATCATTGTTGACCAAAGTGTCCGGACGACCACGAGGTTCATTATTCAAGTCATAATTTTCAGAACGGAAGCGGGCAAATCAATAATGGGTTGTCCGTTCGTTTGTTAAGTTCTCTCCGTAAACATTGTTGATGTTACGTACCGTATGTGTCGCATTAGTGCCACGAGGAAACTCATTTTCCATAATTACACGAATTTTTAAAGTGTCCATTATGACGAAAAATGTTCAAATGTAATGAAAACACAACGCTAATCAATAAACAAAAGACTGACTTTGTAAAAAGAATGTCATGTTTTTAAAATAAAATTAATTTGAATTTAGAATACACAGCCAATCAAAAATTATTTTTTTTGTTCTAAATGGCCAGTACTGAAGAACGGCAACTTCATAGGTTAAGACCTAATATAACCAATGTTTACCAGAAAATATTTTGAAAAAAAAAATATGTAAGTACCTACTGATTTATATAGATAGCAGTAGGTATATAGCGATAGCAAGAGAACTTGGCTACACAATAGAGATCAATAAAAAAGACTGTATTTAGGGTGTCGTTTTCTCATAGAACTGTAGTTGCAGAGTTATCTAACTCACTGCCTCCCTAGTAAGTCAGTTGGCTACTACGCATGCGTCAACTTAAACACACTCATACCATAGTAAGTCTACCGCCCGCTATTACCGCAGCGAAATCACGCGAAGTAGTGCGAAGTTCCACTCAGACGCACACGGCCGTCATTGCATTATTGCTCCGTTCAGTGAGTGGGAGTAGTTTTTATTACTCTTGTGACTAGATTTCTCAACATTTATAATAATAATAATACTTGGGACATCCCACACAGCGCCATTTAGTCCCAAAGTAAGCAAGTATATGCCTGAAGGCATGGGGTACTTACGAGACAACTGCTAGACATACAGGTGGCGCACGAAAACCTTTTACCTACGTCGAAAATGTTCGGATTCTTCGGGAATGATCATCAAATTGCACATTATATATATTTATAGAGCTAAATTTTGTTCAAATTTCATTTATCAATGTCAAATTTTGGTAAATTTTGTTTGCGTTAATGTTTGTAAGTGTTGTAATTGTTGTGTGTTGTATTTGTTCAATAATACTGTGACCATAGACATACTGTGACATAAGTTTTGATTTTTCGTTAATAATTAGTATATTGTTTTTAATATTGTTTCAATAACAATTTTATAATTAATTCCGAATATCCCGATGTAAAAGATTTTCGTACATGACCTGTAGGTGTTTAAATATTGTTTAGGTATAATATAGTGTACGTATATAGATACTTTTATATAACTATTTTATTATTTCATTGATAAGACTCAGCTGTTGAAATTCAATGAAAAGCTGAAGCTGCTATATTAGTAGCTATTTATGACTATACGAAGCTATTTTCGTGTTTGATAACGTTCATCGGTATTGTAAACAAGGGCCCCCAGAAGCTTTGCGTGTCCAATAACCGTGGATTAAGTGCCCTCATAGACTGGCTATTTCTGAAATTTTCTACGAAGTAATAATGGTTTTTTTATTAAAGAAAATCTCACAGTATCAACGACGTTTTTATTTATATTTATCACAATGTTATTTGCAGATTGATTAGTGTTTTGTATTATAAAGAATTACCAAGCGAATTTTTTTCATCAAAGATCTGTGTAAAAAATATGTGATTATTTTATTAAATATTATTCGGTACAGGGAGACTACGTCATAGGTTAAATAAGTTTTGAATTAAGAACTCATCTTGGCCACATTGATTGAACACATAAACGTAGATCGCAAGTCAAGATAAATCACACGATAGGTGGGCAAGACAGAGAAATTCTTTTCTATTTTTAATCATATTTTAGAAAACGTAGATTTGACCTGAATATAAAAACGACTTAAAGTTGACAAACCTAGTAAACGCATTCGCGTGCTGTGGGCAAAATTTTTGGTAAAGCCAACTTGCCAATTCAAAACCAGTGAGAGGACAGGACAGCAATAGATGATATTTCGAATATACGAGCACGCTGGAAATTCAAATACTCTGACTGCCACTTTATTTTTGTAAAATCTAAGGCATGCACCTTGGAGAGCACGTTAAGCCATCGGTCCCGGCTGCTGTCAATAGATGGCGGTCGTTACAATCCACCAACCCGCACTGGAGCAGTTTTTGCGTGAAGAAGTGACAAACATTTATCTTCACAAACTTTAGTGTTTAAAATATTAGTAAGATAGTAAAATTCTAAGTTTAGCGATACTTCAATCAAAATATTTTCTTCCTTTAATGTCAAAAATCGGGTAGTAACCAAAATATAGTTCTATTAACTTTGGCAACTTTATTGATAGATTTTACAAGGTGTAGTGAAGATCCTATTTAGTATTGATTTACTAACCGCGAAACGCACCCGGTAAAATAATTAAAACTTTTAAAAATATTTTTATTTTACTTTAAAACATATTTTTTTATTACTTTATTTGGGTGTAGAAGCTGATACTTAGTAACCTACATCAAAACTGTCAGGAGGTTTAAAACACACCTGGTATGTATGTATGCTGCTGAAAGGAGGCCAAACTTATAGAGCGTGTAGCTTACCGACAATGTGAACAAAAAGTAACAAAAAATATGTGATTAAAAAAAATACAATTAAAATAAAATTTCCTCGGTAACCGTTAGTTTGCGCCATCTGTTCACTTGAAACTTTTTATTTAGCGTGGTAAGCTCTAAACGTTCTATATGATTGGACTACGATCAAGCTCCAAACCCCCTCTTACCCTGAAGGAGGCCTAAGGCCCTGCCGTATGGTATAATGGGTTGATGTGATGGACTGGAAGGCATGCACAGATTTTTGGCTTTCAGGGGCGGCACGCGCATTGCACGATACGTGTAAATTATATGAAATATGTCGTTACGACATATCTAATATACCAGCCTAAGTGACGTTGCATATCTTTGACTGACCGATTAGCCGAGTGGTTGGAGACCTGAACTGTAGAACCAAAGGTCGCGGGTTTGATTCCCGCCCGAAACAAATCTTTGTGTGCTTGAACATGTCTATTCGTGTCTATTTGTTCCGTGTCTGGGTGTAAAATATTTATACAGTATGTCAAGAATATTTAAGTATGTACATCAGTTGTCTAGTAACCCATAACACACACATAATACTTGCTTACTTTAGGACTAGATGGAGCTACGTGGGATATCCCATGTATCATTATTATTATCCTTTTGTCAGTTTTTTGCAGATAACTAAGTGCCGGATTCTAAAACTGAATCAATTAAAAAAACTTTCATGTTCCAAGATAAAACAAAATTATTTTCAAAATCAATAAAAAATTAATTTTCCATCCGAATGATTGGGGAAAAAGCCCTCAAATGTGTATTCTCTTATTGAACTTTTATGTGTAATAATTAGATAGAAACACATAGTCTTAAAAATTGAGACTATATTGAAATTTCTTAATAAAAGGTGAAATAAAAGAAATATTTCAGCGCAGCGTTGCGTTAAATCGGCTCTACAATCTGAAGATAATGCCGGGGTTCGTTACCGTGTATCCAAATTAATCTCTTAATTCGAACCGCGCAAGCTCAAGGCGTGCTCTCGTTGTTCCGGACAATGTTCAGTACATAATTTCGCTTCGAACTGTTTTTGTTGGCGACATAACGTACTCGTAAACGTGTGGAGGACTTGCTGTGCGTTTTACTGAATGCATACAGAACCTCGCAGTCATATCAGTATCTATATTGAAATTACCATATTTTAGCTAAGTACCTACGCGTCGAAGAGGATACTCTAGTGTTTATAATTAATGTTTACTTACTGCCTTGGATAAGTAGAAATATCAAGATGGGTCTTATACTTACCCTCGAAATGATCTAAAACTGGCCGTAAGGTAGGTATTTCATTTTCGTTTTCTTTCGCTCCAAGCAAGAACTACATAAGAGCGAAAAAGAAAGTCGTTACGTCCTTTTTTGTAGTTCCGGCGATATCTCGATCTTTCTCATATCTCAGGCCACTTCATGTGAAGTACATAACATCTCGATACTCTCAATATACGAAAATGGTATACTCACTTCCTGACTTCGCTGGTGTAGTCGCTGCCACGTTCGAGTAAATGATCGATATTATTGTTGTTGGCCTTCAGCGCTTCGTGTTTGGTCTTGGAGCACACGCCAAACACAGTGACGTCAGACACCGTCTTGGCCAGTTGGGCCACCGCTTGGCCCTGTGACGTCACAAAGAAATCATCATTCTTGGTTCGAAATTGAATGTACATGATAAAATGCCGAAAGACGATTCAAGAAAAGCTCTAAGTCCGAAGGCGTTATTTTCCAACAAGCTGATCCATGGCTAATTTGAGGCAAAAGATATTTCGTACGTAGGATTGGGTAGGATATATCTGAACTATAATAAAAAAAGTTTGTTAAAAAATAGGGGTCGTGATAGCCGAGTGATGGCGAGCCCACTTCTTTTTAGCAGTAGGTGGTTCGAATCCCAGAAATCGGCATGTACTAATGAGTTTTTTTTTGGCTTTACATAACCATCACTGACTCCGTGCCTCAGACAGCACGTTAAGCCGTCGGTCCCGGTTGCCCTTATCTGATGGCAGTCGTTAACATCAACCAACCCGCAACCGGAGCAGCGTGTTGGATTAAGCTCCAAGCACCCTCAACCCGAGAGGGACCTAAGCTTCTGCAGTTGGAAAATAAAATGGGAAAACACATACACTTTTTCTAGTAGTCTGCAAGGAACCTTTATGCTTCGTTTCTCCATGTCTATGGTCTATTTGTATTTTACTCGCAGGCTATCAGTGCTACTAATCAATAAACCAATGATTAGTAAAACCATTTTGAATTCCGATTCATCTCTATAATTACTCCTGCTTCGAGAACACCAAATACCTAATATTTACTGACAAGTTTTCATAAAAAAATAAATATAGAAACAACGATAATTCGTTACTGTACGATTAACTATATGAATATTGGTATACCACAACAGCCAAATATGCTTCACTACAGGGGCTTAGGCCTCCCCTCGGGATGAGGGTTCCTGTAGCTTAATCCACCACGCTGCTCCAGTGCGGGTTGTTGGATTTTAACGACTGCCATTTTAATGATGGCAACCGGGTCCGACGCGATGGCTTAACGTGCGTTCTGTACTTACTCAAGTTAGAGAAAACGCATTGGTTTATGCCCTAGGATTCGAACCACGACCTTCTAAAGCAGAAGCGGCTCGGCACCACTAAACCTAGGGTAGTATAAATTTACCCCACATCGACTGCCACTCGACTGTCCCGACATTGTCTATACACATATATAACATAAGTAATTAGTGTAAAAGAAATAAAATACCAACCACACCACCCCCAGCAGAATGGACTAACAGATTCTTCCCGGGAGACAGATTGGCCATCTCGAAGAGCAGAAGGTATGCAACCAAGTAGTTGGTGGTGACGGCAACTGCGTCCAACGGAGTCATCCCCGAAGGCAGCGCGTACACATATTGAGCTGGAACCGACACGAGCTCAGCCCATGCCTTATACTCGGGGAGCGCGACGACTGCATCACCGACCTGTGTACGCACACCGTACGAAATTAATCTATTGAATGTTCATGCACATTCAATCAATGAGGGAGGTTACATCGTTTTCGACGTTTTCGATTTAAATTCGCTAATAAATATATATCCTTGGGGTCCTAACAGAGTACTTATTCTACTTAGTTTGCGCCATCTGCTCATTTGGACGTGGGCCATACTGAAACTTTCTGGATTCCTATAAATAAGACCTGATATTTTACTTATGAAACATTTATTGTTTTTTAAAGTATATGCCGCCATAATTGAGACATTTTTAAGCCGCAGCGAAAATCATAAAAAATCATAGCGCGAAAATTTTCTGTAGTTAAGTTCATTGTAATTCTGACACAGAGTTTTCAAACCGACGTCACAATCAAGGAACAAATGACTATATCGCAATTTAAAAAGTAACGTGTTCCCAGAGAGTGTCATTTTCAAATTCCATAAATGGCTTTCTATTTTTTCTATTGTAAGTAGCAAGTTCCAGAAACTTTATGTATGCCCTACGGTATATTATATACGGGATGTTCGGCTGAACGTAATCCAAACTTATAGAGCGTGTAGAGCTTACCGAACTAAATAGTTTCCAAAATATAAGATAAGTGATTAAGAAAATGAAATGGTAAACATGTTTTCCTCAGTGACCGTTAGTTTGCGCCATCTGCTCACTTGAAATTTTTGTTTAGTTCGTTCGCTAAACGCTCTATAAGTTTGGACAAGGTTCAGCCGAGCACGATGTATGTCGTTGTCAAATCGTATAATTCGCCTAAACGGCGCGGCGTCGTCAGTTTCTAAACGGTCGCTGTGTTGCGATTTGCCGAATTCAAATTTTAAAATGCTTCATCATTTTTTACAAATCCAAAAAGTGTCGAACGTAGTTTGTGAAATGTCCAGGCAGTCCGTCTTATTAGTTTTCCATTGTTGCCGGACCCAAGTCGTTTCACATCAATTTTAAATTAGGCCAAGATATTTTGATTGATATGGTCCACCATTTAAATAATAAAAATAGGATATTTTTTTACTTGTAGATTATATGAAATGATGTTATTGTAAGATGCTTATCAGTTTACAACAAAAGTACATTTTTATTTACCAACACTGGTAGACGTGGAATAGGCCATCATTTTTATATGACTCTTGTATTTGAAGAACATAGTTTAGTCTAAAACCGTAATAAATATATAATATTGAATTGAAATTTGACATTTTACGCCGCGCGGCGGTCAGGTGTTTTCAGAGAGGATTTCGTAAATTTCCCAAGGGATGTAAATGGAGATTTCATTGCCCTAATATTGCAATATACCTTTCGAACTAGTACATTGAAAACTAAACCTTTTACTAAAATTCTACTGAAATTCGAATAGCAAGAGTTGATTATTACCAGGCTTGTTAAGGATATACAATTTCGAATATTGATATTGATTAGAAAATATAAGAAGCTTTCATCTGTTTCATAAACATGTCGTTAAATTTATAAGATATATTCTGTCTAAGACTAAAAATGGTTCTCATTCAGGTTTTTGAAAAACTCTCTCGCACATGCGAAACTAAAAATTATCAACTATAAAAACCAAAATTAGAACCGTTTCCTGTAAGAAAGAACATATTTCCGTCAATTAAACAACAATTTTAAAACATATTTTACATATGAAGATGGTAAAATTAATATAATAAAGTTGAATTTATTACTTCTGGTCAAACAAATGTTGTATGGAAGTCAGCGGTATTATGTTGACTCATATTTCCTTCCCTAGCATTTTTCGTATTGTATGATGTCTGGATCATCAAGATATTTAAAAATTATTTTTCTCAGTGTGGAGGTACAAAAAATTCAAGTTTTTAAGTTAACGCAAACAAAAGATTCAGAGTTTTATGTCTCGTATTCTGACACTCGCAAAATCACACATTAAAACTTAAAGGATATTTCCCGTTTACTTAGAATGATAAATCAAAGACAAGAAAGAAGATATCCATTCACAAATAAAGGAAAAAATCCAAAATCATCGAACTGACGTTCTATCATATGAAATAACACTGGCACGGAATACTTGTGTGCGAGTTCGATTGACACTTGGCCGATTTTTTAAGGTTCCGTAGCCAAATGGCTGCGCAATTAGGGTCTCTAACCACTCGGCCAACCGGTCGTCGATTAATGTTAATCGACTAATTAATGGTTATAACACTAGGTTAAATCAGGACGTATTTACCTTAAAGTTGGTGACACCTTCGCCAACTTGCTCCACCTCACCTGCGCACTCGAAGCCCAGGATGAAGGGCGTCTTAGGGGGCGAGTCGATGGCACCCTGACGCACGATTAGATCTTGAAAATTTAGGCCGCTGGTGACAAAGAAAAAATATAGTTAGAGTATGTATTATAGAGTATATATATATATATATATATATATATATATATATACGTTAAACGCCAGAATTGCCTATCTCTCTGTTGAGGCCGTGGGAGACACCATGTGACCGCGTGCTCGACACAACTACAAAAATTTCTGCTGAGCCGTCGGGCACATACATCGAACGAATTTGTTTCTAATGTGGCTCCCGCGGCCTTAAAGAACTTAAAAAAATATCACTAAAAAACTTTTCAATTCGACGTTAGACGAAATTGACTGAATTTTGTAAGGACTTAGACTGTACGTATAATGTGAATGAGTATTTTGTAACATTTTTATCGATTACGACTGAATCAATTTGGGTGTGGTTTACAAACAAGAAGTAGAAATCCTAATTTTGAAATGAAAAACTTATGTAGTGATAGATCAAAAAAAAATAAAAATTTATTGAATCATATATTTACTATTCATTACAGAATTGAAGGAACTTCTATACAAATAATAAAGGTGAACAGTTCGTTTCTTAGAAAGCTACACTATTCCCGAGTGCTATAAGCTTAAGCTATATATTGTCACGCGAAGTCATCAAGAAGCTGAGCAATGTCAAAAATGTGATCAAGAGTGTAATTTTGACGCGTGCAAAGTCGCAAGAAACAGCTAAAAATGATTTTTATGAAAACATAGCAAGGAAACAATGTTTAATGACAGGTTTCACAAAAAGTAGAGGCCTTTGTCTTATTTTTGACCAATTTTGGTCTCAGAGCTTTCACATTCTCATTCTAACATATTCGGCAAGTTTTTCTTTATCTGTCTTAATGAGTTTGTGTTTTACTCTTTTTGGTTTTGATATGTCTCTATTTTCTTGTGTTTTTGACAGTAAACCCTTCAGTATCTCTTTCCTGGAATCAACGACTTGAGTTTTCTTTCTAGTAACTTACCGATCAAGTATCCAAACATTGAAAACAGTCCTCTTGTGTTATTTCGAAGTCTTCACAGTCCATATTAAATTTCTGCTATACACAATGAATAACGTTGAAAACAAATGATACAAATCAGATCATGAACCACAAAAATATGACAGTACACTCGGTTCACATTATCTCACAAGTTGTTGCGAGAAAAAACTGATGAGATTTACCCAGAAATTACTCAAGAAGTGCAAACACACCTGCAAGCATCATTTTTCATTTAATTAGATAGTAATAAAAGCACAAAATGCAATTATTTTATCTATATTAGTTTCTGCCCTTATTGTGTAAAATTAAGAACGGAATACAATAACATTTTGAATATCATAACAATGTATAAATTAACAGCCCTCAACTGTTTCATCTGTCCGTTGGTCCGTACCTACTAGTGCGTGAGCGACAGTGTGATCCGCGTTACCCTGCAGGAAGTAAATACTGATTTTTCTTCCCATAGGCCATGGGGGACACCATGTGTTCGACAAGAGTTTTCTTCGTAATTATAGAGAATATTTGCTTGTATTTAAATTGTAATAGCAGGAATTGGTATTTTCTATTGAATACATGTATATACATCATTGATGAAAATTGGCCAAACATACCGTTTTTGTCATGGCCTAAATGGATATTGCACTTTAGCTCAATTGGTGTCCTCCATGGCGTTTAACGTGCTAAGAACATTGATAGGTATTTTCTACTTTAATTTCAATTTAATCAAAGAAATATTGGTTGGTTGTTATATGCATGTGGGGTCTTCGTTTGATACCCAAAACACAAGCTAATGCTTAGTTTGGGGCCTAGACGTTGTTGTAATGTATACGTTATTATTATTATTATTTGTCTCTAGTTAACTATGTTAAAATCCTGTAAAAAGTGTCTACTAAATAAATACTTTAATTTATCATTATTCTGTTTTTGTTTAAAATATATACTTATGTGTTTTTTATGTAGGCCGCAATCACGTTCATATGGTGCTCTTGAATACAGTTTCGAACTTCTGAGAGTTTAAAAATAACTGGGTTTGTAATGTACGTTTGTAGTATCATCATAGTATACGTTTCGTGTTTTTGAGTATGTACCTACCTGTGGTAGGTACACGGTACGTACATAACATCGCCACAAAGTAAAATAGGGCGTCTTATTTTAGCCTATGATATGCCATTTAAGAATAGGGATCAAGGTTTATGATTTTAACCTATTTTATTATGTGTATGTGTGACTATTTTGAGTTTTCGAGTTGTTTTTAAGATCATTCTGGCAGACATATTGTTTAAGTATTACGTTACTTATTAGACTATATGACCATTCGGAAAGAATGAATAGAGTGGCAAAAGAAATAAACGGATATCCAGATAGAATTTCGGCGTCAAAAACGTAGATGAAAATAACACCTAACTGTTCGGTTATAATTGACGCACCACACAGTGACGGTTAGTACTGCGTAGCGTAGCGGAAGCACAGCAGGAGTGTGTAGATCCTGTGTAGTGTACACGAGCACATAGAAGTTGGCCTATTTTTTGTTGTCATTGCATCTATCGCGTGGCTCTAACTAAGCAAATAAATAATTAAGAAATAGGCATGAGTAAATACGTAGGTATGTTCATACTTCCTAGGTAAATGAAAAATCAAATCATTTTATGGTAATATAGTGTTCATATAAAAAATACATAAATAATGAATTAACGATTATTTTAAAACCATCAATCAATCGACTTACAATAAAACTCATGTCATCGACGTGACGAAATGGCGACAGTAAACAACCCATAAACAACCTTAAACCTCATAATAGTGTTGTAATTATCTATTTTACTAGTAGTCATAATCGATCGATTTACAAGTACATGGACTCGATTAATGCAGACTGCGTCGGAATGCGGCTGTCGTGCGCACAACGTGATGGGCGTTCAAATAATGTTTTGTACACAAGCTCTTAATTAAAAACGTACGACGTATGAGGGACTGAGAAACTACGAAGTTTTATTATATTTTTAACGTAAGCCACTTAAAATACTAGTATCTGTATGACTTGTTTTCAAGTATTTCTATGAGACAAACGTATCTAACGTTAAAAAAGAAAATCTATATAAAGAAAGACGATTTCCACAAGAAAGTACATGACTATCGTCTGTACTTTTGTACATATATAAGAGGTTTGCAACTTGTGCCATTGTCAGCTTAATATGTATTAACAAGGTCAAATCTGAACTTATGGCACCACAGGACAGGCAAATTTTGCCTAGTGTGGGGCCAACTGTTTATAAGCACTGTAAATAACACAGTATAACTTTATAGTGTTGGTTTTAGTTGAAATATTTACTTTGTGTAACATGGTTAACAACAATTGTTAAATAAAATTTCATTTCATTTCAAATATTATTTTATTTTATATTAAAGTTGTCACTCATAACTTCCTTTTAAATAAATAATTATTGTCTTGGTAGGACGTCAGAATATAGAAAACAGTTTTGACTACTATGACTATGATTTCCTTATCACGATTTTCTATCAATGATATATTAAGTTTTCAAGACAAATTTATTAAATAAACTTGTCTTATTAAAATTTGTTGAGTTAAAGGCTGTCTTAAAATTTAAGATCGCCTATAACATATAACTCAACCAATTCAAAAATAATTACTGACCCGAAAAACCATGGAACCCAACCTCAAGAAATATTCTTATATAACCTCAGATTATAATAGTACCTATACGAGTAAATATAACATCTATAAAAATTGAACAGTTGATTATGAATATTTAATTAAGATATTTAAATCGAAAAGCATGGAATTTGTAATGAAATATAACGTTAATTAAGATAAACAAGTTCGTAAGTATTATATGTGATAATTATGTAACAAAGTTATTAATAACCATTAACCAAAAACAAGTTAAAATTCCGTTCTATAGACACTCAATTAAAGTTTCCTTTGATTGTAAACATATAAATAATCAAAGACATCATAAATATACAGTTTAGCAATTTCTTATATTAGGCTGGAATGTTGAGACAATTTGAACGCTAGGTGTCGATAATCAAATTAATTGAATGATTAATTTTATTTTTATGTTACGGACGTACTTTAAAGTCGCGCGACCTAGACTGTCCGTTATCGCTATCTTATGTGACCTTTATATTATATGTCTTATGTTGGTTGAGATAGCAACAGTTGCAGACGAAATCAACACATTCTGAAATTATTTATTTTTTATTGTGAAGGGTGTTCTTAAGCCCCGTTGTTAAATATTAGTTCGATAGTTGAACCCCGCCGTACATGCTTCACCAACTCGGAATATTTCTTTGTGTGTAAATCATGAATGTCCTTGGAGATATCGCGTTGTGAAACCATTGAAACCATTACATGAATGCGGCATGCGGCAAATGTTTGCGACGAACCGTACATAACTTCATTGTAATTTGGCCCAGCATACCTAACTCAGGTGACAATCGATCTATACGTAGCAATGTATATCTAGGATTTTAACCCTAACTTCTATTTTAAAAGGTGGAATATATGGTAACGGGGCATACATTGTGTAGGTAAACACAAAAACAACAGTTGCACAGTAAATAGTAAGTTAATTACCCAAATAACAATTTTAGTTGTAGAAAGGTCTCAGATAAGTTATATAACCTTTTTATGGAATTTTTCAAAAATAAATGTTATATTAAAGTAACCTCTATAACCTTAACATATGATAGCCAAAAGGGCCCGAAGTAATGACCTCCGCTAGGTCTACTTATAGACTAGAAAATGACCTAAAGGCATGCTTGTAAACCTAGAAATACCCGTAAATTAACCATTTTATAACTCGGTAAGATGCAGTTGTACCTAATTAGAACCTTCATGAAGTCTATACTTAGTCATGAACTAGTTACAATCAGAATTTACCGCAACATTCTTATTCCAAAATTGGGTTATCGTCAAGTCACATTTGAAACTTATTAGCGAGTTTTCAAATTAACTTTTAGAAATATTGTTATAAATTAGTTAAAACTTGTTTCATAATCGACAATGGCTTTCATTTTGTAATACTATTTCATTTTAATGAGGTATTTCATGTACGACGGAAAAACGTGAATAAAATTGACACACGTGTGTAAATTCTATTGCGACTACCAGTTTACTGTAAAATTATGGAATTATAAGCTTATAAAATACACGGGCCTTCATTAACACGCATATTTAAATTATTTTACGTTACAAAAAATACATGAAAAATGAATACTAGTCTCGAACTGACTTATAATCATTTATAAAAGTAAAGGCGCTTTAAATTACGGTTTCACCAGCGAAAATTACACAATTAGTTTGAATAATGTAAGGTTTTCGTGAGATCCTGTCACAATAAATAACTAAAACCATTTTTAGTTGTTTACCTTAATAGATCAAAGGCTTACTAGCTTTGCAAATAACTCATAGATAAACTACAGAATTACCAACGCACGAAATTCACCTAAAAATAACCTGTAAGTAATTTTTATAACCGACGTACCCACAAAATGCTTGCTTGACTATCAAACAGTTATTAAAGAAGCTTATAATGCATAAATGAAGTAGGTTCTGGAAGAGTCGTATTTGAGATAGGGCGATGCGTTTCAGGCGCGCGTTAGTAATTCGAATGTCTTAAAAATAACGTAGTAATTACCTGTTCGGAACTTAGGAGTTTTAGTGCTTATAGCTCTGGGAAACTATCAACGCTTTTAGGATAAATGAAAAGCCATACATTTCGAAACCAACGAGCACTAAATTTAATTGAAATACAACGTGTTGGAAATGCCAGTTCCTTAATATAACTTTCAAATGATAAAAAGGCATTTTTCAACACTATCATGTATGATAATTGCTACTTGGGTAATGACTCGTCAAATATTACGTACTGAATATTGAACTTCAACAAAAATCGTATATTTATTGCTAATACATAAACACAAAAAACCACAATTACACAGTAATCGATCTGATACAATCGAGTTCGGAGGCCGTGTAATCGATATTTCGCGATCCCCCCGTGCCATTTCCTGGGGCTTAATTAGGTATCGATTTTTGCATACAAACAATACGTCAATGTTGAAACTCGTTATAATGGGTATTTCATGTGAATATGCGTGTAACAAAAATTATATATAGGACTAGCATTTCCAACAAATAATTACATTCTCCCCGCATTAAAAAAAGTTAGACAATGTTACAAAATTAATTGTTTTTGCACATCTGATCAATTTTATGTAACATAACTTCGTACTACTTTTCTTCATATTGCTCTGCTTTTAAAACTAGCAGCATCATACGTACCCTATATCACCCCTATATGTTGAATAATGATATCGCCTACTTAAAAGCGAAAGTTTCATCAAAATAGATATACCGGTTCTCGAGTTATAAGTGTTCAAACAAAGTATTAAAATTGTGGTTTTTTTTTTTGTTGAGTGTCGACTAATGATTACAAAAAACTCAAAAATATACTTATTCAATGAGGTATATCAAAGCCCTTTTCTCTCGCCAGGTGGCTCGTGAGTGACGGTACTCAATCAATTGTCAGTTTCATGCAAAAGTTAGAATTTTTATAAACTTATACATATAAAAATATTCACAAAATATAAATGTGACAATATGTAAAGAAGGTAGGTAGGCACTTTCGCCGAGAGCGCCATCTATAAAAGTTTTGCGTGACACACCACATTACAGATTTATGATAGTATAGACGAAAATGAAAGTTATCACTGACTGATACATCCAGTCTAAAGTTTTTGTCCTAGAAGCTCAAGAGATAAAGATGCAAAACTCTGAGAGACGGGCGCCGTATGAAAGGCAGGCTCTTAGGCACAACATCTTTTAACATTAATTACAATTTTTTGCAACAAATGTGTTGCAACGGGCAATGACAAAAATTTTGAGATTTACACATTTGAATACTTTTTTATGAAAATATAAACAGTCTGATGTATTTCAGTAGTATGCGTTAAAACTTTACGTCAAATCGAATCAAGGAATAATCGATTGTCGAGGATTGATAGCTGATGACGTCACTAGGTACTACTGATTACAGCTACGATGTTCGTTCTACGTATTGCAATTGTTTGTATGGTCGTCGAACGCGGTTAGTGTAATGACGTGACATTAATGTTTCATATTTTCCTTTTATATCTCTGTTTTTGAGCCTCTAAAAATTTCATTTTTTTTTCTGTTGAATGAGGACATCTATTCCTATAAATATAATTTTATTTGTATCATATTACAAAATTTACAAATCAAACGCATTGGTTATTTGTGGCAGGTACCAGGACCTATTTCCGAAGAACGTTATGTTTCTGCTTTAGACACGTACGTTTCCTGCATAACTGTATACATTGTGTGCAGGTTACGACAGTGTCGGCCGATGACAAATCCACGTTACTGCTTTTGCATTAAGAGGATACTTAATGCCAAGCGAAATGGCATTTCGCCTGCGTTACACCCGCGTATCTCACGTCTCCGTCGTTTATTGCTTTCTAAGAATGATGCCTTTACTTAGGAATTAATCGTTCAAAGGCATGCTTACATTGCGCTCTAATCACAGCGTTCTTCGTAATAACCGCAATGTAGAACAAATAATGCAAAAAAATTGCAAAACGTGATTTAATTTTTAAGCAGTGTACATGGTACAGAGGTAGAATAATAATCGTTCCGAACGGGAATCGAATCAACCACCTTTGGGTCTGCAGTCGACGCCTCTCGACTGACAGATCAGTATGTAATTTTATTGTCAAATAAAATAAACAAGTATGGCATAAGTCAAAACAAATTAGTATGTCTGCGCACGGAGCATCATGTGCGTGAAAACATTAGGTATTAATTTGTAAGAATGTCTTTATGTAAACTAATAACTAAATAATACAAATTGTGAAAACCAAGCTGGTAAAGTCACTGGGTAAAAGTTAGTATGTAAATATTTTTGGTTAAACTGCAAAAACTAATAGGCAAATTACGACACGCTGGAAAACAAAGTAAACAGATAAAATAGCATTGGTTAAAAGCATTACCGCTTTAAATCTTTGGATAGAAAGAAAAATAAATCGAATAGCAGAGTTATGTTATTAGCTTTGAATTATGAACACCCTATATCTGGGTCATGTCAACAAAGGAACGTGAGTCGCTTTGTTTGTCAGATCTCATATCAACTAACAGAAAAGTGTTGATTTAAAAAGAAATCGGATTTTACGAGTAAACAATTTTCAATTTAATCCATTTAATACTTATGAAGGAAATTCTTCCGGGACGCGTATGTGCGATTTATCTCGAATCCTACTGAATGTAAAGATTTATCTTATAAATAGCCCTATCTATAAAACGAGGCTACCAAGCCGAATTGGCCTCATTTGAATAAAATCGGTTAAACTTAGTTTCTGCTGATCTCAATACTACATAAAACTTTGCGGGAATCAGGAATGTTTAGTGGGGCACAACTTTGGTGCGTTACGTACATCCATACTACAAGTAGGTACACAATGCTCTTAGCGCCGATTAGTTCGTTTAAAAAAAAGAGTACGGGTTTTTTTTAATGACGCCTAATCGGGAGTACCGCGACACTGTGTTAGCTTATCAGAGTACAGCTGCTGTGTACTGAACTAATAAGTGAAATCTAATTTCGCCACGCCCCACTCGCACCACCGTCACTATAGGCAGTTATTTATATCGGAATCACGGTAAATCATAGTGAGTTGTGGTTTAAATCTTATAGAGGAATCTACAGGGTGTTCAGACAACACGGGAACGGTCGAAAAAACGTATGGAAACAATGGTCACTTACGCACCGTCCCGTTATTTTTTCATACTTTTTTCCTCCCAACCCTGTGGCGTCTGAACGGGCTGATATGCAATGTGGGACCCGTCATTACTGAACCGTCCCCACCACTCGAAAGTGATAACTACGGTAAGTACCTACAGAGTATTTACCGTTTCATGCGGTATCTATTCTTTCATAATATAATTTTATGAGCTCGGTATGTGTCATACACAGTCATCCGAATAAGAAGGAAGTCGCTATGATTCACAATCGTAACGACTCCTCCATCTAGAAAAAGGTAAACGCTACGTCTAGACAAAATGACTCAACATAACTCACGATCGAATATTTATTCAACTGGAAGTCATTTGGCACTTTTTATTGAGGTATAATAGGTGTTACAATATTTATACGGGTGCATTGTATCCGCGTGACTGGACAACGACTATTCCAGGATAAAACGGGAAGGGTCTGGAAGGCACCCCACCCTAGGGAGAACCACTTAAAAGCAATGCTGAATAATTACTAGGGCAAGTATCGGATACAATGTCGCCGCTGATCGAGCCCGCATACTTTTTATTGGTTAAATTGGCCTCGAACCTTCTATTCGTCCTAATAGTCCGGGAGGCAGTGATCGAAAATATTCACAACTTTCTAAAATCTAAATTTTAGTGCTGCGGTGATAGCAGTTCATAGCCAGCGGCGTTGTTATAGAAAGTCCTCGAAGGATTACGCGACTTCACAAACGCATCGACCGAATACAGAAATAACTTGAAATCCGAGATAAAAATTTATTACAAATGAATAATTTTTTTGAGGCGGTACAAATTAAAGTGATTGTGCGTTCGAAATTGTTATTTTTGAGACGATGATATCGTAACCCGCTCAAAGATAGACCCCGGAGCTATGAAATATTCACACGATAAATTATAATTAGAATTTTAAAAATAGAATGTTCGATGACAGACATTTCCAGATGCTGCGGGGTATAGATTTCGGCGACTTATATATATTACACATATATATAGGCCGGCGCGGCGTCGTCAGTCAGTCTTTTGGAAGTTAAGTGCGAACTGCGAGTGCGATAAAAGTGATTTTGTTTTGTAATCAAGAATAAGTTCAACTTAAATCGATGTTTTCGAGCATCTTAAATATCTGGACCGTAAAAATATTTTCACGATGATTCGAACTTTGAATTACATTGATAGCAGACAGTCGACCATCACGTAGTGTAATATGATTCCCTGGGCAGGCTGTAAGTTAATGTAGCTGTAGCCTTGATGTGATACTCATTTGAAGTCTGCGGTCAGCCGACTAGGTAAGAGTACGTTAGAACACTTAGAACGCGGCGCATTAACAATAAAAAATACGTTCTAAAATCAAAAGAAATGTTCAGAAATGAAAAGGCGCTGTCTTGCTGTTGTCTCTCCAAACACCACCAACGTATGCTTGACTGATTGGTACCACATCTATGCTTATATAAAAATTAGCTATATGGTACATTAAAGAAATGTTTTTTATTTCTAATCTTCACGTAACTGACCATTCCCAAAATTTTTAACAAAAGTCCGTTATTTTATTTTTAGAAAGAATACGTAATTTTTACTAGTTGACCGCAGTCTGCGAATGAGCACTGTGGCTAATAAAAACTTCGGGTTCTCGAAAATCGTGACCATTTTTTGTGACGGGCCCCGGCCTATATTACCCGACGCCCATATCGTTCGCGCGGGAACAGGAATTTTAATCCGAGATTATCCTACGTCGATGGTGTGTCCTCTACCTGAATGGCTTCTCTTTGTCGCAGGTATAATACCGGTTTTAATGCCGAAACTTACATACGGATCGTAAATTCGTAATACGACCTTATTTGTTTTTTTACCATAGGTAATCCGAGAGGAAGAAATTATGGATAGCAGTTAGCGATTCGACCTGTTTTCTAAATTGGATATATTCAATCTCTACCAATAATTGGTAAAATTCTATTGATTGAGTAATAAATAGTCCGATGATTCTCAAGCGGACTGTCTTTATTGGTCCAATTTTTGGTGGTTATTTTATGTTAATAAAAAAACATAAAAAATAATATATTACAATTTTAATTATTTAAAATATAAATTTTGATGCAGAGCAATTTGACTTGGTGATGATAATGACAGAATATATATAAAATATAAAAAATTAATGTAATATCAACCAAAAAGGTTGAATAACAGATCTGACTAAACTATTTTTGTATGTTTGTTTCATACATATAATCTATGGTTCTAACGTTTCACAAAAAAAAAAACATCTAATTAATCGAAGTTTTTTTTTCAGGCATGGGAAATGTATATCGTTACCTATAATCGAAAATAAAATGCATGTAATAATTTAATTCTATACATGTTGTGAATTTTTACAGTTTTTATGATACGGAATGCTGTGACGACTTAGATCTATTATGAAAACAGGAACGCATTTTATGTACAAATCGCAAAAAATTTAATGTTTACGTCCAGAATTTAATTACAAATAAGCATTCCAATCAAGTCCCAAAATCGTCCGGCCGAATCCACGAACAAAAACAACAAACCCGTCTACCAAAATCCACGATTTAATTAATTATGTAGAAAGGGGGGCGAGAAGGGGGAATGAAAAACGGCAGAGGATGGCAAAGTGGAGACAATGTCGCGTGTTGGAAGCGATAACGTGCGTAAGGCCGACTACCGTGGCCTCTTTACAGCCCCACTAAGCGATAAAAAATGCATCGTTTAATATACATTTTTTTATCTTAATGTATTTGAACCAAGTCTATCAAGGTAGGCAAGAATCCTGACAAAATTTTATTTATATGTGACTGCTGCTCAGCGATGTATAAATTAGGGATGATGCACAGTTGCCAGTAAAAATAGCCGCTACAAGTTTTCAAGGTAAAATGTAATCTTAACTCTATGTAGATACAGAAAAGTGTGAAAAAGAAAATTGTTTTCAAGAATTATGATGGTTTACCAGTAGAGCAATTGATGAGAATTACGAGGAAACCGAGAAAAAAAAACTACCGAGAAATTCGGACAGATTGAGAAAACCTGTCGGAATTCCATGGTCCGAATCTAAAAACTAGGGAAATACTACATCAATAATGGTCTGAACCAGTCTGAATCGTCATATTTTTTTAATCAAAGAACTAGAATCAATTTACAGCATTGACACTAGGTTAGAATATACCCTCGTTTCGTTTCGTGCCAGTTGTAAATTACTAGAAGAGCAGGGGGGCACTGTTGCTAGGGTTCGTTCGTAGGTGTTAAGGGGGCAGTGGGGTATTGAGTGGAAAGAGATGGGGCAGACGGCGTCATGACGTCGAAGGTAAACGCCTAGGTGAGCATTAGTCATAGGTGAATGTCCTAGGTTACAGACAATAACACACTAAAGCTATAAATTAACACTACTACGTTGATTAATTAACAGAGTTCTAGCAAGTTAAACAATTATAACGGTAGTGCTGTTTGTATAAAGATGTGATTATATATTGCTATTTAGGTCTTTTTGGTGCTTCAGTATGTCTCCGGAATTGTCTCCCTTTTTAATTTAAACTTCCATACCTCATAAGGTAAAAAGGAACCCTTTATAGGATTAGGTATTTTGTTGTCCGTCTGTCTGTCAAGACCCTATTTCTCGGAGACGTGTGGAAGAATCAAGTTGGAATTAAGGGGATAGTCTTCCAATCCGCGGCTTCGAATTGGCATCGCCATCTCCGTTTCAATCCCTCTTCCCCGACCTATTCCTAAGTGACAGAGATCACAAGAACAAATTCCCACAAAACGTTTGTAATACCCATCGAAACAGCTTGCGGGCCGTAACTGTTCCCCCCCCCCCCCCCCCCCCCCCTAAAATGTGTGTGAATTTGAACCACAATTTGCAAGGTCATTAAGAAAGAATGTCCCTAGTTTTTTTTTTAAAGTCGCATTAATATTGAATTCACGGCTCATTATTTTCAAAAACAAAGAACCGACGGAAATCATGTTTTTTCAGGAATTTATTCTAAAGCAACTAAACAAGATATCAAAAAAAAAAAAACGCACTGCCCTGTAACAGTATTTCTCCTATTACATATATTAGACACGGAACGAACCCTCTTTTTTGTACACAAGACTACTTCTTTAACCTGACTACCCTTGAAGCTGTAAAAACACAAATTTCAAAGTCAACGCAATCAAAAAACATGGCCAATTAATTATGCCGTATGTTTTGACACTGGCAATCAAATCAAAACTTATATGGTATTTTCCGTTGATCTAGATAGGATTAGAATATTGCCAAGAAGCAAGATTTCACAGCACAAGTAAAGGAAATGTAAGAAAACCGTCAATTTGTAGTTATATTAGTTAAAATTTTTTTTTTAATAAATCCCTTTTTCAGGAGCACTTGGCTTCTAAATCAAACTAATAAAATATGGCCATTTATGGCGCATATTATGACACTCGCAAGTAAATGGAAATCTATGAGGTACTTCCGGTTCACTCCAAATACATCATGATTTATTTTTATTTTTAAGACTTTTGATCGTATTAGAAGTGAATGGTTAGCTGTAGAATTTTTAATGATCATAAATAAGTAAAAAAAAGAATAAAAAAGGAGGGAGTGAGCTTGATTGTGATTGAGCTGCAGCTTCTGCATCCAGAACGACCAATATGTGTCTGAGAACACAGTACGTTACAATGCCCTTAAAAATCATATTAAAACCGATTGATATGAGCATTTTAATAAAACAAATATAAAAAAAGTAGGTCTGTATGTCAATGGTGGACGGGGACGGACGGCTATCACAATTACAGGCCACCGCGAACAATGCGGGCAATCGACACCGGCCAGTAATGACGCAAAACATGTAGGTACCTACATTCGTCGATACAAATATTGTAAAAGTTCATAGTGTTCTAACTATGGTTTTAACCAATGATACTATACTTAAATAGTATCACGATACGAGTCAATCGACTGGTTTCCGGTCAGTGCCGCTAGGATCAGCGACTAAGCGAGCTGTATACAGTTGCCCATCGGCAATCTGGTCGACCTAATTGTTGGTACAGCTCACGCCAAACTTCTAGTTTGGTTAAGTTATCGCGAGTGCATTTTGCGCAAACCCGCTCTCGATCCTCTGAAGCCTATTTTTCATACTGTGACGCTACTCGCTTGGATTTCAGAGCGGACTAGAAGTTTGGCGCGATCTATACTTTTAGGTGACGTCTATGGGCTGGGCGGGCACCACACATAAATAGTTTGCGCTGATATATTGTATTGTTTAAGTTTTAGTCCCGTCATGTGATGAAGACGCAATCATCACGTCCGCGTTGGGCTGTTGCGTAAAATTCTCAACTTATTCATTTAACTATGGAATAGACTATGGGAGTGCCACATAAACAAAATATAGCTGTGCTATCTCAATCGATTTGTCCTATTGCGTATGGAAAAGGTTTTTATTAAACATCTCGTAATAGGGTTTTTGCACCACCATGAAAAATATCCACTCGTGTACAAACCTAAACTTCCGTATCGAACAAAGTATGGATTCGTTGTTTGAGGAAATTACATAACATGTCACAGTCCAACACGCTTCGCTGAAATCATTATGTACGCATAACTTCCAACCAAAACACGTGAATCATTGATCTATGACTTATACTTTAACTGCCATAAATAGTTCGTGGAATTTCATTATGATATGAAGTTCTATGAGAAAAATCATTAGCTTCCTTGATGCAGTTTCATTTAAAACAGAAGCAGGTAATTTTCTAAAGTGCTTGATAATATGAACGTCTGTTATCGGCCATTCCACTTACTAGCACAATATTTCTTGATTTAAACGTAAACATGTTTCAGACGGTAAGTGCCTATTCCTCAAGTTCATCTTACATTTCCAAATGAAAATCAAAAGTAGTAATCATTTCAGTTTGCATACTATGTATGTATCCATATTTGCAATAAGTACGTATTTATCTACGATACTAAATACTTATACAACCACTATACAACGTTCTCAGTTGCCTTGATATAGCCTTAATATATCACTTTGTGGAATTGATTGTACTTGTATCCATTATATTTTTGTCTTATAATGAGGATGGAGTATCTCGTACAGTTCCAATCAAACTTTATGGCGGATGTGAACATAGGCACAAGTCGCGTCGCAATAACCAGTTTTAGGTGTAGCGGCACGC
Organism: Luffia ferchaultella; assembly: GCA_949709985.1. Classification (NCBI taxonomy): domain Eukaryota; kingdom Metazoa; phylum Arthropoda; class Insecta; order Lepidoptera; family Psychidae; genus Luffia; species Luffia ferchaultella. Next base: position 20,036,478 of record OX453255.1, on the reverse strand, counting down.
AAAGGAGCGAGGGGCAAATGACTGTACCTGCGCAAGCACGCCTATAGCATTGTATTCCGATCCGCCATAAAGTTTGAGACGAACTATACTTTGTAACGATCGAAGACGTGAGTAAAAGTGATCAGACAGACCATCCGTCATTGTTTTAAACAAACATTTTGTATGAAATGTACTTTAGGTATTTACTTTCTATATTTGTTCTGCGTGGAATATTTTCTACTCACATTTTTGTTGTCAGAACGCGGTATCTTTATGAACATCCATTATTTTTTATATAGATATTGTTTCTTATTTCTGAAAAAGTTGTTTATGTCCGTGCGTTTTGGACTAATCTACGATCACGCATGGTGATAAATAAGCACAAAAGTTTTTTTTATTAAATTATATTTGCATGTAATTTGAATGTACCTATTAAATTGCAAATCAAATATTTCGCCAGAATATTATTATATATGTGTGTGGATTTTTCGCTACAAATGAGTCTTTATTGATAGTTTATTCAGCGTCCTGCCAGGAGGACTTTACGACCTGCTGGTAGGACTCAGATTTTTATAGAATTTGAGTCTGTATAACCTTGCTAGCCGGACACAGTTTTTTAAAGTGTGTAGTGGGGGTCTCGTTCTATCTTATCGGATTTTTCAATCACATCGCTACGAATAATTTATTCCAAATGGCTACGAACTTGAGAACACATTTGGATTGCAACATATATTGGACACGATTACGACACTGGTTCTTGTTGGAGGACAATCACAAAAAGAATAAAAATAAAAAGTTTACGAGGATGTAGAGCCAATAATTTTTACTGTACATTTTAGCATAGTTAGCATACCTAAAATAAGTAGTAATAATTAACCACGTGGCACTTTTTGACTAGTTTAACACTAGATAATTAAATTAGGCATAATTCAACCAAACTCTACTGTTATCTCTTTACACGTATTGACACAAATTGATACGTAAGAATAATAATATTAAATTGATACAGAGGGCTACTGGCAGGTCTTGTTTCGACGGAGCATCCTTTTGGAAGCACCTTCCGTAAAAACAAATATCTGAAGAACGACTATCATTAACTTTTTACAATCGATAATGAGGTAAGGCCAACTTGTCCTTTGTCGTTATTTAAATGAAGATTCTGTAAAATTTTCAGAAATATACCATGAAGCTACAGTAAGAATATTAATTCAAATTCATCTTTATGAGAAACGTGAGAAGTGTAAGTAGCAGGAATAGCACGAATGACATATAACATCGTTTTAAACTGATATTCCAATTACATTCCTTAAACTCATATGCAAATAAGAGTTTTCCTATTAAAATAATAAAGTGGAATTGTGAGAGTCATTGTAATTCAGCGTCGACGCAGACGATAACTCTCCTTCTTCCGTTGGGCACGCGCCTACGGGTCGCCGACAAGACGTAGTACGAGAAACGACTACATGTAACGATAGAACAAAAAAGTAATTAAATATATTTAATGTCAATCATATACGATAAAAACTAAAATGATATGTTGCCCCTTTCTAATAAGTAACAGGGCAGCAGCCCAGAAGTTTCCAATTTTTTTATAAAGTGTAACTCCATTACACCATGGCTAAGTATTCGCACTTTTAAAAAAAATGCTCCGATTATTGACATCGATATAAATATTTATGCCATCATCAAATAGCCGCGCAGTTATCTTTCAATATTATTGTCTTTCAGCACTTATAAACCCCTATACCATTGTAAGCATTAAAAATGTATTTCACTAAAACTAATTAGAAATCTAGTTCCATAGAACTAATTTAACTATCTACCTAATTACTCGTAACTAGCTATTTCAAAAAATATTTTTTTGTTTTATCAAGGATGATTCCGTGCAGCCGGCTCCTGGACTTTATAGTCTCAATAGGTTTTAAACTCGTATGTAGGTAGTGGCTCATAATATAATTTAAACCGAATGTCATAAGATGACGCCCGAAACGTGTTTGAACCAACAGGATTGGACCATCGACCTAATATTTCCAGCATAGCCTGTAATACCTTTACGTGCCTTTAATTTACATTTTGAAAAGATTTAACTGATGAGTTTATCCTAAAAAGTGTTATTTTCCGAAGCGTATAGATGATTATCAGAATTTTTGAGAATACGACAAATCTACAATCTATAGATTAAAATCTACGAGTAACAAACTAAAAATTAGAAAAAAATAGACGAGGAGAAGATAATGAGATGTATAATTTGCCCACCCCTCCTTTGCCCTTTTAAAACTTAAATGGGAAACCCGTGATCAATTATTATAATTATTAATATTGAACAATAATACTTTTTTTGTAAACATATTGCCATTTTATGCCTAGCCCTTTCGAAACGTATTCTGAATTTAATTTTTTTAATCATTTTAAAAAGATTTATTTAAATTTAGCAATTTTGTGCAGACACATGGCCCAAGAACTTCTAACTATACCCTAAACTTATTTTTTTCAAACCAACTTTTTTATAAATTTTTTTGTTTGTCATAATATTTTGAGCTTTGAGATAATTTGTACTTCGTTGTGTATCCATTAAATATCACGATCGAACTTGCGAAAGAACAATTTAAAGTTCTAGAAGGCGCAGTTGCTAAAGTAGGTATGAACTTGAGATCATTCAACCAGAGTTAAGAGGATTATAGAAGGAGAATTAGTTAGAAGCGTCCCAGGAGAAAAATGAAACCAAGCTAGCAACGAAATCACGTTAAATTAAAACAAGCTTTTCTTGTAAACATACCACACACAAGAAATCAGAAAGTACGTTTCTTTTCATAAAAAAATATCTTCTCAGCATATATACGGAGATCTGAATAGGTCGGAAATCCTGACATGGTACGCGTGCGCCTCAAATGCGATCAGATGTGCTTATTGCACAGCCCAGTCTCGCTTAGATTTGACTATCTTAGGTATATCTCGGCAAACAATTTATTTTATAGCGCAAGAGGAGAAAAGAGGAGTTACACACAAAATGGAAAGATAATATGCAAACCGACTGACCGATTGGCCTATATAGTGGTTAGAGACCCTAACAGCGGAGCCAAGGGTCGCGGATTCGATTCCCGCCCGATACAAATATTTGTGCGCATGGACATGTCTACTTGTTCCGTGTCTGGGTGCAAAACATCTATTCAAGTATATGTTGTAAGGAATATTTAAGTATGTATATCAGTTGTCTAGTATCCATAATACAAGCGTTGCTTAGTTTGGGATTGGGCCTAGATGGCGCAGTGTGGGATGGCACAGGTATTAAATTATATAATCATTTGCAAACTCCAAAGGAAAGCGGAGATATTCGTTTCCGTAAATGCTACCTATTCTAAATTCTTTACATATACATCTGTTTTTAAATTTGGAAATACACATTTAGTAAAAACTTTAAAAATACATCGTCAAAACATAATTAATATACAATAAGTTAGTACGAACACATCTGTACGCCACCTGCCATAAGACGTCCAAACTTTTTTTAAATTCCTTCAAAAACAACGTTTAAATATTCAAAGTCATGCCATGTTGAAATAAGGGTCTATCCACATTAGTTTTTACGAGCTAAAACTATAAAACGACAATGTAGATACTGAGTGCGAAACTCGATACCTATATAATTTCTTGTAGCGCACTCTGAACGGGAGTTTATTGAATATGACACGCGTTTCTACTTACCGAGGCGTTGTTTTGTTTTCGTTCCTTTACTGTTTTACTGTCTAGATTTAAGGCGTTATTAGCAACAATATTTTTATGACTTAGAATAGAAATTCTCAGTCATAAAAATACGGTTCATAAGAAACGAAATGTTTGGGACATAAATCTGGCACTACCAATATTTCCTAAGCCAAAAAAATCTATTTAGTTGAGATACAAAACGTGTGTACGTAGATAAATATTTATAGAACTTACAGGATAAGAAGAACCCTATTTTGGTTCTATTAATAATAATAGTTGGGACATCCCACACGGCGCCTCTAGTCCCAAAGTATTATGCTTGTGTTATGGGGTACTAGACAAGTGATATAAATACTTAAATATTCTTTATAATATATACAATGAATACATTCCCACCCAGCCACGGAACGAATACACATGTTCACGCACACAAATATTTGCTCCGGGTAAGAATCGAACCCGCGACACTTGGCTCTGTAGATAGGGTCTCTAACCATTAGGCCAATCGGTCATCGGAATCGGTCTATTATAAACTTGCAACTGTTTTGCTGTGCTTACACATCTGATCTACACTCTTTCTTCGAGCTGACCTCCTGAAAATAGCGACGTAATGATACAGTTACCCCATTGAGTTACCCTGTATGTAAAATCATGATTGCTTCACCCAAAGTATTCATCTTAGTTGCCACATGGTTAGTACCAAATTACACCGAGCTTTGAATTAGTTCAATAGAGGAGTAATGCTGTCCGTTTATAATAGTTCGATAACCAAAGATTAACCATTTAAGCCACCGGATGAGAAATGGAGACGGGTGGGACATAGTTAACAAAATTTGTTGGGTTTGAGTCGTCAAGCATGCGCCTTCTAGTTTTAATGATTAAATTAATACATGGTATTAGAGGTAGTTATTACACGGAACTGAGATGATAAATTCTAAGTCAAGCCATGCATACCTATAATACGATACGATGACAATATCCCATTAGATACTTTGAATTGAACTGAATCGACTGAATCGAGTACAGGAAACTGGACGGTTTTACGTCAATAAGTAACGTAAAACTGCAAGTACATAGATAATAACATGTTACATGCAATGCATGGTCGTTGAACTCGTTTGGTTTAGATCGTTGCTTCGATGCCCACCGTTCAAAAAGAATTTTAACAATAATTGGTCGATATTTTGAAGGAAAAAAAATTGTATATATTTTTATTTTTTAATCGATATCTATCATTGGATCGGCATCGGCATCGACATCGGCATCAATGTGGTCACTCACTAAAACTAGTAAGTTTCCATCTTTGTGCATAATGTCAAACTAGACCTAGCGGTTTCGTGCATTGATATCTCGGTTGCTCAATCAGTCAGTTTGTATTTTTATAATATATGTAGGTAGGTAAATTATTCAGCGATCCACGGAAATTGCAGTAATTTCAACTTTGAAGGTCGCAAACCCCCGCATAAATACTGTATAATGGTTTTCATGGGTTTTCATAACGTTTCTCGAAAGTGCATCAAAATCGCGTGAATCAGGCCAGTATGTCAGTATGTCGCCGGATCGCGTGGCATGTTCACGTATCCATGTCTAATTAACTGGCTTATGAATTTAAAACATACCTACGCGTTGTCGCTTTTTAATCTTCTAGGTCTAAACTACACGCCATGAACAGATATTTTAGTACGTTGTACGCGTGGCAGCACTAGTTAATGAATTTAACTTATTAATTAAATTTTTAATAATTAAAAAATATTATTATTATTTAAGAGGGGTGTGTAGTAACAAATTTCCAAAACAACGGCGTTAACGGTTTCACCCCATTATACCAACCGATTGGCGCATAAAAATTATGTAGTAAGTATTCAGATCAACAAAAACTAGGTATACATGTCTTAATTTTTTTTAAATATTCTAATATATCACAAGAAAAAAATATTTAATACGTGCGATTATTTATGGATTTTTTTTCACATGTTCTGAAAATGCATTTAGTTTCATATTGAACATCTTGTGAAAAATGAAACAATTTCGAAAAAAAACCCGTTCATTTAAGTTTTTTTTTTCCTTTGACCTATCAAAATATTCATAAAATTTAAAACATATAAACCTAGTTTTTGCTGATCTGAATACCATATATATATTTTTTTTGCATCAGTCAGTTAATAATGATTACAACCGTTAACGCAGTTTGTATGGATATTTGCCACTACATACTCCTCTTAATAATAACGCATTTAATTTTTCATTCAAATATGTTTAGTACCTGAAGAATGAAGGAATAAAAAACAAGACACATAAATCGTTTTATTGTCCATTACTAAGGATAATAAATTCTAATATTCGGACGTTGGTGACCGAAAACGCCTATTTTTACCTTTTGTAACAATGATAATTATCCAAAATGACCTTGTCATCACTGGATTGCGTATTAGTTAGGTAAACAAGCGTTACTTCGACTTCCGTCGATGCAACAGTGACCAAAATCAAACGGCAGGTCATAAAAAAAACTCCAGAAACTTCCTGTGCATCGGTCAGTGCGTCTCTACTATGAATTTACGATCGGTGGAACGTTATCCACTTCCGATCAGGAATTCGAACCGTGACACGCTCATTAATGCACCTGCATGCTTATTTTACCAACTCTGCCTCTCAGAATGCCGTTATGACGGACCAAATATAGATTTTATGTTCCGAAATCGTATATATAAAACAGCTTATCCGATCGCCGAATCAACACGTTCGAAAACCGTATCCATACGAGCATTTAAAAGAACAAAGTTGCGCCGATACATCTAGAAGGAATAATAAATAAAGAATACTGTTACAGTAAGTACTACAAATAAATATTCTGTCCTTTTTTTCTCTCTAAAAATTAGACGAGTTACGAGCATATTTTTAAAAAATTATAATAAATTAGTAAACTTAACTACCTATATTACCAAAATGTATTTTATATATAAGTATTTGTCCGTGGATGTCATAAAAAACGTTGCTGTCGAATTTATTTACTCTATGGTAGATGTACATAGAGATACCGGCTCGTGACAACGAAAACGTGAACAAAAAAATATACACACAGGCCAAATATACGCCACTTAATGATCTCGTGTGTAATTTAACAAAATATCTTCATGTTTTAGACATGTTTTCGTACTGGAAAAGAAAATAAAGGTTCTGAAATAACATCTCAAGTGTAATTTAACAATATATTTGTTTAAACGTGATAATGGACGTTTATTCTCTGTCATTTCGCTCTCGTTTTCATTGTTTCCAAGTACGAAACGCTCCATCTTGATGATTACGCTGTCTAAGTAGGTACCAACTTGTCATATAAGAAATTAAAAACCTTTATTCTAACTCGGCCCGCCAACACAGTGTGTGCAATTTACAAAAATTTTAAATCTCGATGAACAATTCTATACTTAAGAATTTCGTTTTACCTTTTGAGGTATGAATCCTCAAAAAATGTATCCACCAACGAATACAGACAATGGCCAAACAGAAAACGACCGTTCTTTGTGTCACAACGCGTCGGCAAGCATAATACTATTCTGTGGTAATACGATAAAAATCTGATATTATTCTCTGGCGTAATTATTTGACACGGTTACTTCCGCAACATGAAAGTGAAGTCTTAAATTGAAATAAATGAAGACAATTTTTATGTACGATAACGGTCATTTTGTATTTGACTTCATTGCCGTTATATCTTAGATGTAGTAATTAATATCGATATTAATTAATAATTAATAGATACATGTACTGTAGTACACAAAAAATTACCACTCATATAAAGTTCTACAGATTCAGTCGAATTTTGTTAACTACGTGCTTTAAAGAATATCGACACTATTGAGGGGTTATATCGATCATTTTTAGGGTGGTGTACTCAAAGGGTCCCAATGGGCACCCTATTACTAAACTTCCGTAGTCTGTCCGTCGTCCGTCCGTCTGTCACAGTACTCATGTGGTCACAGGGTTGTATATATGAATCGTAATAGGTAGACACTTAAAATCAATAAGTATTCAATGGTATGTAGGTACTTCTATAGCCACTATACCAACAAATAATAAAAATAAAATAAAGTTCAAAATTAAAGATAAATCCCCATCCGAAAAAAAACTTGTTTTCTACGTTTTTGATGATTGGTGGTTGTTAGATCATTGTTTACACTTATCATGGTCTATGTATTACTATTATGGCTAACCGATTTTTGTAACCAGAACTTCATTTGTATCGATAATCATGAAAATTAAAATCGAGCCAATCTGTACGCAACTGATAGTCAGTCGATATATTGAACTAATCAGTATAAATAAATTAATTACGAGTTGTGATTTATAATAGACTGTCAAAAGTAAGTCGGTTGCATGGCCGTTGCCGTCATGCGCGTTAATTGGCCCCTTCAGGAAATGGTCGGGATGCCATTAATTAATTTCACAGTGAAGAGATACAGTTGAAAGTTTAGATTATTTTTAAAGTAACATCCATACTGTTTTGAAACTGTATCGTAGTAATTTTATGTTCATAAAAAATATGAAAAAATGATTGAAATCATGAAAAATATTGTTGGCCTTTTAAACGACTAAATAAAATTAGCCATCTCACAACTATTATAAAAGCATTTTTTGTCAGTTTTGTTTGAACGCATATAACTCCATAACGCATGACAAATTTCTACAATGGAATTATTTGGAATCATAATTCGATGTATAGTATATACATATACGATATGTATTTTCACCACGGATTCTTTATGTTAAGACATAAAAAATATTCATATATGTAGATTAAAAACTTTCATTATATAATGTCTTGATCTGTCACCTAACAATTCGGTCATATTTCACGCACATAGAGACGGTTTATGCACGGTTAATATGGCGTAGCGAGAGTGGTCAATTGAGTTACATAGCAAATATATAAATGATGGCCTGTCATTTTTGTTGATATTGCATTGCGAGGGTCAATTCAGACGTGATATAATCAAAAATTAAAAACTAAATAAAAAGAATCGTGAAAGTCACACGGGTGAATAACATACTCGTAATAATATAGAAGTGCATAGAGCTACCGCGTTGTGACAAGAAAAATGTGAGCAAAAAGTATATGCCATAGACCGAATCTACACCAGTTGATGTTTTGAAATATTGAAGAAAACTTTTGTGTGACCCACGTGTATAATTCGTACCGGAAGAAAAAATAAAGATTCTGAAATTGCATTTCATGTGTAATTTAACAAAATGTTTGTTTAAAATAATGATAATGACGTATGGTCTGTCTGATCCTGATCACCGAGTCTGACATTTTGTTCACCTTTTCGATCGTTTCGAAGTATGAAATATTCCATCCTGATTATTATGCTATCGAGGAAAAATATGTAAAATATTTTGACAGTGACAGTACCCACCGAACCCACTGACTAGTAGCGCTAGTAGTTAGTAGCTTCTCAAGCGTACAATGGTGTTCTTCCGTTGTGTAATAAAAAAATGTGTAATATAATAATTACCAAATAATTGACTTTCATTTTTAGTTTAATACGCACAAAAGCTGCGAAAGTGAAATCCATGGGCATGCCCGAGAATGAAAAAAGCTGTTAGGAGCAACTCCCGCGCCGACGACGACGGTGTGCCAACGGCTTTTTAATCTTTTTCATAACTACACACCTTTTTCATTTCAATAATAAAAAAGTACGAGTCGGATTCACAGTTAAGTATGGCCCCCAAAATATCACTTAAATGCGAATTTAAAATTAAAAATATTACAAAAATATTTTTGATGTGATATACACGTAACTATAAATTAACGATTTTCCGATTTATTCCCTTATTTGTGCTGTAAGGCCTCGCTTCTTACCAAATTTCATGAATCTAAGTCAACGGGAAGTACCCAAACGGTTTTGATTTAGGTACTTGCTTGTCAAAATATGCGACATAAATGGCAGTATTTTGTAATTGGGTGGACTTAGAACTTTTGTAATGAATGAGAACAGTACCTCAAAGAGATGGTAAATATAATATGTCAGTGGTAAAAATACGTTCGGTAAAATTTAATTTTGAGTACCTAGTACAACAACCTACTTAAACATTAACAATAACGACAAAGATGCTATTAGAGTCTATCTAAGTTATTGTATCTGGAAAAATTACGGCGTAATTACAAAATAAATATAAGCAAGACTAAATGAAATATACAGCCAGCTCGACAAGTTCTAACACTTTAAAAAAAATTGTTTTTCTACTTTTTTTTATTTCATTCGATCTTGCTTAAATTATTTAGTAATTACTTACACAATAACTTTTTCAGTTATATCTTTTTGACCGACTCTAGAACCGGACGTAGCATCGCGAAGTAACCACTGATGCACCCCTAGTAAGTCAGCTGGCTATGTACGCACGCGTCAACCTGAACACACTCAAACCATAGAGAGTATAGGTACCAACCACCAGTACTCTGTGAAGTTCCACTCAGACATACACCGCCGCTATTTTATGTTTCATTGATTGTTCAGTGACAGGGCGTCTAGTTTTCATTAGGTACGTCCGTGAAATAACATTGTCGGGGCTAATTTTGACAGACTGCATAAAACTTCATCACACAGGCAACTTTTCGAAACTAACTTTATGGTGTCATCAAAATTCCATCTACAATTTCACCCAAACGCATCCAAAGATTATAACTTCAAAAAATATACGTACGTAAAAGAATAAAATTTATTTTGCATTAATTAGCCCATCAAAAGCTTTGGATACGAATTTCAATTTCTAAACGTGTTCTCAACTTTAACTCCCGAGATAAAGAACAGGCATGATGACAAATTTTGAAAAACTGTTCCAAAGTGTTCGGAAACGTATATTACTTACAATGAATAACATATTTCTACTTATAATAAAGATTTAGGAGGAAAAAATCACATTTTAGTTTTTAGATTTAAAATTCGCGCCAAAACGCTTGTCAGTGTCATGGCGTTGCTAATGACGTCACGTTTGAGTAAACTTCGAGTAAACAAAATCAAACAAAACGTATTTGTAAACACTGACGTTCCTTATACGCTCATTGAACAATTTAGTTTATTAATTATGAATTCTAAAGTGTACAGGTGGTGTGTGGTCCCTCAGTGTGATAACATATCAATAAAAACGCCTGATAAGTTATTTCTGTTCGTTCCACAAAAGAAAACGATACGAGATGATACAAGTGGCTTAAACTGGCAAGGCGAGATCCAACAGCAATGTTGCCTAGTACTCACCTTTATTCTTGTGAAGATCATTTCGACGTATTTCATTTACTTTGAAGATTCTAAAATAGTATATATCTTGTTTGAGGCCTAAAATTAAATTAAACACAATCTTTTTCGAGGTTAAGTTTAATCTTGAACCACTACTGTTGTCTTTTATTATTTTATTTATAATTTTTTTTTTATTTATTTATAAAAATATTTATAAAATTTTAATTATTCGGTATGTTTGTTAAATAATAACGTACATAACGGTTTTGACGTTTTTAAATTCTGCTGAACAAAAATCTTTATTTGATGCTAAAAATTCTCCCAGCATTAACACATCAATTTAAGGCAAATTATCACTGTTTGCCTTAGTAAATCCTTGTTGATCGTTGACTCGGGTTATTTCACTTTCGTTTGGTTTAAATAATACGGACGGAATAAACAAAATTCAATATTAAATGAAAAAAACACAGCGTTCGTTCGAGTTCGTTTACTTGTTTACTCAAAAGTGACGTCATTCGCTCTGATTGGTGTTCAACATATCATGGCGGACTTTCGTATTTCGTAGTTTTATTTTATCAAAATAATTATTAATCTCGCTATTAATAGAAAAATAAGTGCGTGTTTCGTATTCCATGACTCAAGTTTCATTAAATAAATATATAATTTCAGTGATTTTCAATTACTGTCATCATGCCTACTCTAAGCTACATTGTTCACCGACCGAAAACCGTTAGGCCAAATTTAAACAATCTTTGCTAAAAAGCGAAAAAAAAGACAACGTCTATGTTTCACGTTCAAGCAAGAACGTGATTCACCAATTTGGTCATGGAATTTCATATTGAAGTATCTAATAAATAAAGTATTTATTTCACTAACAGAGCGCGAATCGAATTAGCGGCTAGCTATTACGTGCGAGGCATATCAAACAATGATTAGAGACGGCGCAAGTTATGATTGCCATCGATAATACTAACAGATATATCCAAAGACAAATATCTTTATTCTTGACTAGCGACCGCCGCAGCTTCGCTCGCAAGGATAACATTTTATTACGGGTTATTTAACAATTTCCAAAAACACTGAAACATTTCATTTTTTATGTCCAATCAAAAGGTTAAATACCTATTTTAAGTATTTACAAACAATAAAATTCGTAGTTTTTTTTACAACATAAATATTCAGTGCATCTTCTATATATGACGACCGAATGATTTGACTTATTTCATGACCGATCCAATAATTGTTCCGACTGCAATAGTGTCGTATAAAACTGATTCAAACTCTTCATTCCACAATGTGTTTGAAAAATAATTCTTCCTGATCAAGTTGACGTTTTCAACAACCGAAAGATTTGGTTAAAGAACTTAGATTGCTTAATCGTCAAGACAGAGATCTCCTGATCGAAAACGTGAGCAAAATGACAGACTCAGTAATTAGCTGGACCGTATGCGTCATCACTGATTTGAATAAACATTTTGCTAAATTATACATGAAAATGTCATTTCAGAATATATTTCTTTTCCAGTACGAATTTTACATATGGGTCACACAAAATTTAACTTCACAACAAATATTTCTTAACATCAAGTGACGCATATTTGGTCTGTAGCATAATTTTTTTCCTTTCTTTCTTTTTTCTTTCTTTCTTTTTTTTGTCACAACGTAGTATCTATTCATGTCAAAGTACGGAAGAAGAATTTTTTCAGTACCTAATACTGAAAAATATTTCCTTAGTTTTTGTATCAAAATTTAATTGCTAAAAAACTGATTTAAAGACGTTCACTTTGGAGAGATCTCTTTGAGTACACCATAGTTATTACTTTTTTCTGAAAATACTTATTAGTGACAAAAAACCAAACAATATTAACCACCAAAATGTAGCGAAACTCTGTTCATATTGTATCACAGTCTAAAATAATTAACGTTCAGTAAATATCGGTCATTAATTCACATCCCTAGTAATCATTCAGGTCACGAAGCGACGCCGCGCCGCAACAATGGCGGCTGGAATGCACGGGTTTTCGAAAATATGCGCCCTGCGGACTTGAAATTATGACACAAAACTACACCGTTTTTGTGAAACGCTTTGTAAATGAACTTAATATTTAAAATAATTTAATTTTATACTTTGAAGTACTCATACCTTACCAATATTACTAAGCAGGGTTAGCATGGCAACCTAAATTCTGTTTACGTTATTTTTTAATTACAATTTTTAATTAATTCTTACATTTAAAAATATAATTAAAAGTCAGATTCTGAAATTTATTTTAAAAAAAGAGTTTTGGTAAAAATCAAACTTTGTTTCCCATTAGAACAATCATAGTAAATTATTACTTTTGTCGGTGTTAGAATATACGTTGGAAGTTACACGTTTCGAAGCATGCAATAACTTTTGGTTAGATGCCTTTGGTACAAAATGTATATGGGAAAAGAGTTCTAAATATTAAAGAAAAAATTGCCTGGACCGAATTTAGAAAGCCAATTGTCTGGGAAAATAAAGAGGGGTTCACAAGATAGGTCGGGATCTTGTACAGTGTTGTACTATATACTTTCTGTCAGTCAAACAGAACTTTTACTGTCCTTATATTATATTTATGCACTTTCAGATAACGTGATCTTCGGCCTCGACCCAAGGAACCTTAAAAAACAGAACTTCTTTGTTTATACTTTGTATTTGCCCTCTTATCGTCCAACGGGCTATTTTGAGTCACAAGTTTTCACTGATATCACTAAACATCGGGTATACAAAAAACACTAGTTCAAACATTCAATAAAATAACAGATATCTTTAGGAAATATTTTGAATACATATTTGCTGACTTAGCAAAGAGGACAAATGCCGATAAACCTATAGCGATAAACGATGAGGATGCGAACTGGACAATTTTACCTGGAAATAATGTTACTTGTTTCTTTTGTGGCAACTTTTAGAATTTGAATGTAAGGACTCGTTTGCGTGTACCAAGTACAATGTGAATATTTTGTTTTGATGAGATTTAATCGTTCACTAGTGGTTGCCCAGTGGTCGAAATTCGACCGTAATTCATTATACAAGTTTAAACATTATTGAGGTTTGTTTTTGTTAAATATATATACGGCGTGTTCGGTTGAACGTAGTCCAAACTTTACACACGTTTTTTCTCGGTAACCGTTAGTTTGCGGTATCTGCCCACTTGAAACTTTTTGTTTATTTTGGTAAGCTCTACACGGTCAATAAGCTTGGACTACGTTCAGTCAGACACATGAATAATACCACCATAACCATTGCATATACCTAATTTTTTTTACGTAGTATGAAGTATGAAACGCAATGAAACGTATGACGAAGAGATTTCTAAGTAAGTCAATCAAAGCAATGGAAACAATCAACATGTGTGAAAAAAAATACCATATAGACCAAATACAATCAAAGCAATCGAAACAATCAAAATGTGTGAGAAAACATATTAAATAGACCAAATATCTCTACACCAGCCGAGGTTTTAAAATATCCGCTGTGGTATGTTCATTGGTATAGAAAATAAAGATTCTGAAATTACATTTCATGTGTAATTTACCGAATTTTTTTGTTTAAAACAACGATAATGACGTACGGTCTGTGTAATTTACAAGTACGTCATTTTGTTCACGTTTTCAACCGTTTCCAAGTATAACACGCTCCACTTGATTTTTATGCTATCTTAGCTATCACTATAGAATTAAATGTATCTGAAATAGTTTACAAAAACCAAGCTTCGTAGATATCAACATAGAATAGGAATGAATACAGAAAGGGGAGATGGACGAAACTAAAAACAGAAGAATAGACAGCCGAAACCCGAAGTCCATCTCATATCATGATAAATCTAAATCGTGCCGTTTCTACTAGGGTGACATGTAATCAACCATAGAGTAAATAAATTTGACAGCAGCGTTTTACAATCAACGAAAACTACGCAATACACAATGCACACAACGCAGTAATACGGTATCATATTTGAAGTGAGGAATTTGATTTCGTTCCGAAGGGCACACTCGAGAGTCAAACTCGCACCCTTTGAAACTAAATATAGATCGACTATAGGAATTTGTACTCTAAACACGTATACGTTGCTCAGTTGGTGAACGTACCGTGTGCAATAACCGGAGTTCTAATAAATGAGCGATGCGAGCGAGCGAAAGGAAGTCGGGGGAAACAGAAATTTACTTGAAATCTTTTTGTATCGGTTTCTGACTAGAATGAAGTATTTAGTACTAGCTTTCCGCCCGCGGCTCCGGTCGCGTGAACTACACATTTGCACCGGGACCCCTTTTTTCGGAATAAAAAGTAGCATATGTCACTCTTCAGCTTATAAACTGTACCTATCTATGCAAAAATTATAGCAGTTCCGGTATAACTGAGTAGTCCATGTGAACGGAGCCGCGGGCGGAAAGCTAGCGAAATTAAATTAAGGCCCATGTTACTCGCTAATAATGTAACTTTCCATGGGTGAAAGAAATTTTAAAATTAGTTAAGTAGATTTTTAGTTCATCCGTAACAAACAAAAAAAAATCAAATCTTTCCTCTTTATAATATTAGTAGGTATATAGGAAATGAAAACGATCGTCGTCAGTTTCACACTAAAATATACCATACACATACACACACACTAAGATTTTCAGTCTTGGCATCTTTAGTTTTTTGTGTAAGAAGAAGATTTTGCTATGAATAATACAGTAAACCAATTCAATGAAACTGGTCCGTTTCCTAGTTACTATCTTTTATGAAACATACTCCATATAATTATGTATGTCGTGTAGAAATTCACATTGGCATTTCTAAAACACAAAGTTTGTCAGAGAAAAAACCTCTATTCAAACCTCGTCTTCCTTTCTCGGAACATTCCACTACTACAGAAAAGGTCAACGTCAAACGGTTTATCTATACTAATATTATAAAGCTGAAGAGTTTGTTTGTTTGTTTGTTTGTTTGTTTGTTTGTTTGTTTGTTTGTTTGAACGCGCAAATCTCAGGAACTACTGGTTCGAATTGAAAAATTATTTTTTTGTTGGATAGTTCATTTATCGAGGAAGGCTATAGGCTATACTACATCACGCTACAACCAATAGGAGTGGAGCATCAATGAAAAATGTTGCAAAAACGGGAAAAATTATTCCTTTTGAGAGCTTCCGTCGCGCGCGCTGCGTAAACGGTTGATGTTAAGCAAAAATCATGTATTACGGAATTGTACCTCTTTAAAAGTTCTAACCAAAAGTCCGCGACAGCATATGTGTATCTTTTAAGGTTAACTTACTATAACCATTTTTATGACAATCACATTTGTTCTAACATAATGTACTATTTGCGAAGATGTTTTTTAAACGTGATATTAATCCTTATCAAATTAAATACGTTAGTTGTCTTAAGCATTTCATGCATATTATAATTGCCCTTTACATCATACAATTTAAATTAATATCTTAACAGTTTTTATTTAAATTTAAAAACTATAGCGGGAGAAAATAAATTCGCTGTCTGCCTTTGTTCGTTAACTTTTTACTTCCAAACCAATAGACTTTGATACGGTTTTTAGTAATATCTTATTTTCTTATGATCTTATAATCTATTAATCTATATAATAGAAATACTTATTATAAAGCTGAAGAGTTTGTTTGTTTGTTTGTTTGTTTGTTTGATAGATTGATTAATTGATCGATCGATCGATCGATCGATTGTTTGATTGATTGATTGTTTGTTTGTTTGTTTGTTTGTTTGTTTGTTGGTTGGTTGGTTGGTTGTTGGTTAGTTGGTTGGTTGGTTCGTTCGTTCGTTCGTTTGTTCGTTCGTTTGTTTAAACGCGCAAATCTCAGGAACTACTGGTTCAAATTGAAAAATTATTTTTGTGTTGGATAGTCCATTTATCGAGGAAGGCTATAGGCTATACTACATCATGCTACGACCAATAGGAGTGGAGCATCAATGAAAAATGTTGCAAAAACGGGAAAAATTATTCCTTTTGAGAGCTTCCGTCGCGCGCGCTGATTGATTTGATGATTGATTGAATGATTGATTGATTGATTGATTGGTTGGTTGGCTGATTGATTGATTGATTGATTGTTGGTTGGTTGGTTGGTTTGTTCGTTCGTTCGTTCGTTTGTTTGTTTGTTTGAATTTGTTAATCTCTGAAACTACCAGTCGGATTTGAAAAATTCTTTTTGCCTTCGATAGCCTGATTCTAGCGGAGAGTTATAGGAGAGCTATACATGAAAACGAACTGTCTGTCTATTCGAGCTAATCGGCTTCGGCCAAAACGGCTTAACCGATTTTGATGAAACTTTACACATATAACAGGATGTAATCTTTTGACTACACCCTTTCCATATGTGACATACAGAACTTTTTGTATGTCTGTCTGTACGTCCATATGTCTAAACCTATTTAAATGAAACATCAATGAATATGAAAAGAAGGTCGTTAAAACTAACAAATGTTGCTTTTTGTCCGTCTATCTGTCTGTACGTGTATCTGTCTATTTGAGCTAATCTCCAAAACGGCTAAACAGATTTTAAGGAAACTTTGCAGACGGGGAAGAAGGTTGTTAAGATATTTGACATTAGCTACTTTTTGTCCGTCTGTTTGTCTGTACGTCTATGTGTCTATTCAATTCAATTTTATCTATTCGAGCTAATTTCCAATACGGCTGAACAGATTTTAATGAAACTTTGCAGACGTGAAAGAAGGTTGTCAAGAGTGTCATAAGCTACTTTTTGTGTTTGTCTGTCTGTCTATCTGTCTGTCGGTTGTCCTCACTGATCTAGCAACGTACAGCCGAAAGTACTAAGTCTAGGAAGCTTAAATTTGGAACATAAGTTTATTTTATAACGTGAGCATTATAAAGTCAAGAAAGGCTTTTTTAGAAATTTCAAACTTAGGATGGGAATGGAGGGACTTAAATAATGACGTGTTTCAGGGTTTTTAGATTTTCACATTTTAAGAGTGGGAAACGGGAGATGAAAAATTGTATCGGTTTTTTAAAGGGTGGAAGGGGAATGAAGATTGAAAGTTTGAATGGGTGTGACCAAAATTGGTTCCAGCAAAAAGTACGTATAAACCATCTCGAACGTTAATAGTACCTATAACAGGAATTTGTAGTCTACGCAAGCGAAGCTGCGGGCGGTCGCTAGTCTTTAATAAGAATATTTCTAAATTGGGGTGAACGCGAAATGTTATCCTAACATGCTTAACTCACATAAAAAAGCAGAGAGTGCTCTTCCAATCCACACTGTTAGAGCGCACATCCTGTATACATATTTCTTTTATTGCAGCACAAAGGATTCTTGTTCGGACCCAAAACAATTTGCGCGTTCGTTGGCACGTTATTATACTTGATAATTTGTCTGAGCGTTTGTTCGGCCCGGCCGGTCGGCCCACGGCACGGCCCTGTCGATCGATACTGCATATTAGACGATTTTGTACTTTGAACGACACATTCCCTCAAATTCTTCATCCAGGACGTCTTCTTTCTACCAGGCCCTTTGCCCTGGTCTTGCACCGCATTAATAGCTCGAGTAAGCGGTGTGCGGCCGGTAATTTTTACTTACTTACTTATCGTAAATACTTAGATATAACGTTAACATGTAGTTACATTTGTCCGCATATCTTTTGTCCAATTGACACAAGATTCCCGAAGACTTACCAAGCGCAACCGAAGCCCAATAACGCATTCTCATTTCGGTAAGGTTGTATACATATATGCGAGTAAACTTTTACACAATTTAATTACACTGCCGCATCACACAAGACGGCAACGCATAATTCGTTCATTCGCCGATCATAGCGACACTAATCGAAGACGAATCAATTGACTCGTATTACATGGTTCGTGAATACCTTTTAAAAAAGGAAAGTGGAATACTTCGCTGAAATCATAAGGAACAACAAGACATCGCATACTCTAACTATAAAGCAGCACATGATTCAAGGCCTGGTAGAAAGAAAACATCCTGGCTGATTAACCGGAAGGAACGCGTCGTTCAAAGCACCAATCGCTCTTTGGAGAAACACCTTGAGTGGAAGTACGATATAACTGGCCACATATAATAAAATTAAACTTTTGCGTTCCACGTGTGTTACTTAGGCTCAATTACACATTCTTTCTACCAGTCGCACTAACTAAAGGCAGAACACTTATCTATGGCAGTAATGTGACAGTTTTAATATACGCAATAGAACACTACATACAGATAGATCTTTTAATACCAATGTTTCACAGGTGAGGCGTTTGCTCAGCAATGAATTGTTTGTGGGTGAAACTTATTGGTTGGAGGTTCAACCGATAAGCATGTGTTTCTGCATATGTGTTGTGAGGTTGTGGGGAGATGAGGGATGGGGTTGAGGGAGAAGGGGAGGAGGCTTTTCATGTTATTTCTATCAGTGGGAACCTGTAAATGTTTGTCTGTTAACCACTCACTGCTAATTATTTTAATTTGTATATAACGGTTCGTTCTTCTTAATATAAATAAATATAAATTACTTTATACAGCGAAACAAACCACAACAGTAATGTAAAAAAATTAAAAACCTGACTGCGTAAAAAATAATTAACTGTAAAGTGAAAAACAAGCTATATTCCATAAAGTTTTGTTTAACCAATGTGGAATGCACTACACTGAGGCACTACACAATGTTTTTTGAACGATACCTCCCTAAATAAATAATAAAATATAGGTAGGTTCTGTACCATTTCAACTAGAATGTTATAAGGTATTACGCAAGCGGTGACAAACGAATGATAGGAAATCAAACCACCTTTGGTGATCCAAATGTTGGAAAACCAAAATATGTATGATGGTGGTTTTTAAGTGATTTATTTTAATTTTTACAAACGAATAAGTTTTGTAATTTTTGTTTTTTGCTTACAAAACCCGATAACAATCATGTCAAAACGTTACAATATATTTTATTATTTGCAGGTAGATAGATATCGAACAAAAGACCATTGCATTACAGTCAATATTTTTTTACGCAGTCAAGCATCAGTCAGGTTTTCAACTTTTTTTTTTAAGATATGTTCTCTAGTGTTTTTACTCAGCTAAAGGAAACATAAAGTTGATGACACTTTCAATATGTTAGCTGAAATCCACAACAGCTCATAATATGTATAGATATTCGGAATTGGCTTTTTATTATATAGCATTTATAAGATGCTCACATGTCATAATAATTTTTTTTAACCCTCTTTCTTTTTCAATTCGCGAACGATATATTTAAATATACCTACCCTATGACACTGCAACGAATAAGACGAACTAAC
Source organism: Luffia ferchaultella (assembly GCA_949709985.1). NCBI lineage: Eukaryota > Metazoa > Arthropoda > Insecta > Lepidoptera > Psychidae > Luffia > Luffia ferchaultella. The sequence continues at coordinate 20,016,294 of OX453255.1, read as the reverse complement.
AACACCTTAAAACAGAAGTAGACATACAAACATACGTACACTCGAAAAACATTACTCTCCGCAGTCGGGTAATAGACAGAATAGATGCTATCAGTAGAAACTCAACAGGTACTATCGCGTGAGAAAGCTTTGTTAGTTGGGGCGCGTCCGGTATCACGCAAGACCCCCTAAATCTTGGGATTTGTCAAAATCAATGCGCTCCTTTACGGATTAATATTCGGGATACGCACAAAAACTACTCTCGGAAAGTAATTCCGTTAGGTCGCTGCGGAAAAAAATTTCCGACACATGCTTCTATTTATCGGAGAGGATGGTTAAATGGTCGCAATAAAAAAAATGGACCGTGGTGTCGACAGACGTAGGGCTGCGGGATCGGTTGTCGGCGTGGGACGAGGGGCGGGGAGAGGCAGCGTCGAGGGCGTCGTATTGATCCGAATTCCCCTCCCCGTTCCCCGCCAGACATTACTAAAGCCCCGTACCCCCTTGCCCGTCGCGACGCAAGACCCCGCGCGGCGACGCGACGGCGATACACCACACCCCTTTTTCATAGAGCATCGAGTCACGGGGTTTTCCGATTCAATTTACTGAGCTATCTAGACACGCAATGCAATAAGTACGTAATGAAGTTGGCCGCATTTAGTACCATTTAGTACACCAGATCGGAAACGATTATGACTGCTACTCAGCTGCTGATACTGTAGATGCAGCGGGATCTTCAAAAAGTCAGTTAACAGGAACACCTTGATGCTATTTTATTGACATTCGACAGCAACAAAAGATTTGTTTATTTATATCACTAGCTTTCCGCCCTCGCCTCCACTCGCGAGGACTACACATTTGTACCGGGACTAACCTTTTTCGGGATAAAAAGTAACCTATGTCATGTCACTTTTCTACTTATATACAAACTACATCTATGCAAAAAATTATAGCGGTCCCGGTACAACTGTTTAGTCGACGCGAGCGCAGCCGCGGGTGGAAAGCTAGTTTGAAATTAAAATATAGCCCATGTTACTCGATGATAATTATATATATACGTATAGATAGAGTATTCCATCTTAAACTAAAAAATATAGAGAAAAATGCATGCGTTGTTCGTTCTAGTAATCTAATACGTTGTAATAAAAGGTAGTACTAATCCGATACTTTACAATACTTCAGCTTTAGGTACAGTAAGAATGTTATCAATAGTCCAAAATCCCGATCTAACTTGTGAACCTGTCATTCTTTTCCCCAGATTCGAACATTAAAAAAAATAATTAAAAGTTCTGTTAGAAATCTTGTTTCCCATTTGAATAATAATAATTACTGCGTCAGAATATTTCTTGGAAGTTATACGTTTGGAGCACGCAATAACTTTTGGTACGAAAATGCATATGAGAAAAGAGTACCTACTTCTAATTATAAAAAAAAAAAAACTATTTTAATTAAAAATAGCCTTGACCAATTCAAGGATATGAACAACATTTTGCCTGAGAAAAGGATGAAGGGTTCTCAAGATAGGTCGGGATCTTGTACCTACTACCATGTGAGCTGACTTTTTGAATACCTTGTCTTTGGGATTGCCTTCACGAACATCCAAACCTACTACATGCACCAACGGCAGTAGCATACGTAACGCTGGCGCCGTGTAGTACTTGTATCAAAAGGTCGTCATATAAAATTGCACTATTGTTTACTTACCCATTTTAATAATAATACTTGGGACAACCCATACAGCGCCATCTAGTCCTAAAGTAAGCAAGTATTACGCTTATATTATGGGTACTAGACAATCGACATACATACTTAAATATTTTTTATAATATGTACATATAGATACTTTTACACCCAGACACGGAACGAATAAACATGTTCATGCAAACAAATATTGGTCCCGGGCGGGAATCGAAGCCGCCACCTTTGATTCTGCAGTTAGGGTCTTTAACCACTCGACCGATCGGTCAGTCGAACGAGTCAAATATTTGGTAGAACGATGATGAAACCGAGGCGAGAATATCGTGGATCCTTTTTTCTCAGAAGCTCATCGGCAATGGAGATTCGGGAGCACTTTAACCACTTCCTTATATAGCTGGTGGAAGGAACATTTCGGGCGGTTCGTTGACTTTGCGGACAATGGCTTGTGCGGGGTGCAAGGCGACATATGTCTCGAACGGCCGAAACAAGCCGGCTTCCGTCTGCCGAGGCCTTATGGCTCGTAGGTCTGAAGTTTCATACAATCGTAGTGATGTATTCGTTTCAAATTGGCTGAATCGATTTAAATGTTACCTAGTATGAAATTTTGTTCTATACGAAGCGGAAACATATCGAAAATCCGAATCGCAGGTTGTCGAAACATCCGGTTCTCACTTAAGGGGATAGTCTTTCTCTCCGTGGTTTCGATTTAGCGTCGTTATCTCCATTTCGACCCATTCCTGAGTGACAGAGGTGACAGGAGCAAATTACCCAAAATACCTATAAAATGCTCTTCAAAGCAGCTTGCGGACCGTGTCTGTTTCCACTCCCCAAATGAGTATGTTCTAAAACCGAAATTTGTGACATAATTAAGAAAGGCTGTCCCTAGGGTTTTCTTTTTTTTTATTAAATCGTATTAATATAGAATTTACGAATCATTACTTTCTGAACAAAAATTTCGAAGAAAATCATATTTTTGTAAAATTTATTATAAAACAATTAAACGAGGTGTTGAAATTACAAAAACACACTACCCTGTAACAGGGTTTGTCCTATTACGTACATACTTTTTTTCTGTAAAAATCAGTAAAAAGATTGGGGGAAGAACAGACACGGGGTAGACGGGCTCTTTTTTGTATGGGAAGCTTACCGCCTTAAGCACCGAGACTCTAAAAATACGTACCCTCAATTGCTGTAATTTATTTCCCTTTTTTTCACGTGACTGTAGCAACAGAATAGTAGAAATACTATTTACCCTGGTTGAAGGTTCCCATGGGATCTAAAATTAGCAGCGAACTGCACCAAAGGAGATTATGAAAACGTATTTCGCATAAAGTAAAAACTGATAGCCATATTTTGATCTGAACATAGAACATAGCCATATTTATATCTCTAAAAGTATAGCTGTCAGTTTTTACTGGTTTTTACTCTATGCGATATGGGTTTACATCATAGAGTAAATACATTTTCCACCAGCGTTTGGTTTACACTTTACATCTGTTTTGGCGCAACTCGCTGTAAGCTTCAAGTCTTCAAGTTGTAAAATGGGAGAGCAAGAATTTAAGTCTGTATGAACATCAATGGTACCGAAAACTGTTTAGGCGCGATTAATTTTAAAAATTTTAACTTCACCATTTCTGAAAATATCAATAGAATTCTTCCACTAATTAGTCTTCTTTAATATTACATATTTAAGTATATATATATTTTTACATTTCAAACAACAATTTTAGAGCATTTCAAATTGGATGCATTCAAAACAAAAAGCAGAGATAGACTTACAACTATTCTAACGTATCAACATATTACGGCGATTATGGATGGCATAAAAAAGAGCCACGCAAATACAGTCGAGTTTTATAAATTCGCAAAAACGCGTTACATATGTATAACCAATTATAATTTTGGTAAACTCTCTAGCCTACCACAAAGTGGCGAGGTTTTTGTTTTTAAGGGTGCCATCCCATAAAATGACGTAAAAATGCAAAATAACTATGCATACAAGCGAAACGATACCGAATGTATGTTGTCCATATGAATAAATACTTCAGAACTTAATAATTCCAGAATCTTCCTGCTCCAGAAACTTGTTTAATTTATTTGTCGCAACCGCGTCCGCTCTTTGCGGGCTCAACCTTTTTAGTAAAAAACTCATAAAGTTCCCACTGTAGAATCCAGCTGCAAACAATTTGGGACCGAGCTGACCGATCAATATTCTAATCTATTATTTTTATTCATCATCCATGACGTGTATTTTATTTACGTAGGCAGTCGTAAAAACAACATTCAAAACGAGATAGCGCACGTGCCTTGAGAAGGAGCTTGCCGGTTAATGACCGTGACTGAGCCCGAACTTGCCGCAGCGAGAGGTTCGCCGGCCAGCAATCCGATCGAGCCCGTGCGAGCTCCGAAGCCGGCGATGGCTATAAATATTTTGTAAATATTTTATGAAGCTGAGTGGTTAGAGACCTTTGCTGCGGAACCATGGGTCGCGGGTTCGATTCCCACCCGGGACATATATTTCTGTGCAGGAAAATGTCTATTTGTTCGATGTCTGGGTATAAAATACCTATATATGTATCTGGTACCCATATACAAGCTTTGCTTAGTTTGGGACTAGATGGCGCTGTGTGTTGGCTTTCACAAAATGTAGATAAAAACTTTCATAATATTAATTGAAAACATGAAAACAACCTCACGGCCGTAATTTTATTGACAGTTGTCGTTATCGCAAGATAGCGCCAACGAGACGACCCGTCCATACCAAAATAACTTTGATATGCGAACTTGGGAAATAAACAAGGAACATATCATGCACTCTAGATAAAATAATTTTATTATTAATCACTAATAGCAACGCACTAATTTAAAAAACAAGTTATGCTTCACATCCACTGAATATAAACGAAAGTGCATTAGTATCATGTATCACAGAAATTAAAATAGATATATATGTCCCAAAAATCTAGGATATCTCTTGGAGGGCTGATAGGCCAACTCATAACTAGCTTTCCAAGGGATATCGTTGATATTTTTGCGACATGCATGGCCAAATGCGTCAAATGCGTTGTCTATTCAAACATGATTCAAACTTACAGCAAATCGATGGAAATAGCTTTTATTCGAGCTCTGTTTTAAAATATCTTTTCTACCTTTTAAAAAATACAAAATTTTTATAAGCGTGCACTAGAAAGTTTGCATTGCAGCGTTATCGGCGACATATGTCTCCGCTATCCACATCCGAGGTCGATTCACATTGCCTGCGCGACTGATGACGAGTGCAAGACGGTTTTTTTGCGATGTATCAAAATAATCAAAAAAATAAATAAAAATGGTGGAAAATGGTTAGATTATAACTCTGACACCCACTTTCACTACTAGGAGGTGGATTTACAAAAATTACCTAAACTAATTTTAATAAATTTAAAATCTCGAGTAGATTATCAGATAAAACCTTAACCGATTACCGCAAAAAAATTATAACGTATTCAGATATCGAATAAAGATTATTATCTATATTCTGTATTAAATGAATAAAATTGTAGTGTCTGTTTGTCTGTCTGTCTGTTCCGGCTTATCTCCGAAACCGCTGAACCGATTTCAATGAAACTTTGCAGACGTGCAGAGGGCATTATCGGGGGTGACATAGGCTACTTTTTGTCTGTCTGTCCATCTGTCTGTCTGTTCAAGGCAATCTCCGAAACGGTTGATCCGATTTCAATGAAACTTTGCATACGAATAGAGAGCATTATCAGGCAAGACATAAATCACTTTTTGTCTGTCTATCTGTCCGTCTGTTTGATCAAAGCGAGTCTCTAATGGATCCATTGAAATAAATAAACTATATTAAATAATAATGATGAAATTAAAATGAATAACATTAGAAAAAAACTATAATACTATTGATTAAGAGAAGCTGTGGTTAAAGATGTTTGACACTGTCTCATATATATATGCGCTTTCCACATATAAACACACAGTAACGCATATATACACTCTCGCGAAAACATTGTTCTGTAACGTATTTGATCTGTAATGTAGTCTCTGAACAGTATGTTCTCTTGTTAGTAAAATACCATTGGGAGGAGTCCTGGCGACCTAGAATACAGGTTTTTATAAAACCTGGTTTAGGCGCCAGTCTCCACAAACAATAATGTATTACACAATACTATATTTGTAACATTTGGTATTGTTTATGGTGATAATAAACAAGTCTTTATTTAAAAAAAAAAAAAAGTTTAATGACGAACATGTGAAAAGTAAAACAATTGCAACAAAAAAATAACGGTATTTAAGTTTTTTTTTAATAAATGATAACTAAAAAATAAATAAAAACGGTCAAACCCAGTTTTTGATGATCTGATTACTATATAATTTTTTTGCAGCAATCGGTTAAGGTTTAATGGGCAATTGGGCAATGGGTTTAAAACGCGCAATGTACTTGACACTATCAAATTATTAAAACCAGTTTACATGATTTTTGTAAATCAACCCCTAGTAGTTAGAGTTTTAAACAGTTGAAATAAATAGTTACTGTCATGTCAGAGTTTGTATCTAAAACTCTTGCGTTCTAAGATAAGGTAGATACCAATATTTGGACGGATATACCAGCAAATATACCCGTCTTCATTTCAGTTAGAGGATAAGTTAACCCTTTAAGTATATCTGTCATCGTAGATAAATTGCCGAACGCCCTGAAGTATGAAGGTATGTAATCCTTACTAAAACATCACAGTATAAACCTATACCTATGTACAGAACAGCCGAATGTAAACAATACATGTTTATGAGAAACGAAATAGGCAGGAAAAACCCTACACTTGATAAAACAACTTAAGAAGGGGCTGCGCGCATGAATGCCCACAAACGCTCTTAAATACGATTATGACATGACTACCTATTTTAATCGTGGTATGTTTTTAATTATAGTCATTAGAGTTAGAACTAGGTTTATATAGCGCTCAAACTTCGAAATTTCTATAAACATCCTAGCTACGAAATTTCTAGACGACACCATAATATGATTACGGAAGTTTAATTTATATAATCCAAAACGATTGAGACAAAAAATCATAAATTAAGACGAGATCATATTTTGACAAGACGCTAATGGAGGATAAATATGTTCAAATGGGTTTTGTGACAGATTTTTTTTGCATCTCTTTCTCGCATGTAAGTTTTTTAATGGTCCTTTTTACACTAGTATGTACCTTTATGGCTCATACCTAACTTCGTGATAATAATATCATCTGGAACATCCCACACACCGCCATCTAGTCCCAAAGTAAGCAAGTATTATGCTTGTGTTATGGGGAACTAGACAACTGGTATACACACTTAAATATTATTTATAATATATACATAATGTGCTATAGATATTTTACATCCAGACACGGAACAAACAGACACGTTCATGCATTCAAATGAACGGGCGGGAATCGAATCAGCAACCTTTGGCTCCAGAATTAAAGTCTCAAACCGCTCGGTCCATCGGTCAGTCATCTATGGATATAGATATGAACGTGATCTATGGATGATATAGTTATAGGGACTTTACATGTCGAAGCGGGTAAAGCCGTTGGCAATAGCTAGTTTTGAATAGTAACTAAACTACTTTTACAGTCATTTAACAATAGCACACTTTGAATGAGTCATTTAGCTGATAACTGAGCGAGTTAGTGAGTGAATGAGTCAGAGATTGAGCGAATCAACAACGCATAACAGAAATAAGGTCGTGACGCACCAAATGCCTACAACTGCTAATTACTAAAGCGATTGTTCCCTTCGAGGACATATGTACCAATGATATGTGTGTGTACCTACTTAATGCACTCATCTCATCGTAAACTGTAAACTAAACTATAAAAAATAACAACTCGATAAAAGTTTTAATTTATTGACTCATTACCAATGCTCATAGGATTTGGATATTTTGTTTATGAAAATATTATATTATATATTATATATTTGTACAACTTATGTGCACCAAAAGTATGATAAAAAAACTGAAAAAAGCTAAATATTTAAAAAAATATTAGCACTTATGCAGAATAACATTTAGGTATATTGAAGGAATGTCATCGGTAGTCCCGGAATTTAGAGTGTATAAATAAAAATATTCGGAGTGACCCAGCCCGGGAGCGACGCGTTAATGGTTATTTCAACAAATGAACAAGATAATATTCGCTATTTAAAATTTTTATTGAAACTTGTCATTCTTTTGTTATTATTTTTATAAATATATATTATTAAATGTTAATATGGTATGAGAAGCATAAATTCATTTTTTAATGACAAAACCATTTCTATTTCTGTACAAAGTTTTATTTTAAAATTAAAAATGTGAAAATGTAGGTAATTTTATTAGTCCAATAATATAACGGCCGCAGGACGCCTAAATAAGTATTAATTTTGCAAGTAGAATTTTAGAATTGTAAAATTTGAATGATTTGTATAAAATATTTTGACTTTATAATTTGTTATCTATCGTTAGTGTGACAATTAGTGCTAAAAATCTTCTGGTAAAGAAAAATAACGTAAGTTTAGATCAAAAAGTTACTAGCGTGTAAGTAGATACTTAAAAGTTGTGACTTCCATTTCATCAATTCCATTCCACCGGCCCATTATGCCCCACTGCAGAGGCTTAGGCCTCCCCTCAGGGTGTGGGAGCTTGGAGCTTAATCCACCACACTGCTCCAATGCGGGTTGTTGGATTTTAACGACTGCCATCTATTGATGGCACCTGAAAGCAACAACTTAGCGTGCTCTCCGAGGCACGGAGTGGTAGTTATGTACTTAAATCAAAGAAAAACTCATTGGACACACCCAAATTCGAACCACGGCCGGGCGGTCGTACGGCTTTCTAAACTCGAAATAGGTTCGCTGCGCTTGGGCTATCACGACAGTAGTAACTTGGTTCTTTTGATATCCGAGTATTGAGTAATATTACCTCAGACGTCGAATTGAATTACGGATGAATGTTATAGTGCTATCTTTTCCCTGTATTATTGTTTCGTATTTCATCGGTTCAGAATTTTATCTGTCACCAGTTATACGCCTCTACCATGGATCTACATACATTCATACCATAAACTTACTCCTATCTGCCAGACTTGGCGCGTTAAACGTATCTATACATTTAAAAAGTGGTGATTATTAATCTGAGAACGTGAAATCCACGCCAATGAAAACGTGAAAATATTTTCGAATCTTCTGTTGTCATTGTAACCGAATTACATTGCAATCGCACGTTAACTGTAGGTAGCTGATATCGCGTATCGGTGATGTAATATGAAAGTTCCCAGTAACCTCTTTTTATCGAGAGCGATAGGTAGGTACTAATGTACATATATTCATTAAACATTATAACTGAAGCTTCCAAATAATCGGACATTATAAATGTTTAAAACATGGCATGTTCAGAAAGTTATAAAAGTATTTTCTTGTGGCGCAGTCAATCACTCAGTCAGTCAGACGTCGTATTGTGATTGATTGAAAGATGGACGGCGCATCCTCTCCGGTCAAAAATACCCAAACATGTTATTATAATATAAACGACCCTATCATTATACAAGTACTTTATACTACGCGTGCGTGTTTATATTTGGTCTTGTACGTTTTTTTTTTTAATTTATCTAAGATCAATGTTGCGATGGTATCATGGTACAGACTCGTAAATCAATATAAGAACTAAGTAAGTATAGAAAACATTTATTAATTTAACAAAATGTTTGTTTAAAACAATGATAATGACCTATGTCTTATCAATGAGTCTGACATTTTGCTCACGTTATCAATCATTTCGAAGTATGAGATGCTCCATCCTGAATATTATGCTATCCAACCTTACACGAAATATTTATTTACTCTTTTACCTTATAGGGTTTTGTCTATAGCACTTAATCGTTAATAATATTACTACTGTAATTAATGTTCTAATATTACATACCCTAATTTAATTATTACTTATAAACAAATTATTACCCTTTTAACTAGTCATCAATCATTATCAATCAATTTTCTCTGTTAATTACATGGGTCGTGACCTTCAATCTGACCAAATATGGTTAATGTATAAGAGAATAGGTTAATGATGAACGCAAAGTGCCAAGAACACTAGCAGGTAACTAATTCTATGAAATCCTCTATGGTCAAAAAAATTTAGTGATATTAAATTGAATAAGATGAAATAAATGATAAAGTTCTATTCGGGTTATACCACGTGCAGTATAGATGCACATTTTTATCGATATAATCCCTTTTTTCACATTATTCCGAAACTAATGTATTGGAGTTATTGGAACCAATTTTCATTGAACATCCTAATCAATGTCCACCTATAAAAGATTACTTTCGAAGCTTCCAATAACAATAATAATTACAATTGTCGGAAGGTACACAGAGCACAGGAAGCTATTTCAATTCAGAAACGAAAGGCAAAAAAAAAATAGAACCTCTATTTCATTTTAAAAGAGCTTTTTAACGATACTGCACCTAAGCTAAACAGCAGAAAATATTTCATTCCCACTTCGTTATTATAATAATAAGGAAAAAAATTTTTAAGACGACTTATAAAATGTTACCTCTGCATGATTAATAAGTATATATACAAAATTTCAGTCCCGCAAGTATGTCTCTATATGTAGAAACTACGAGGTTGTGACAAACATACGAACGGTCGGACAGACAGAGGGATATGACAAAACTGTAATAAGGCTTCCGTTTTTTGCTTTTGGCTCCGGAACCCTAAAAATGAGAGCACGTTAATCAATGAACCTTTTACAAAAAATACTTAATTTTTTTAGCTCTATTATAATAGGAGTGAACTGCTCTGTGCTTAAGAATTAATGAACGATTTTATCTAAAAGGGGAACGTTTATATAAGATTTTCGTTCAAAATTGACGTGAAATGTGAACACAATGGAAACAAAGATTGTCATTCCCACAACCCCACGATAGTGAATAAGAAGGGAGCGCATAGAGTCATTCTCCCGCGACGGACGTAATTGTCTGAACATTTTATTACTAGATAGGGGTGTCCAATAAAATTTCGATTCGATTATAATGCATCAATTAACACGAACCTTTATTAATATCGATATTTGAATGATTATTATGAGATTTACTCATAGAGCAACGGCAACGGTTTGTGAATAAATAGTTGAATTAGTATCGATTGTTCTTTTTTACGTTTTGATAAAGATAAGTACATACTAATAAATAAAATGATAATGACTCTTGCTTCATAACTTCTTTCTAGAAACCGCCAAACACATGAAAATATAATTTAAGAAATTAAAGGATAGGTAGGCACAGTTTTCAAAAGTTTAGACTTAGATATCCTATATACGCTAGTGTTTTTTGCGACTTTGAAAATATGCAGTTGACTTTGAAAGTCGATTTCATATTTGAATTTTCATGAAAAATCTATAATGTCTTAGAGTAACATAGATTAAAACCCGAATTTTCGATAGAAATTTAAACTGCCATTTTTATTCGAATTACTTATATATTTACATAAAAAATTATCACAATATATGGATGCTATATAATCTAACATAATGAGACGATGACATAACAAGAAAAAAGACAAAAAATAACATAATATCTATTAAAATTAAAACTAAACATCACATGGTGGAAATAGAAAAAAAAGTTAAACAATGTAAGATGTTTAACATTTAAATAGACTTAATGCAGTCAGTGGCTCGAGCTTTTTCGTCGATATGGTCCCACACGAAAGAAACAGAAAAATAAAACTTAAAAAAAAGAGTCCTTAATGTCAAGATGATCACAATAAATTCTAGCCTCCATAGAATTAACATACTTATTGAGTTTATACGAAGTCGGGCACAAAATGCTAGTAAAAATATAAAGTTTATATTGTAAACATAAAGTCCTATATTATATAAAATAAAAAAAAATACAAAGTGCAAAATAAGATTGTGTATGCCAAAGCAGTCCCGTAGGTTCGCTGGGCTAGTCCGCCCACGCGCAGGCAGCTTGGTACTACGTTTGTGAAGCAATGTATTAAATAAATGTAATTTAGCGATTCTTGAAAGAAAACTACATCTTTTCGTATACATTTATGACCATCCTAAACTAACATTATAAATGTGAAAGTGTTCTTGTAGAACTTTCTTCACGTCGCGTCGTAGTGTAAAAAAGTTGTGTCTTTTTTGCACAGAAATAGTCGAAGGTACGAAGAGTAACGTAAGTTACACTTTATCTTGTTTAAAGGTTTGTATGGAATACGAGCGAAGCTTCGAGTTGGTGAGGTGGAATAGTGGTCTGTTTTGCTCCACTTAATTGTACGAAACTCATGCCGCCCGAAATATACCTGATTCATTATTTCAATCACATTTTTGTAATGACCAAAAACTATGGAATGTAATGACGACTGACATTTTTACGATTTCATACCTAAAACATACCTAAAACGTAAAAACTTAGGATATATACCTACCATGTGTATTATTGTTTTTTATTCAACCGTAAATTGACGAAAAACACTACCATCAGCACTCAGTGACTGAAAAATATGTCCGAAACCGGTACTGCATGAAAATAATATTAGTGGTTTTTTCTTAAACCCCAGTTCTCAATTTGTCTTAGTTTACGGCTCGACTTCTCAGGTTTTTTCAAGCGTTTGTTTTCGATATTATGCTTTACTATGTATGTAAATACTTTTTACAATTGTGGAAGAGAACGCTAAAAATAAGAAAAAAACTGGCCAAGTGCGAGTGGACTCGCGCCCTGAGCAAAGGTCGTGAGTTCGATCTCTGCCATAGACGTGTAAGCTTATTTCAAAGTTTGATTGACGGGAGTACAGTGCACCTGAAAATCAAAGATTTTTTAAAACTGTTTTGGCCTGAATAGACTTTTATTGACTAACATTTTCCATGCACAGACAGACATCAAACTTTCAACAGATTACACAGATAGTGCTAAAAACCAAATAATAATTGTATATGACAGTAATCGGTACCAGAGTCGCATAAGTAAGAACAGAATGACTTTCTACTGAGTCATAGGAAGAGAGCTATCTCGACCAGACGCTCTCAATAAGGAAGTGGGCAATAAACAAATTCATCTCACCCATCATAAGTGGGTTCGGAACCCATTAAAACGGATTATACTGTAGACTCTCGGCTAATAAATTCGATGTACTTTATGAAAGATCGCATCCAAAATGCATTCACGAAACTTTTTGCGAATTTAAATATAAATATACTTCAGTAAGATAAATTATAATAACATAGAGAAAGATTATATTAATCTGTTGTTACCAAGTTGCTAATATCTCGAATTAAATATGTCGTCTGTTTTAAGTTGTGTTTCTGTCCTTTAATAGTTAAATACGCTAGTAATTTTTAAAGTATCAGAGTTAAGAAGTCCGAAATATTATCGAACTTCAAAAATCATCCATTTTAATCTCTTCTAAAGAGAATAATCACTAAAATTCTACACATACAAACAATAATTACTTATATTGTTAGGTCAATCGTTTTATTAGAAACAGTACGGCCAAAAAAATACCGACGTACAAATGAATTTGATGAGATCTCTGCGGGAAGCGCCAGAATATTTAGATCCTCCAATACGCAAAGCGGACTTGACAAGCGAAGCGTCACACTTGTTACATCTGCACAGATTTAATAAGAGTAGGCGTCGAGAAATAGTGGATTAATTTTGCTGTAGAGTTGGTTGTAGCGAAATAGCATTTGCGGTGCGTTTTGCTGATCGTCATACAGAACCCGGTGTAGCAACAATATGGAAAGAGAGAAGAAAGAAATTTAATCAGATCAGTATATATACGAATAATCAGAATATCATCTGTTAACGATATTTCCTAAATTACGAAGGGGTGACATTAGCTAGGGGTCTAACGTGACAGTGTTACCAAGGCCGCAAAGGGAAGAAGATTCCAAATTCCAAATGCCAGAATTAAAACTGAGACATTATATGGACAGCGAAATACAGAATTTCCCACATACCGACGGCCAGGACAGTTCGGATCGTTGCACTACCTATATTTAGTGTTTAAATTGATACGCCAACAAAGGAAAGGATGTGAGCAATTAACGGCCACTTCTGCCGCAAAAAGAACGCTGCCTGTCAGGAATTTCAGTTATTTGTGAATGAAAGTTATAATTTATACTAACAACTTTGTATATGGACAAAGTCTGAAATATTTTTTTATTATTATTATAAGCCCTTTTGCTTCAAGTTTTCCATATTTAAAAATATATTTCAGGTCAGAAAGAAATAATTGCATAGTATCAGATTGGTAGAGGTTTTAAAAGCACAAGTCTAACTAACATTTAAAATCTACCGAATTTTGATTCAATACAGTTGGTCTGGAAATTGATTATCTACAAATCAGTAATTTTAAAAACCGGCCAAGTGCGAGTCGGACTCGCACATGAAGGGTTCCGTACCATCGTACCTACAATATATATAAAAAACACGTTTCTTGTATGGAAACCCCCTTTAATTCTTATTTTATTTTATTTTTACTATTTGTTGTTATAGTGGCCATAGTAAATCACACTGCAAGTGTCTGCCTATTACGGTTCAGACGATACAGCCCTGTGACAGACGGACGGACATGCGGATCCTTAGTAATAGGGTTCCCGTTGGTACCCTTTAGGTACGGAACCCAAAAAATGAAACAATATTCTACAAGAATACAAGTTTAGTGCCTATGTAAAATTTGGATTACTTTGGTTCTGTGATCAATGTTTCGAACCTTCTTGCTTGTACCAATATTTCTTGTTTTAAAGCCTAGCTTCTAACTCTTCTTGTTAATAAAGTCGACTGCAAGCGTATCAAACTCCAGAATTCCCTCAAACAGCTTGGTCACTTAAGTCCAATGTGGTACCGTCATCCTGGTGTCAAAAAAAAAATGTGGAAGCCCTCGTTGAAGCAACTCTATAGGCTCGAACTTCACCAACCTGATTAGAACCGTACTTGGTTGACATGTTTAAACACTAACTGTTTAATGACACGACGTATAGATCCAGCAGGAACCCATCAGCCGAACCAAGGTCGTGTAGTGCGGTCTTAAGGATTAGTTTAATTAAACTACAAAAATCGAGGAAGTTGTTACCAATTCGATGGTTTTTTCCTTCTCGCATTCGTCATCAGTCGAGTTCGCTACGACCATCGCCAACATACAATCGGAACTGGCATCGACCTCCTGTACGCATCTTTAGCGGGTTGCTTTTCGAGTTATGTGACATCAGTGTCGCCTCTACCTAGTTATTACCTACTCTTACACCAGTAAATAGAAATAACTATTATAATCGTTATCGTTTAATCTCTAAGAAGGGGTCTCGAGTACAAGACGTCACTGTTCGAGTCGGCCATTACGTTTAATGACAGAAAACAGTTATAAAATGAAACTCATCCTATTAAGAGAACAGGGTTAGATGGGCATATGTTGGCTTGGAAGGATCGTAAAGTCGCGTACACACTAAGCGACCACGCCAACAAATCGGAAGTATGAAAAAATAAAGCGTTCATTTTTACAACGCTATAAAATTATTATATGCATAGTTTAAATGAGTCAGATGTTTTTCTGTTTTGTTCGCCCATATGCTGTAAATGGATTTACATCTCTCAGCAGCGACGTATACAAGAAACCTATTTTTATTATGGAATCTACATTAAACTTGAAATGGATTATACTATACAGACATTTAAAAAATATATAACAAACGAGGTCGACGACCATGTTGGCTTAGATTATAGCGCTAGTTATCGCCACGTTGACAACCACCCGCCATACAGACACAATATTAACCATAAATAGTCGTTAAAACGAAAACACGTTTTTTTCTTATTATTATTATTTTTTTTTGACCAATATGGTCCCTCGACAAAAGTATGAATGTTATTGCTAGGTAGTTTGTCTACTAAATATTGGCACTTCCCTCAACAAAGCAATCTAATTGCAAGTATGCGTAAAATCTATTTAGGGCAACGGCGAAGTATTAACTCATATAAATAGACACGTAACGTATGGTAGCCGGATAAAATGTACTGATAGATATGTTTGTCATGTCCAAGTTTGAATGTTTTTTAACAGGCTTTTTTCGAGTCTCCACTGCACTGCGCTGAGTAGCGGTGTCATGCTGGAGGAGAGGTGCCTTCTTCAACTTTGAGTTAAGGAGTTTAGATTACAAATATGTCTACCACGCTAGTGCGGGTTGGGGGCTGTCGACACCTACCATCACAGAAGTGACCTCAGTAAGTGATGTCGGCGGAACTGTGATAAAAACTCATTGATAAGCACACTTATGGGGATCGAACCCACGTCTTTTGTATGAAAGCTGGAGTGCTTAGCCACAAGGCAACCTCGGCTCAGCTCGTTTGAATGGCGTTTACGATATGACCCCTACACTGACTTGTATGTATTCCTCTGGTAATGAATAATCAAGCGAAGAAAAGAGGCCGTGTATATACTATCTGGCATCTTGAACGCGTGGCTAATGTGTTTGTAAGTCTTCTTAGAGGGATCGTCCGTCGAATAAAGCACCATTATTTTCAATTAGGTCAGCCGTCTTCCGAGAACAATCGGCTCACTCACGCCTCTAGAGTGGCTTTCTTTTTCATTCTGAGAGTGCTTAATTATATATGGGAGGCGCGCGACCGGCCGCTACGAAGATGGGAACAAGATGGCCCCCGTTTTGTCAGGGATCTGTAATTCAAATTATAAAAAATCTAATGGCGGACCCACGTTTTGACTCGGATGATAAAGCCAAGGTAAGCTGGAAGGTTAATTGGACCCAAATCGAACTTGAGTTCACCATCAAACTGCGCTAATATAAAGGTTGGTCAGGAAATGTCAAACATTGTCAATCAAAATACTGAACATGTTTGCACCATGTTTGCACTGATCATTTTATTGCTAATTTTAAAAGCACGTCACACTAGGAAAATGCACATAAAATAAATTAATTTGACAGCAGCGTTTAGCAGGGCTTCTAGTCTATTCGTACTTTTATGAAGGAAAATGCATAATCCATGTTCCGCGCCTAGCAAAAAAACACGATGGACAGTAACCATAGACAACAATAACTCAACAGTTGATCTCACTGCGGGTTATTACATAACGATCATATAACGATCAATGTATAGAACTCATTATTACTAGAAGGTCCATGACTACTCGGTAGGGCCGTTATTGTAGCCTGTCATGTCAACTGCCAACCTGCACGATACGCCTGGGCCGGGACGTATGCGCCATATTGGATGTGTCTGATCTATACCAGCTTTTGTTCGTTCCCAAGTGCAAAAGTCCATTCATAGACTGCCTCGACACATAAGCCAGAGTAGCGAGTTAACACGAGCGCCAATGTGTAGCTGCACTCGCTCGTCGTCGCTACATTTCGTGTCGGTTTTTGGAGGCACGCACGGATCAAAGGCTCTCCGTCAGTATCGACGTGAACGTCTACGTGTTCTGGTTTTGTCAGTGTACCTAATTTAAATGTAAAAGTGTACTTGAAATGAATTAAAATGCCAATTTGATATAAACCTATAAATTAAGTCAACATGTAAACAAAACAATTTAAAAGCAGACGTTATTTCCGCTCAACATTTTGATGGTTCTTCGGTGAACAATGTCAAAACAAATTATAATTAGTTGCTAAATCATATAGCCGCTGCTGCAGCTATTTCGTTGTTCATTCCCCATCTGTTTGCATAGACCACAGACAACATGTGGTTGCGAAAAATCGCCTCGCTTCGTTCTACTGCGTATATTGATCACATTGATGTACTAACACCGGCCAACAAATAAAGGAGGGCTATAGAAATAGAATACGAACCGTGTCGGTTTTTTTTTTAACTTCCATACCACGTGCATTAAGTAAAATAAAGCGAGTTCCAGACTCTAGCGTCTTATTTATAACGGAACCCTTGGCGCGCAAGAACTTCTTTTTTTATATACAAAAGCCAGTTGCTCTTGAAATTGTTTTTATCGTTCTCGTTTCCTTGGTCATTTTATTGTGGACCGCGACTCAGATTAGTTGCAGTGTTGAATAAGCACAGATGTTAAACTCGTTTCACATCAAAACAGTTATAGTATAAGATGTAGTTTACACAATAATACGATTAGTAGGTACAAACTTAGACCAAAATTTTGAACACTTCGTTTTTATATTTTTTTCCCGAAAATATAGACCAATATGCTATACCTTCCTCTACAAATAAAAAAAGTCTGTCATTTACTTACTTATTTTTTTCCCATAATTGATTACTGACTCTGTGACGTCATCTAGACATCTTAGACTCGTCTTAGACTGAATAAAGTCATACTATTTTTATTAATTCACAAGGATTACAATTTCATTTGGCATAGTGACCTCAATAATATTTTTTAGCTGCTCAGTCGCCCAGATGACGTCACAGAGACGATTTCAATGTCTGCATGTCTACTAGCAATGTTCACTCCAAAATGAATGAAAATCTTCAATTCAATTTAAAAGAATTGTATTACTAGCGGTCGCAGACTACTAGATAATGTGACGATCGAAAAGTATACGACGGTTGCTGTATGCTAATGAAACGTAACTCGATCTCATGCCCTTAACTTAGACAGCAGAATTATCAAGACAGAGCGTCTCGAATGCTAAGACCTAAATGACCGGAAACTCGAGCAATATGACAGACGTTGAGATTAGGCCGACCATACGTTACCTATATCATTGTTCGTTTATTTAACTACGCATTTTTGCACACATTTTTATTTTCACAACGCGATATCGAACGATATAACATCTCAGTTACGAGCATAGACCACTTTCAAAATGGGTTTTACTAAAATTATATGCGCTTCACATCAAATCTGTTTCAAAATGAATATGTCAAAACATCAAGTGGCGTATTGGCGACGACCGCTTAGTCTAGTGGGTAGTGACCCTGCCTACGAAGCTGGAGGTCCCGGGTTCGAATCCCAGGTCGGGTCAGTATTTATATGATGAATATTGATACTGGTACCGGGTAGCGGGTCTTGGTTGTTATATGTATGTGGTGTCTTCGCTTGGTACCCAAAATACAAGCTAATGCTTAGTTTGGGGCCTAGACGTTGTTGTGATGTGTATACATTATTATTATTATATTATTATTATTATTATTTTGCTCACATTTTTATGGTCACGACACGGTATCTCCATGTATATAAGTAAAAATATGTTAAAATGAATAATATGCAAACAGAAACGACACTCCTTTGGCAGGTATTGAAAAATGGAATGTATTAATATAATTTAAATAATAATCTACTTGACCGTAACCTAGCAGAGCGCTGCGTGACCGGACACCCGACGCATGGGTATTATTTTAAACTGTTGACGGTTACATAATGACTATTTAATAGTGGGTCAACGCTCTGTAGGTATCATCTAGTTCGGCATTCTTAATATATGTGTAATATAAAACAAGGACCATTTAAACGAGCGTCCGAGTATCATCTGAAATTAGATTAAACTTGTAAGTTCGAGTGAACTGTGAATTTTAAATACAGTTGTATACATCTGCTGTTAAATTTATTTACTCTATGGTTGTATACTTAAATATAATAATTATCAGAATGAAGCGTCTCATACTTCGAAACGTGAGCAAAATGGCAGGCTCAGTAATTAGATAGACCATATGTTATGATTGTCACTCATTGTTTTAAACCACTGATATACTATATCCGTGCTTTGAAGCAACTTAAACAAACATTAATTTAAATGAATTAATATTACAATAAGAACTAATAAAAAACTAAAATCAACTACTTATAAAAATATACATTATAATCTACAAATATAAAGTCTATATATACATTCCAAAAAGCAAAAAATAACCAGTCCCTGGTGAACCCGACGCGACGCAAAGGTTCCCAAAACGTTCGCGGCATTACCGTGTTGGATCGTTATGGCGAGCCTCTGCATCAGAAACGACCCAGAGCACACATAAAATATAATTTCAGAAAATTTTCATAATCATCGTTTTCTTTTCCAGTCTGAATTCTACATTAGGATCACAATAAATTCTACTCCACAGCGATCATTTCAAAACATCAACTATATCGTATATTTGGTCTACGGCTTATATTTTTTTGCTCACTTTTTTGTTTTCACAACGCGGTATGGTATCTCTATGAACTTCCATGGTTGTATATTATTTAGTAAAGAGTAGGGATCGCTTCCAAAATGTGATTTTGGGTCAGTGCAGATTTTTTTAATCGGTCTGGTAGTCATGTGGGGTAGTAATAGGTATTTTGTTGGAATTTCTAATAATTTGCTTTTTAAAATTCATTTTCTTTAATTGTAAATATTTTATAAAATTATTTTTCTTTTAGACATATATCGTAAGGATTGATGTATAAAAAATAAATAACTAAGTCAGACCACACTTGGTATAAATCACTGCTTAGTATAATTTTTGACAATAAATTTTCAGTGGTTTAAATATGAATGTGGTTTTAAAAAAATTAAGTATGGTTTTTATTTCTTTTTCATTGACACGAAAGAGAAAAAAAATGTCTACTGAAATGAATAGTGACTGAAAATGACTTGTCTGTTATTTTAATTATATTATATTAGGGAGATTTGTGGCATTCAAATGTAGACATTCAATTTTGGTTTAGAGGATAATATATTTCGTGCAGATGCCTGGTAATTTTTTCTTGAATTATTTGTGAAATAAATTAAAACCTACTGAGAATACACTCGACACCGGAATAGAGGTTCCAAACCTAGTTATTCATTTTCTGCAATGTGACGCACATTGCTAGTCGGTAAGTTAATTAGTGCGGGCGTTGACTGCGAAAACTACTAAATTTAATAAAACGTAAAAACATCACGTCTAAATCAATTGTGATACCGTTGGACAGGTCTTTTAAATTTTATAAAACCAACAATGATAACGTTCAATCTTGTAAATTTCTGTACATGTGAGAAATGGAATTATTATTTTTTAATTATATTTAAGTGCGTGGTTTGAAAAATATTAAATATATGTACAAAATTGAGTATTCCCTTTTCATCTTCGAAACTACTGAGCCTAAAATTTAAAAAAAAAATAATATATGGAATATAGGCATATATTCCTAATTTCAGAATACCAGCTGTTCGGCCAAACGTAGGCAGTCCAAACTTACAGAGCATGTAGAGCTTGCCGAACTAAACAAAAAGTTGCAAGTGAACAGATGGCACAAACTAACGGTTACCGAGATAAACATATTTCGGTTTTTTTCATTTCTTTTTTCTATTTGTTTAGTTCGGCATGCTCTACACGCTCATTTATAAGTTTGGACTACGTTCAGCCGAATACCCAGTACAGTCACTCATAGGTTACAGAAAACGCAAAAAAAAAAACTCGCTAGTCTTTAAATTCTCATGATAAACGGAAAATATTCGTGAGGAGAAAATGCATGTAAAATGTGTTGCTTAATTTCACCGACAACTGATAGTTTTAGTATCCTAAGTATGGGACCCTCTCCACGTGACCCCGCCTCGCATTTATCCGGCGTTTTAAACGATTGGTAAAGTGACTTGAAGTGGACCACTAACGACAAGAAAGGGCGAAAGAGATCATGGATTGTGACATATATATAAGTGACAGTACAAACAGTGACGAAACACAACTTAATAGGAAACAATGTGATGTGTAAATGGTAGGATTAGAAAGAGCTCGTTCATAATGAGCTTTTTCCGCCGGCGAAAACCATCGATTTAGACCTCTACTACGAGCTATTGATGATATTAATGAAATTTCACACCGTATAAAGTAAAAATTAATACCTAGGTACTTATACATAGTGTGCGTACACGCATTACACGCAACTGCGTTAATGCACCCATGCGTGAGTTGAGGTCCATCGGACTTCTCTGTGAAGTCGATTTAGTCTGGACACGGTGAGAACGATTTTTTTTTGGTTTTGGAAACCTATTCACATTATACTACATATTATTTACAAATTTAGGTACATCTATAGAGAGACAGACAATTAATGAACAACAGGAAGAACATTTTGTACCTACTACCCTATGCACCACGAAAAGAACTGTTACTGTATTAATGTGACAATGCTTTCGTGGTGTATACAGATGCGCGTACGCCTCCGCGGATGACTGTCACAAACTGTGAGGAATCCTCACACTTGAGTGCCTACTTGTATCTTTTTTCTTTTATGTTGTTCTCCGACTCGTATTGCTTACCACGACAGACCTCACCACAACGGACAGTTTTTGTGAAGTGCCTGCCTAATTCGTTTTAGGTTGATCTAAAATATTATATGACATCAATGCAGGCAAGATTTGCCATATTCTATAGGTATAAATTATGTATATGATGTGCAGCGAGGTGAACCACGGCCGTCGGGTGCGTGTGGAATTCACAATTGCTCGGATGCATCTAGAATCGGCTCGCGGCAGATGTGAATCAGCAATGTTAATGAGGCGGCGAGACAGCAGTGAGCGGGACCCGGTGGCGGCACCCCGCAACCATTCGGTAGACAGGAACGGGTACCGTACGGTACATAGGTACGTATAGATAGATAGGGTGAATAGGTAGAAATCGCATCGCAGCACAACACCGTTTCGCCGGCGCGGGCGGCCACGCAAACATATTCGACATTTCCAAACAATCTTCGCTCACTACCCACTTTTCGTTCGTTTAATTTAAAATTTTATCGTTTCGAACTTAACGGTCAGTTTCGATTTCACGGACATACTATTACAATTTATACCTACTTATATGCTTAGTTAAAGTGGTTAAAATCAAATTATGAGACACTCACCAGGCCTTGACACGGAT
The DNA here is from genome assembly GCA_949709985.1 of Luffia ferchaultella. Lineage (NCBI taxonomy): Eukaryota > Metazoa > Arthropoda > Insecta > Lepidoptera > Psychidae > Luffia > Luffia ferchaultella. The sequence continues at coordinate 19,993,806 of OX453255.1, read as the reverse complement.
GAGCACCTCTCCCTCGCCTACGGTAGGCTCCGGCTTCTTGAGGATCTTGACTGTCTTGAGGCCGCCGAAGCCGGTGAGCACGACTGCACGCATCTCCTTCGGAGGCGGCGTCTCCTTTTCTTCGGCAGCCGCGGCAGACTTGTCCGGCGTTTCTTCTTGCGGTGTATCAGCGGCACCGTTTTCGGTAGGAGTGGTATCTGGTGCGGCCGCGGCTGCTGCCGGGGTCTCCGTGCTTTCGGTCATATTTAGTCACAAAAAGGTGCGCTACGAAGTGAAAATGCGGCTCACTGGGGCGGGCGCGAGGATTCGAATAAATGATCAAGTGAGACACACGATGTATCCAACTCGACGCGTTGCGAACGAATGAGGCAAAATGAGTGGCGCGCCACGGCCGTCCGGCGGCTGCGCGTGCCGCTTGCTCGGGGGGTGAGTGTTGCTGGGAAGGCAAGGGCAACGTGGCGGCGCGGCAGTGGGGGCTGGGGTGCCTCGAACAGGTGGCCGCCGCACCGCTGCCGCCGTCCGGTTTGTACAAGCATTTTCCACATCAACATATCTATCAATTTTATAATACCATACATATCCTATAGTATCTAGGTATGCAATGTACTGCTTGCATCAATTAAGGGTTCTTTGCTAAATAAAAAATTAGGGCTGTAAATTGGGCACTGCGTGTTGTATCATGTATACATTCACATAATCGCTACCTAGGTAGGTACCTTATATCTCTTATCTTCTACCTATCTCCAAAAATATAGGTCAATAATGGGTCAATCTGTATTAGGTAGGTAAATATACCTACTAAAGATGCTGAAGAGAAAGTACTAGGTAGGTCCAAGTACCTACTTGAACATAGTTGAAATAGTACGTAAACCAGGCAACTATATTTCTATGCGTTGAAAGTTTGTTATAGAAATTTATTCTGAACCGATAAACAAAATTCTAAATAACTAGCGCGCGCCTACGGCTTCGCCCTTTCGTAGAGTACCTACCTACACAAACTACACGACTGTATAATTCCTGCTTTAACGCAAATCATATTAAAGCATAATCAGGGTGCAAGCTATTTCTATGTCTCATCAAGATCGGATGAAAGTTAACAAACATACACACATCCGCGGTGAAAAAATAATCTAGGTTCGCTTTAGGGTGCAGTTATTTCCCTGCCTTTAATCAAGAACCTACAGATATATTTTCGTGGTATAAAGAAGCCTATGAGTTGACCGAGCCTATGCCTTTCTCACTCTTCAAGCCATTTTAACACTTTACATCAGCGCAATACAGACAGTAAACACTTTTGCAGTTATACTCGTAACTACCTAGCGACCGCCCGTTTGAATTACATGTTTTTCCGATGAGGCAGTCCAAACCACCTTGAAACATTTTATTGATTCTCGCTCCCACAGTTTTTTCAGGAAAGTAATCAATCATAAAAGTACGAATTGACTAGACGCCCTCTTCTGCGTTTACCGTCTAACAACTCATACTATAGCTAGCTGGTGCAAGACTACAAGTTGTGGTGCTAGATGGCGAGTTTAAGTCCGAGTTTTAGTGCGCGAGGTCCCCGTGCGCCGGTCTTCAAGCCCGCGAAATCCCCGCTCGTCGGTCTTCAACCCGCAAAATTGCATAATGTCACTTCGATATTGTGAAGTGACATTTATGACTCTATTAAATTAAAACCAAAAGTTGCTGTCAAATTAATTTACACTATGGAATCAATGAACTACAGTTCCAATCAACCTTTATGGCGGATGTGAACATAGGCATAAATCGCGTCGTAGTAACCAGTTTTAGGTGTAGCGGGACGCAGTGGAGCCAGGGGCATATGACTGAACCTGCGCAAGCATGCATAAACGTTGTATTCCGATCCGCCATTAAGTTTGATGGGAACTATACCTTCCTTTAAAATGGCGAAAGTGCGAAGATAACAATGCTACATACCTACTTTGATTAAATATATACCTAACTTTTATAGTCTTTTGGAGTTTACCTCCTTAAGAATCAATTTGCATATAACCGCGTGGTATGAAAAAAAAAAATTAAGAGTGAAATTTATTCATCGAATGACCTCGTTACGTTTTTTGACTCTAGCGCCCGCATCGTGTAAGCGGCAGCCGGTTTTTTTTTTTTGTTATATTTTCTTCATATAAAACCTCAACCTTATATGTATTGTATAAGGACCAATATTATTATATCGCAACTAAATTCAAACGTCACCTCTTATATTTATCACTATCTTTTCCGCTCTCTGCTTGTCTGCAGAGATGCTTGAAGTGAATATCCCACGGTAAATAAGCTCTACGAATAATTCTTTATTTTGAAATCACAGATAGACACTTCCATTTTATTTATATATCGGCGGGAGAGATGACGTTGAATTAAACGGAGCTTCTTGACTTGATATACTTTATTTGAAGTTTTAAAATTAGTTACAAGTTGCAGTTGAGAACACTTGTTTAATGTGTTGTCCCGTCGTCGGTCCTGTCACAGGACAACTTCTGAGCTGCCGGGCTTCGGTGGTGTTCTCGTAATTATATCATGTCACGAATAACCTGTTTACATTTATAGAGTTCTCCAGAAATCCAGCAGTCATAAACAACCTTGACTTTAAAGATAAATCTAGAAGCTTAATATTATAAACAACAGTTTCAAGTTACAGACATTACACGGCCGTGAACAGTATAGGTACGCTTATGGGTACCAAAGTATTCTGTAAACATAAAATATTATAAGCGAAAAAACATAATATCTCGAATTATGGTGTTCACGCTCACATATATATTTAGATAAAAGTAACCTAGATTACTCTTCGAAAAGCTCTCTATCTGCTAATGAAATTTCATTCAAAATCGGTTCAGCTGTTCCGTAGGTTAACCCGGACAAACAAAGAAACAGAAATATGCAGCCTAATGGCCATCCTGAACGTTTATTCTGAATATTGGTGAAAGAATTTTTGGATTCGGATGAATAGTTTCGGAGATCATTTGCCACATCCAAACAAACTTACAAACCCGATCTCTTTATAATATTAATTTAGATGAGAGCTTGCAAAGGTCATAGGTTCGATCTCCGCCATAGGCTTTAACCTACACCGAACCAACTCAGTGTGGTGGGCTTATTGTTGAAGAAGGACTATACTCCAAGAGTGGAGGTGTGTGAGCCGGATAAAAAACTTATGGTGTGTTGCAATTTGTAACGCACTTGATCAGTTTTGACTGTACAATTTAATATTGTATTGTACTTACAAACTTATCTAAATCTCAAACGTGAACTTCGTGGAAGAATTAGTAATAATAACATTATTGTACACCAAAAGTCATTTGAAGAAGAATTAACAACATAATATTTCTTATAACTTAGTTTGGTACAATGGGCGGTCTTATCGCTAAAAAGCAATTTCTTCCAGACAACCTTTGGCTTGATTGGTAGAAATATACACTATAAATACACAAAATATAAAAGTACAATTTTTTTCAAGAATTAGATGTCTACTCGTACATGTATTATTGGAGAAAAAAAGTAGATAAGAAAGCGGATTGTTCTCGTGGCCTCGGCAGACTTAACCTCGCCCTGGCCGGGTAAACTGATAATGATAAAATGCCTTCATTATCCTGTCAAGTCAAAACTTAAATACGTTCCTCACTAGGCAGTGTGTCTGATGAAAGCAAATACGATACTTTGATATACTTACCCATTCGGGAATCTTAGGAGCGGTAGTAGCCCTTTTCATAATAGTCTAGTTTATGCTAATATAAAACTATCCAAGAATTGGCGGATAGATAGGTAACCTTGAAACTTTTTACCAAATTAAAATTTTGTAGTTGTTCCTACTTCGCATACCTTTTTAACCATTTAATATATTTATAACAATATATTATATACATATAATTTATAACTATATAATAATATTGATACTGGTATATACCGGGTCTTGGTTGTTATATACATGCGGTGTCATCACTTGGTACCCAAAACACAAGCTAATGCTTAGTTTGGGGCCTTGACGTGTTGTATTCGTTATAATTATTATTATTTAGTATTTCAAAAACAGTTTATGACTCATCGTTTATTAAATGCGCAATGCGATATGTAGAGATGAGAATAAAGATTTTGGCACCTAATGAAATTTTTTACAAAACTTAAAGTCACAACAAGTGCTCGAATTGTTTGC